>PVKZ01001417.1:0-402561 GCA_004027375.1 Macroglossus sobrinus | reverse complement strand
TTCTTTCTTTCTTTCTTTCTTTCTTTCTTTCTTTCTTTCTTTCTTTCTTTCTTTCTTTCTTTCTTTCTTTCTTTCTTTCTCTCTCTCTCTCTTTCTCTGTCTCTCTCTCTCTGTCTCTCTCTCTTTGTCTCTGTCTCTGTCTCTCTCTCTCTCTCTCTCTTTTATTTCTTTCTTTAATAAGTTCTAGTTCTAAGTCTATCTTTCCTGTCACTTGCACAGACCCATCATCAGCAAATACTACAAGGAATAAAATTCTGGACATCATTGGTTTCCATTGAATAATTCTTTTATCTCTTGAAATTTGGTTCCTCTAATATATGTTTCTTCTGGACTATTCTGACAACTGTAAAATATGATTCTTATAATTTTTATAGTTTATCATTTTTTTTCTAGCAGTTATAGTAAGAGTATTGTTCTACTATACTGCGTACATACTACTCAAGTGGGAGCAGAAAAGTAATATAGATTTTACACATAAAGTTACTGAAATTACATATATTATTAATATATTATCAAGAGATAAGAAAATTGACTTATATTCTGCCTATTATTATTAATTTTTTTAACCTTTTAATTGGTCATGATAGGTGATTGTCATCTTTCCAACTTTAAAAGTTAGAGACTGGAGTGATTTAGAAAAAGGGGCTGAGTAGGGTTGAAGTAGTTTAAAAGGAGCCAAACACCAGAGATCTTGTGAACTACTTTGTAAGAATACATTCTTTTTATACTACTTATTTTCTCTCATTGAGATATTTCAGTATATGCTTGACCAAATTCTGCATACCTTATCCAGACTTTAGGGCCCTAGGCTCTGTATTTTATTTTCTACTCTTCCAGGAAATGTGGCTTTATTATTAATTTTGTCCAGGATAAATAGTGGTTTTGTATATCATTTATATAAGTAGTAACTACATAGATCAATGCAAGAATCTATAGTTTCATGTTTTTTCAGTCTTTTGTAAAAACAGTGGCCTTAGTATCTTTAAAAGAGTATGACACACGGTAATTATATTTAAAAATGTTTTATTGTTATTACCTACATAATTCTTCACATAGCTTAATTTATATATATATATATATATATGTATATGTATATATATATATATATACACATATATATACATATATATATATTTCAATTGTTAGCAAAATTTATTTTGGCTTTCTATCCCTAAAGCTGTAAAACATGGATATTAAAAATAATTTTAAAAAATATAAAAATAAACTGGTAAAATATATCAAGGCATAGAAATATCCAGCCTAATTATTAGATATCATGTAGTAATAATGTCTGTTATATAAATCACTTGACTGTGTATTGTTATTCTTTAATGGTCTATAGATACAGGGGTTTAAAAGCATTTATAAGGTCTATTTCCATCGTTCCTTCCATTTCTATCTTTGCTTCCTTTCCTTCTCCTTCCAGAATGTGGATGTCAGAATCCAAGGAAGTGAAGCAGTGAAGGAAAATAGATGATACTAGGAGGCATCAGAGGCAGTGTACCTGACAGCAAAAGAATCCAGTTATTGGAGGTAGAGCAAAGAAGTGGTGGGCAGAGGAAATTGTAAGAATAGATGAGATATTAAGACAGAGAAAATAATCAAACATACTAAGGATAATGAGAGTCAGATTTCTCACTGTCTGAAAAGATCTTACCAGCATGGAGCTGAGTAGAGACACATATAGGTGTGTGTGTGTGTGTGTGTGTGCATACATATATATCAATGTGTGTGTGTATATATATATATATACTAATTTAAGCATAAACATTTATTCACATATAAATTCATATATGTGTGGAAACATATAGATATATGTAGATATGTATATGCAAATTATATATTATATCTATGTATATACATATATATACACACAGACATATATATCTGAGTAAAGGGAATGTAAGAATTCTTTGTTTCTTAATTTTTTATACTCTTATCTAGATATGAAACAATTTGAAATAAAAAAGTACTTTTCAAAAATAAACTTCCTCAAAAAATATTTTTTATAGGCCTCTAACAATTAAGTTCTTTTAAAAGTATTAATATGTGCTGAGAATTTCTAAAGCAAAATAATATTAAGTGGCCAATATTAATTTTAAAAAGTTACTCAACAAGCAACTGCTAAATCTCTATTTTAAGTCAACTCTGGAACTAACTTAGAAAAAGTTCTTTGGGTGAAAAATCAGTTTTTTAGTAAAGTTTTTTAAATGTCACAAAATATTTTGAGTATTTAAAAACAGTACTATTTGATTCTTAAAGAACTTCTTCCTTCTCATGTCTACTCTTAGTGTTGAATAGAAATATCCTAAAATTATCTTCAAAAATATTGAAGTGAGAACACACAATTCCATAACATTGCAATAGTATGCTTTTAAAAGTCATTTTGAAAACTTCTAAACTTTGGCACTTAAAATTCTTTATTATATTTTCTTTCACCAAAGACAAATATTAGAAGAACTACATACATAGTACACAAACAAGAAGTATTTTGATTGATTGCTTAGGTAAAATCATTTAGTGAGCTTGCTTCTTTGAGATATTGCCAATTTGCTGAAATTGACCAAATTTAGCAAAAATAAAACATCCATTCATGAAATCATCACACAATTCTCCAAGGTTATTCTTG
The DNA here is from genome assembly GCA_004027375.1 of Macroglossus sobrinus. Lineage (NCBI taxonomy): Eukaryota > Metazoa > Chordata > Mammalia > Chiroptera > Pteropodidae > Macroglossus > Macroglossus sobrinus. The sequence continues at coordinate 399,932 of PVKZ01001417.1, read as the reverse complement.
TATAGTATTATGAGATTAAACTATAAAGTACAATCATGTTTTCCAATAATAATGATAACAGATTGTAATTCATTAAAGGTCTATGACATTTGGAATGGGAACTTTACTTGCAATATTTAATAGAATATTTATAATAACCTTGGAGAATGGAGAAAAATTAATTAATATTTTGTAACTACCATGTCGGGCAGTATTTCAGGTATTTTAAATATGTGACTTCATTTAATACTAACATGAATATGTTTGAAAGAGAAGAGAATTGAATCTGAAGTTTATATCATTACTAAATATCAATGTGAAAAATAGACTGATATGTAATTTTAAAAGTCATGTTCATTTACTCATATCTTATGTGTAATAATATAATTAATTAAATGAATTAAATTAATTAAATGAAACAGATCAATCTTGTCAGTTAGAAAATGATGTCCATTTAGTCCAAAATATGTTTGAATATTTGAAGTACTTTCCAATTACAAAATAAATTTTAAGTTTCTGTGGAAAGTTTTTTAAAATATGTAATTTATGGTTCCTGTTCTTGTTCTTTTTTTTTTAACTTTTAAGAGTATTAAGAAGATAAGGTAAAAAATGAGTATCTTTAATTAGATGTTGTAAGTGCTTAAGAGTGAAGACATTAAATTCTCTAGCATTTAAACTCAAGAATTATTTTTCCCATTGTTATGGAGAGAGGGGTTAGACCTGGGCTCAAAGTTAATCCAATTATTTCTTTTTCAACATCATTTAATTTAAAACAAATTTCAAAGTTCTAGAAACATTGGGAAAGTTTCTCACGATCTAATAATTCAAAAACAAGTATCAGCGTCCTCTGTGAGGAATTCCCTGTTTTAAAGAACAACTGTAGTTAAGTATTAGGACACAATTTTCTCAATGATTAACAAAGTCAGTAGTTTAAAGTCTATAAGCATCTTATATTTAACTCTAGCTTTCAATCATTGATCATACTTGAGCTTTTTGGTTTTTATTTCATCTATTCAGCTCTTTCATTAATGAGAGGCATATTTAAACCTATAGTATACAAATTGTTACTATTATATATCATGAGCTGTTGACATTGATCAACAGGTTCTGAGACTCTGAGGTTTGCATACAGAACGTTTTTTCAGGAGTGTCTCAAAAATACCTTTGAGTGAAGCAGGATTGGTCAGAGGGAGAAGAGGAACTATAATGCAGTCTCAGTAAAGATCTCAGACAGTCCCAAAGGGATCTCTGAAGTGGGTGACCTACAGAAATTATCATGAGAGTTATCATTCTCTTAATGGCTAGAGTAATGGACATCTTAATCCTGAAAAGAAGATTGAAGTATCTCACCACAGCATTCACTACAGTTTTGAACATCTTTAACTAGTATATGAATTTCAGAGGAACATTTGAAATTTAATTTTGTAAATACTATATTTTTTCAACTGTGATTTTTTTTGATATTGTAATGTTCCTAAAATTAAGATATAGCTTATAATTAATGAATACATTTAGTTTCTTTTTCTGAAAAGATTTGAAACCAGTATTATACTTTATAAGAAATCTCATTATAAAATGGAGAAAATAGAGTATGTATCAAATGGTGAAATTTAAGGTAAGGCCTCATACCCATAGGTATATATCTGGCTTTAAGAGTCTCTTTCTGATGCTTTCAAAGCAAATTAAGTATGTGATTAACGTTCTACCTATGTATCCATGCAGAGTCCTTTTACTACTGTTTTGCTTTGTGGTCTTTCTGTAAATCCCAGAGAACTGAACTTTAGTCATATTGATTCAAATCCTATCAGATTGGTCCATTTATTTTTATGTTTGAATATCTATCTGATAGACTACTGTCATCCCCAAGCCTTTCTGTAGTGTTCTATATCTTCATTTATTATCTTACTGCATATTTTTAAAATAGTGTTGCTTCACTCCAATTACCAAACAAAATCAAGTACCTTTGCAATTCCTGAAGTTAGTACACCACTGCTCTTAGAAGCCATTTCTTTCACTGAGAGGGATGTTTTAGGATAGAAGTAGTAGAGTTAATAATATTCACCAAGATTCACAAGAAAAATCTGTATAAAATCGTGTTGGTCGACCAATAAAGATGCCTTAAAGCTACAGATTGAGAAACTGCATTTACAAATATTTGTATAAAAGTGTTTTTTGTGTGAAAGCTATGCCACATTTCTCACATAGAACCAAATTAAAATAGTGTAGCAAATCTGGAATCGACGTGTTTTATTAAACTTAATTTTCTAACCTTTCAGACAACCAATTTCTAAGATCATACTTCTTTTTCTTTATAAACCTACCTCTAGAGAACAAAGACTATAATCTCTACTCTTAGCCCCTCAAACTAAATACTATTAGGTACTGCAAGAAGAAATAGTAATAGTAAGTGGACTCCAGTAAAGAGTTAACTCCGTTTCTATACTGTATAAAGGAACAATGTTTATTTCTTGTCACAGAAAACAATGACTAAATTTATTACCAAAAATGCTAGTAGCATGATATGGGTTTTAAATAATTACACATTTTTCAACATCTCTGCCCTACATAAACATCATTCACATACATTTAAAAAATGTGTTTCTAAGTATTTATGTTTTCCTCACTATATATAAAATGTTTTTTGGTATTCTGCTTGTGCTTTAAAAAAAGAGTTTGAGATCATATATAGTTAATCTGATTAATCTCACTATACTGAATTCTATGGAGAATTAATGAGACAATGCAAGACAAAAATAGTTGATTTAAGGTGATCCAGTAAAGCTCTATGTAGTCTTTTGAGTGGGTTCACACTAGAAGGAACTTTCAGTTCTAGGTTTCATATTTGAATGTAAGCGTCTAGCATGTCAGAATAAGTTACAGTTGATCTGAACATTATACTAGTCCTGTGGCTCATAATATAACCTCAAATACTGAAAGTACATAAGCAATGGACTGAATGGAAAGGAAACTAATTTCTGATGAGGGAGAAAAAATGGAAGTTAAAAATATATGAAATATTTATGGGTTTTGCATGTATTATTCTAATAAGAATGCAAATATTGTGAATGTTTCTACTCATAAAGTACTGACATTTACCAAATAGAATTCTGTTACTTGACCTCCTTCTGTAAACATTGACATTGCACTCACATATATAATAGATTTCTGTCTGTTTTACCACAGTCAAATGTTTCCACCGGGAATGTTATTAGTTATTATGGTTGAAAATGCACCTGCACCAGCTGTGCGGCTAAGCGTAAAGAAGGCACCAGCTCAATTCCCGGAGCCTCTTAACAGACCTTTGCTGCATTACTGCCATGGATCCTACATCCATCCTGATGGCAGGGAAGAAAACTTCTCCCAACACTTTATTTCCATAGAAATAGGATCTGACTTCTACTCTTGCTTTCCTGCTTAGCAGTATCTACTGGACCCTTCCTTGTATCCTAATCATTATCATTTATCTGTTAGCTGTAGACTGTCTCATGTTGCATTAGTAAAAGTTATTAAAGAAAGAGGATGAAGTTAATTGAGTCATAGAAACAGAAATGTTAAGAAAAAGATCAATCCAAGCAAATTTATTTAAAAGTACAGAAAAATTAAAAGAATGGAGAAAAGCAAGAGCTTAGTTTAGTTTTCGAAACTATTGAATCATTAACACAAATTGCATTACTGAAATGCTCTCTGAGATTAGAAATTATTTTACAAATACATCTCCTATTTAGAGTAAGGTATATATGTGTGTGTGTGTGTGTGTGTGTGTGTGTGTGTGTGTGTGTGTGTGGTGTGTGTGTGTGTAGTTGGAGATGGGGAGAAAAAAATCAGGTCAATTTAGAGTAAAAATGCTAATAACAGTCTCTGCAATAGCTCCAGCTGGAGAAGCAAGTAAAACACTAATCCATAATATGCGTTAAATTGCATGTGACATAGATACTGTCTCTCTGAATCAGTAAGGGTATTTATAGACAGTAACAGGTTTTATTATACTCTCAACTGGCCTGGCTTTTTCAAAAATAATTCCAGAAGTTACTTTTGATGTTGTGCATTCAGTAGTCAATTATTTATCTCTGAGTTAGTTGCTCTGAAGATGTTTCTCAATATCATCTGATAGGCCCAGTCTTAACTTTGTTGACATTCTGTGAGTTAGGTTGAAATGAGCACTTTGTATTTTTCTGATAATCACTAACATTTTGTCATTTTCCTTGCAAAATTATAATTTTTTTGGTTACAATTGTGTTGCCTCTAAACAATATATTTATGATTATTAGAAAATCAGTGTCAGTAAATACATAGAGTTAGTTTTTGGTCAAAACCTTAATTAAATATTATTTACTCAGTAGTCTTTCATACAGCTAATATTGTTTTAAACACTATGCTAAGATTCATGTTAACTCTAGAGCAATAATACCTGCTTTTTAGAAATTTCAAATATAGTATGGATGAAAGATAAGCATAAATGTCCTTCCAGATCACTCTGGTACATGGTAAATGCAGGTTATCTTTTTTTGTTTGTTAGCTGAGGATCTGTGATTAGAGAGAATGAAGTTGAATTAGAGGGAACAAACAGCATGGGCAAAGTCCCAGGTATAGTTTGTAGCTAAAAAACATAATAATAGTGACTAACAATAAAAATATCTTATTTCTATCATTACAACAGAGTTTACCATACCATGTCATAAACCTCACATCTGGAGTTCTGAAGAGATTTGCAGAATATATGAACCTATAAAAGGTATGAATAGTGATTATTCTAAATTTTTCTAAATAAACGAGAATATGTGTGTGCATGTGTGTGTGTGCATGCACACATGAATATGTACGTTTTATCTGATGGTGTTTTAAAAAAATGCAAACAAACAAAATCCTGTAAGATATTTTTTTAAAACTATTTCAGAAGCCTTTTTGTCATCACAAAAGCAAAATTGAGAACAAGTGATATCTCTCCTCTAGACATTTTCAGTACTAGAAACTTTCATGTCTCCTAGTGTTTCAGCTTCTCTTAGTCAATACCTGTATTTGAAAGAAAAATCATGTTACCATAAAAAGAGCATCTGCTCTGGAGTCAGGCAGAGATGGGTCACATTATGCCCAGGCACTAATTAATTGTGTGCTCCAGTCAATTTTAATTATAGCTCTTAGCTTCTTTGTTTTGTTCATCTGTATAGTAAGAATGCTACTACCATGCATAGTTTTAAGAATTAAAAATAATATTGTAAAGTGCTTTTCAGACATAAAAATGTATAAACTATTATTATCGTGATGATTATTTGCCTTGGTTTCACCTTAATAAAATAATTTTAAATGAAGATGTATCTAATATAATTTGCATAGGGAGGTAGACTCCACTTGGATTGACCCTATGCATCATAATTCTTTTTGCTTTCTCCTCCTTCATATTGAATTATGAAACTGCAGTATTATTTATTAAATTCATATTCATTTGTGATATAAAAACAAAAATAGTAAAAACAAAAGATAAAAAGTAGATATAATATTCTTGTGACTTAACAAATGCAAAACCTAAACAAATTTTTATCAAATATATAAAAAAAATTAGAAAAGAGAAAAATAGTTTAGCTCTCTTGATTATTTAATTTCTTTACCAAATGTTAAGGCAATTACAAAGTAATTCTCTAGATTAGATTTTTGTAAGAAAAATATGAAGAATGAGAAATAAATTTTGATTACTACAGCTTTTGACAGAGGTGGAACTTCATGTATTCTGGATATGTAACAAGAATTAAGCATATGAATATAATTCAACATAATATAGTTGCAATTAAAATTCCACCAACTGGTCTTGGGGAAAGCAACCAATCATTGAATAGGCACTAAATTATTCTTAGATCACTTTATATGTGGCACAGCATTGCCTCACTCACTTTATTAATTAATGTATTCCCAAGTATTGGTAACCTATATATTAGTCATCAATTACTGCATCACAAATTACCAGAAGCTTAGAAGCATGAAACAACATACTGATATTCATACATTAGGAATCTGAGCATGGATTGACCAGACTGAACTCAAGGTATCACTGGGCTGTGTTCTTGTTCTTTCTGGAGCTCAGTGTCCTCTTTCAGTCACACACAATTGCTAGTAGAATTCAATGTGTTTTAGAGCCAAAAAACTGAGAAATTTCCTTTTATGCCAATTGTTAGACAGGGGCACACTCGGCTCCTCGGAGTTACCTTCTGTTCTTTGTTATGTCACCATTAGGTGAATCTCACTCGTCTGCTACAATAGTCCAGGGAGTGATGATCCTATCACCTTCCCATACTTTATTGATTAGAAGCAATGTACACATTTTGCCTACACTAAAAAGAGATTTCACAAGGGCATGATTCATTAGAATTGCCCTAGGATATATCTATCATACCTAGCCTTCAGGTTACCAAAACATATTGTTCTTGCAGTAAAAATAGAATCACTCTATGTTTTGGTGTGGCTGTAAGTATCAGAATTCTTTTCTAAAATTAGAATTAGGATGTTATTATCTCACAGTGCAAGAAGAATAATGATAGAGTAATTCCAACATTGATGTTGCAACTTTACTAAGTATCTAATATTTGTGGTGGTTATTTTCTCTCTCCTATGCCATTCACAGCTTGTATGCTGGCTCTCTCCTCTGGTCACTGTTGTAGCCGCTAGCCCCCAATAGACATTTGGACTACCAGAAACCAGTGAGTTATAGGAAACATACTCTTTATTCAGCCAGCTGGGTCTGCCAGGGGGACATAGACCCCAAATTAAGCAGCCCCTAAATGTACAGGTACAGGGTTTTTAAGCCCTAAACCCCATTCTTTATTCTGTCTGAATACAAAAGTCTATTTTTCTTCTATTTACTAACTGTCCACCCACAGGTCAGTTGTGCAAGTGGGGGGTACAGAAGCAGAAAGCTTATTGTTAGAATGTTATGTTCTCATGGGTGATAGCCTATGTTTAATGGGTTATAGCCAAGCAGTAATTTTCTAGCCAGCACAATCACAAATAGGGCTCAATCAGTTCCAGGGCTTTATGTACAGACATCAATTAATGAGGAGACAAAATGTCTTTCATTCACTTTTAATAAGTAGAAAAAATTTTCAGATTTCTCAGATTCATTGATAATCGGCCCTACCAGCAAGGCTGTCTGGAAAAGCATGTGTCATTTTCAGATTCTAGAGTTTTAGACAAAAGTCTTCCATCAAAGATGGAGCATGAAAGCATGTCTGTTAGATGTAGCAACAAATACTATCTTTCGTATTATTAAAAATTACTTTTTAATAAAAGATAATGCCTTTTATTCAAAGGCCCCATATATTTAATACATCCAAAAGTTATAGAAAAAAAAAAACTTCACTCCTAAAAGACTCAAATTCTCACCTTATCAATAAGAAACATCTGTTCTATTTCAGTTTTAACTTTTGACTCTTGAAATAAAATGTGTTTCTAATCTTTTACAAAATGGCTCCTCTGAGAGAAAAGAAATACCAGTGATATTTTCCACACTTTTTATCCTTAAACTCACTGGAAACAAACTGCTGTCCTCAAAACTTCTAAGAATTTCACAATTAGAAATCCTGATAAACAACTATGTTTTAGATCTCCTTCAATATATTCCATACAATATGTCCATTTAAGTTTCTCATCTAAGAAAGTCTTTGCATGCAAGATGACAGCATGTGCTTATTTAAAATGATGCCTTGGCTCAAGTCGAATGGAACTCCCTCTTATTATTCCTGCTTAAAAGAAATATGCCATCTGAAATCCCAGGATAAGGCAACAAACGCCATCATTCAACAATGTCTGTGGTTTTATATGACATTTGGCACATTTGATATCCTCAAACAAAATTGGAGTTTCAAATTACTTGACTATCCTCTTGTATCATGAAAATTGCTTCAAAAGACTTTCAGGCACTAATATACTTAGGATCCAATTACAGGCTTTCTATAAACAAGTAATTTCCCTAAGTAGATAATAAAGTTTTGTGTCTTCATTTATAGTACTGTTGTTGATAGATGGCAAAGAAAATACATGTCAAAGGATTTTTTCTGGCAACTGAGCATTTCAGAAATTTCTGTTTTTTCTTTTGTAGTATGGATTCCAACTACTATCGCTTGTGTTCATTGACAAAAGATTATTTTACAAATGTACAACAAAAACAAACAAAAAAGAAAACAGAACTTAGATAATTAATTGAAATAACACATAATTTTAAATAATAATAGTTAAGTAGAATAAATGTTACCCAATGCTAACATATATTTTATCTTAGATACCAAATGGAGAAAATATATGTTTCCAAAAGACAACTTTCATTATTAAAAAAAATCATTGCTGAATTTCAAATTAATTTGCTTGAAGTACCTATTTAGTTAGATAATAACTTGACAATATTATTAAATGTAAAATTGAATTTATGTAACAAGATAAATTCTTTTTTTTTTTTTTACACCTACAGCACCTGATCTTCCTAAGTGGTTTCCCATACAAGTATTAACCAGGCCCGACCCTGCTTAGCTTCCAAGATCAGACATGATTGGGCATGTTCAGGGTGGCATGGCTGTAGACAAGATAAATTCTTATAAATAGTTTATTTTTGGATGCTTAAATCATATCAACTCTTAAATGTCTAGAACAACTGCAATATCCTCCATGCCACTGATTGGATCATTCCAGCTAAAATTTGTCTGTCATTTAATTCAAGAACCAATAAGTAATAATTTAGCTATGCTCCTCTACTAACACCATTTTTCACATTATATTATATTTACATTTCTGCCCTATGTATCCATAAGCAAATTGAAGATATGTCTTTCTATCACTTAAAGTCGCTGTCAGGTCATTAATAGTAAATGATGTTTAATGACTACATGGATGATTAAATGATATGTTGAATAAGTCGTGCATACTTTTCTATAAGTGATGTGTTCTTAACATCAAAGACAAATTATAGTTATATTGATGTACTTCAACTATTAGGATAGTCATTGAATATATCTTCTGCTAACATCCATGCTTCCAAAAAAATACTTAACATAAGTTAAATATATGAAAATTTACAAAATAGATATACATGGTCTAATATCTATATTATTATACTATTTCTTCAGGTGATACTAGTTATGTGGACTTTTGAGGAGAATGTGAATCAAAATAAAAGGAATGATGGTACTTGAACTAAAAATAAATGCCTATTACATGTCAGAAACCCTCTACATATTATGTCAACTAATCAGCAAAATAACAGCAGTTAGGTGTTATTTTATTTTTCATTGTACAGGTGATAAAGTCTGTCCATGTTCATATAACTGGTTAGCAATAGAGGAATTCAAAGCCAGGCAGCTTGGTAGCAGATATCATATGCTAAATCATAATTTGATATAAAAAATTCTGTAAAAAGATAACCAAAATTGGAGGTGGGAAGAAGAAAATTTTAGATCAGAAATAAAATTCCTGCAAATAATTTTTCAAATCCAAGGATTGTAGAAAATCCAGTTCTAGAATGTCAATTGAGGTCCCAAGTGGACTTAGAAGTATAAAAGAGGCTTAATTAGAACGTTTGATTCAATTCTTTTTCCTAAAATAAGGTAAGAATGAATAATGAATTAAGATAGGCTTACCAAATTTACAGATCATGAAAATCTGAGACCAGTTAATTAGATGTAAAATCAAAATGGTATATTTAGTATATGATTGCTGTGAATTTTAAATGAGATAACTCTTTAGCACCGTCAATGAAGTACTAAGTGCTCAATCAATGCCAAATTTTAAAAACATGATGATATTTTCAGGAGAAAAAATTGTGACATAATTGAAGAGATGTAAGTTAATAGAAATAACCACACATGTGAAATTGTTTCAAAAAGAAAATTCAACAGCAAATTGAAGAAGTCATGAAATCATGTTGGTTTGTGAGCAAAAGTTCCAGAGATCTCAGTTAGCTAATAGGTCAGTCAGTCCACAATGCCTATTATCGAAGCAGCTTATGGTGAGAGAGAACTCTGTGTCCTGTGCCAGGCAGAGGAGATGTGTAATAAATTGTCTTTGAAATTTACTGTCACACACAGGATTGTATGCAGACAACGAGACAATAAAGACTCAGAAATATTTTATATGAGGAAGATTTGAAAGAATCATTATTTTGCTTGGAAAAAAATTTAGAGAAATGAGAGAAACATGAGAAATCATTACTAAAGTAGCTTTTCTAGAAAACAAAATAATACCAATTGTGTGGAATTTTAAATTTTAAGGAAATCAATTATTCAATAGAAATATTAAATCTTTAAAACCTCACAAAGAAATAAGCTTTCTCTTAGTGTAATTATATGAATGAAGATTTGATACTCTTTGCTGGAATGTGGTCAGTAACTAAACAGTATCTTAGACTTTTTGTTTTTGCTCTAAGCATATTTGCTTTAAACATATTTGTGACAATAAACTATATATCTAAGGACCTGAGATCAAAATAATAAATATTAAATCAAATTATTACTTGAAGCTCTGGGACCAGAATATCGTGATTTCTGTCTTATTACTCAGATTCTGCATTTCATAATTTTAAGGACCTATGACTTTAGACCCTTAAAATGAATAACCAAGAAGAATGATTTCAAGATATCACAGTCACTGTCTGGGATAAGGTTAAAAAAACTGAAAATAGAAATATTTTTAAGATACAAAAACTCTAGCTTCTTGTCTATTATAAGAAGGGATGATTTGAATCTCCAGAAAATAATCAGTAAAAATGTTTACCCATCAACTGGCAATATGATTAAATAATTTTAATAATGATGCCAAAAGTAGCTAGACTTTTAACTTTCAAGTGTATGTGTGTGTGTGTGTGTGTGTGTGTGTGTATGTGTGTGTGTATCTATATCTATATCTATCTATATCTATAACTATATCTATATCTATATCTATCTATCTCTATATCTATCAATATAGATAGACAGATAGATAGATAGATAGATAGATAGATAGATAGATTAGATTATTAGGCTGAGCAGAAATACTGAGTTACTCACTAGTCTAAGATCACACAACAAGTAAGGCCTAAGCCAGAATTTGACCTCATTCAGCGCTATTATAGATATTTATTTTAAACATGTTCAATTATTTTAATGGAATAATTAAAAATTGCACATGTCAAATTGTAAAGGACAAAACAGGAAAATAAATTAAAAGGATAATGCAATCAATAATCTCCACAAAAAAAAAATAAAGAAAAAAATGGGGACCAAAAATATGACTCCATATATTATATAAAAAATACCTCATTTGTTTTTTTTAAAGATTTTAGTGATAAAGAGAATCTTGCTCTAAATATTCCCTAGAATTTTTTTGAAAAAAATTTAAGAGTGAAGCAGGGAGGTTAAAATAATTGTAAAATCTAGGCCTTTTCTAACCTCCTATAGCAAGATATTTAAAGAAGCCTTATATTATCTAAAACAGATGCAGCTCACAAAATTTAGCTATTTGGTAGCATTATGCTGGTGCCATTTTTTCTGACCTTCCAACAGATGGAAAGCATCTACTCTAGTAATTCTGCCTTGCAACTCAATGTTTGTTGTTTTGTTAGAGAGGAAATAGCATATTGTTACATCTTCTTCAACAGTGTCCTTATTATTGAATCAATGATGCCATTTCCCATAAAAAAGTTCCATGAAAACACAACAATCTCATCAATAAAACAGGCCCAGCTCATCTGGTAAACTGTTTCTTACATATCAAATAGTGCCAGATGCTTTAAAGTAATGGTACTGGGCCACAATATTATTTGACCAGATTATTTACATCACACTAATTTATCCAGTTCTTTCCTTAAGTAAATATCATTATTTTGTTAGCATTAGCACAATTTAAAAGGCTTCTCATAATTTGATAATGATTTTTTCCAAAAGGAAGTTAAACATTCAAGTCAGATCTGAAGCACAGAAACAGACCGAGTTTACCTAGAAATAACAAGATTCTCTTCATCTTGTCAGACTTGACAGTATAATTCACTATAGACCAATGAATTGTTATTGGTGGCTTGAGAAAAGTAAGACGCTTTACCTTTAGGAAAGTATAGTTTTTTTTTCTTCATGAAATTCATGAGCTTGTAACTCTTTAGTCAGATAATGTGACCCATAAGATAGAGGTTCAATTAGCAACAGACCAGTGAGGGAAGATAACCATGAATATGGGATTATTTGCTTTTATTCATGTCTGATGACAAAGAAGAGACAGATCCATTGTACACAAAACACAAAGACACACACACTGCCACCACCACCACCATCATCATAGCTTAAAAGTCATATTGGACTCTTCACAGTTAAGAACAGAATAATTATATAATCATAAGAGAGATGATTTGATTACCATTTTTAAGGGCAATGTTTAGGATTTATAAATTCTTTTCCATAAATGATCTTAAAACATTTATATATTGGTATATCACATATTCCCAGTTAAAATGTTATAATTGTATGTATTTAAGGATCATATGACCCAAGGATTGTTATATCAATAAATGTACAGGGGTTAATGAAATCTTCTTTTATCCTTTACATTGTTTAACTTTAACTCAGTCAAAATTACTTTTATTCTACATGGTAGGAATACAGTATATTTACCCTTGTAAAAATCCACTCCTGATTATTTACATATATGAAATTAAACCCTCCAAGTAATCAAATTATGAGCAACTTTCTGAGTAGTTTTAGCAGTATTAAATCAAGAACACGAATTAACTATTGTTAGCAAATATTTAGTTAGTACTGATATTCCAGGAATTTTGCTTAATATTTTATGTTAATATATAATCTAACTTTATTTAATAGGAATATTGCTGTGTGCATTTTACTGAGTTATCACAACACAAAGTTACTTAGAAACAAAAAAAGAGGCATATGTTATGTTTCTAGAACTTAGAAGTTCTATATTTTTGTTAATAGGTACAAAACTAATAATGCCAAATGTTATAAAATAATTGATTTTTTAGTGGTATAGCAATAGGTACTAGCTCAAAATATTCGAAGATTAGTATGGACTGAAACAATACATTTTGAATTTATAGACAATGTAAAAGCTGAGCTGAATTTAGCATGAGTAAAATTTGTATCATTAAAATGATAAAAGGAATTATTTCCAAGCAGGGCCATGGTGATAAAGCACAGGGGCTATCATCCATGTTGAATGTAGCAAAAGGAAGTTCCAAAAAGGGACAAGGAATTACAATGAGTAATAGCATTAAATAGATAAAAGGGAAAACTATTGCCATGTTCCAAAAAGCTGAGTGTTTGGAGATTAAATTTGATATAACAGACCATTGAGAACAGAGTTACATAAGTTTTACCTGTCTTAATCAATTCAAGTAAAATTTTGAGTTATAGTCAACTATTTAAATTCCCTTTTATGGTAAAATACGTATTCCATTATTATTGATTCTAATATCTGACTACATTTAGGTTACTTCTTAGAGACTACACATAACAGAGTTTCGGTATATATAAAAACACATCTGTGATGGAAGAACAGGTTGAAGGTATAGAGTGAACCAAGATGAGAAAGCTTTGAAAGAAAAATGGTACAAAAGAAAATATTTCAGAAGTTTCTGGATGATGTACAATGTAAATGCCCTGGGTTACACTCAGAAAAGAACTATGTTAATATGATCTATGTAATTCTTTAAGACCTTAGGAGTTGAAATACTATGCAGACACTGGAACTCAAAGTTGATAGTGGTGATGAGAGATTAGGAAAGGGCATCTGTATTCAGATAGCAATTAGTCTGTGTTTAAGATTTATGCATCTTTAATAAACACAGAAAAATTCAGACTTCTCCACTGGATTTGAAAAATAACTGAATGGACAAATGAGTCTAAACCAATTCAAGATTAGTAAATAAAATTTTAACCTTTGATTGTTCATTTGATTTCAACAGTATCACCCCTTAAGATAAAAGGTGAAGTAGGCTAAAATTAGTGCTAGGATAAAGCCCAAGGTAAAGACAAACTTATTTGGAAGTATTTACATAACTCAAAACATATTCCTTTAGTTTTTTTTTTTAACTGAGTTTAATGCAAATTTTCTAGGGAACAAATAATATTCAATTGGTCCAGTCTTTGAATATCATCCAGCTTGCCTATTGATATTGCTTATGAAAACTAAAACATCCTTCACAATAATTTTGTCTTCTTTATCTATTTTTAAAATATCTATTTGATCTAGATATTCCTGAAAAAAGCAATGTGAATGTTTTAAATTATAACTATCAACTTCATGGCATTTTCAAAGACTTTTGCATTTGGAGAGCACCTTATACTCATTTGTCTGACCTAGCAGAATAATTGGGGTTATTCTGATACACCCCCCTCTTGCCCCATATGTGTGACCAAATTTAAATGTATTGACTACAATCATCCTTAAGACTATATCAGATGATGAATTTTTTTTATGTATTTTTTTCAAGATATCCTCAACCCATAGAATTTTTATATATAATTATCAGAAATCTTGTAATTTGAAGAAATCTCTCATTTAAAATTTTGATTTTCTGATTCTTGATTTTCTTCAATTAGCAAGGTATATCTATAATAAATTGTTTTCAAAATAATTTATTTTCTTAGCTATGCATGTGATGTGGGTGTGTATTAAACTCATTAAGTCACATAACATATATAAATCAATTTTCTTCTAAACTTATTTTGTTGCAATGAAACAAACATAGTTTAATGAAGTCATTATTGTTAGTCGATAAATGACATCACATTTGATCACGTGTAAGTAGACACTACTTTTATAAAGATGATAAATGTTTTAACTGAGTTGTTAGCTTGTATAAAATAAATAATATGTAACAGCGTTATTGATGAATGTGATTATATTGTTTCTTGTTTATTGATATGTACTGGACTTTATAGTCTTTAGCTTGGTAAACTGTTCTTTCAGTATCTCACTTTCACAAGTTTCCAATAATTTATAATGTAAAAAGAATTGCAAATGTGTGAAAATGCAGATCCAGCATGTGTCAATAATACTAATGGACTGATTCACTAGTTTTTAGAAGTAGAAAAAGAGCAGGAGAATTAGATAAAAATTGTCCTGTTTCACTTGTACATTTCTCTCTCCTAATGTTGCTATACATTATTTGACTTTAATTCCAGATTTTCTGTTTCTCAGCATAAAAAATAGAATGCTTTTTTTCTTCCCTCCAACTACCTTCAAATAACAAATTTAAATGATCTAGAATAATTTTAAAAAACCTATTGTATAGTAAAAGAGCTACAGTACAATATAGCGATCATCTCAGCTCCATCATATATTAGCAGATGGCCTGATCTCTGATTCATTGTCTTTGTTTATAAAAGGTAAATATTACCTAAATTATAAAGTGATTGTGACATTGTTTTGAGCACATTAATCTTTAGGTATTGTATCAGATTTCTATGTTGTATAATAAATAACAAATTTACCTCCTTAAAACAATACATATTTATTCTCACACAGTTTTAATGAGCCAAGATTCTGGGAAGGGCTCATCTGAGTTCATTGCTCAGAGTTTCACAAGGTTGTAGTCATAGTGTTGGTTGGACGTGGGTTCTCATATAAGGTAAGAAAGTCTTCCAAGATGATGTGATTTTTGGCACAATTCATTTCCTTGCAGCTGTAAGACAGGTAGAAGCATTTCTTCAAAGCCAATGGGACACTGTCTTTCACTAATTAAGTCAGGCCCACCCAGGTGAATCTCTCTTTTGATTACCTCAAACTCAACTCATTTGGCATCTTAATTACATTTGCAAAATCTTTTTACTTTATAACATAATTTAATCACAGCTGTGAATAATATAATCCCCTGCTCAAGAGATTATACAGGGTACATATACCAGGGGATGAGAAGCAGAGGATTCTTGGAATTCTGCATACCAAAGTTATCTCCCTACAACTGGATATTTTGTTCTTTTGCTTTCTGTAATATCCGTTAAGATATCACTTTTCTGCCTCTTTGCAGTTAGCTGTAACTATTTTATTTTCTTTGACAAACTAAATGATAGAAGAAGTGATATGTATCACTGGCAAATGTTATATTATATGTGCTTGAAATATGGCTACAGTAAACTCACATTCAGAGGCTGATATTCCAATTGATCACATTTCTTGAATTGATATAATGATTATTGTTATAATATTATTAATTCTAAGGAACACAGAGTAAATAATTATCAATCTTGTTTAATGTTATTGTTTCTTTTGAATATGTAGTGTTATCCCATTGTTACTGATGCATTGCTCATCTGAAATGGTGGTCTTAGTCTTGAATAAAGGCAAAACAATTTATTTTTCTCTTTCTGGAATGTCAGCCATGTCCAAGAAAGTATTATCTATGTCCAAGGTGGTATGTATACCAAATGTCAGAAGTGCAAGCAATCTGTTCAGTCACTGTTGTGATGTCTGGCACTGAGGGAAACACTATAATCTCTTTCGGCTTACAACCTGAGAGTCTACAGTAAGGCTCCAAGGAGAGAATCGTCCAATAGTAGGCAAGGTTTGGCCCATGTGTCTGTACTGCAGATGTCAGTTACTTATTTTGGCTACAAATTTTCTGCTTTTCTACGTGCTCTGCAATATTTTCCAGATAAAGACTTTTCTGCTTTATCATTGTGTTCATGTACTTTCTCAGAATCAATCTTTTTCCCAAAGTGCAAGTACTTCTTCCTAGTGGTTTGTACCCAGAACTAGTATCTAGGAATGACCTCTCAATGGCTGCATACCAGTCACAAACTGTCTTCTTTCTAATTTCATTAGTGAAGAAAGTCTTTTGGCAATGTACAGCAGAGCCTGGACAATGAACCAGTCTGTTTTTTTTTTTTTCATTTTTTGGGGGGTGTTTTTTAGCACTCAACTTCTCTTTGACAAAATGATATGAACCCAACTAAGAACATCATCTGTGGCCATGATGCCACATATGTGCATAACTGCCATCAAGCCCTGAGGTTTCACTTGAAGCACATAGTCACACACTTCTTTCATGGTGGCAATTAGTGGTCCTGAGAAGGGTCCAGAGCAATCTGGAAGCAATATTTCTCCTTTCTGGGTAGTCCTCTCTCAAAGAGCTCAAAACAGCCATCTTGATTTTCATCTTGACCAGAATAGATTTCATTTTCCTCCTCCTTTAATAGACCACTTTGCTCTTGATTCTGCTTACACTTGCTCCTTGCTAGTCAAATTTACTTAATTCCATATTCTAAGACAAAACAGTCACCTATGAGAAGTTCCTCACACAGAGGACCAGAGAAGGCTGCTACTCATAAAGCACTAACAATGTTATTGCCCAAACATCAGTATGTACTGGCTCTTTTAGGTGCTTGACTAGATGGGCCTGGTCATACTAAATTCTGAAAATCTTCACATTATAGACTAATATGTCAGGACCAAATTTTCTTGGGCCAAATAACCATACTTAGCCAACAGTGTGCCTCTGTTTTCTCCTTGTTATATGTTGCTATAGTTTTTCTTTTAATTTACAATTCTCTCTTAGATCTTCTTGGGAACTATGTATATTCCTGTCCTGATTCAGAGAGAATGTCAGTTTCCTCATAGCATAAACCAGATTACTATCTGCTTCCAAAATCTCACTGACTTCTTTATTCTGAGCATGTTTATTGGGAGTTGTTTTAGTAATTAGTACATAAGATGTCTTGGATTCCTTTATGGATTTTGCTTTCTTTTGTTTGGTATATGATATATTTTGTTTGGTATATAACTTTTTGTTATTTGACTATTCATTCATCATGTCAACTTTTAAGAGTTTTGTGATTGTTTCTATGAATGGAATAATGGGTTATGATACACTGATTTGAATCTTTGCAAATTTTTTAGTCATTAGGCATTGTTGAAGATTGATTTCCCTGGCTTGACTAAAATGTGCCTTCCATCCCAATTTCCTAAATTAAATTTTAATATATAAGCTTGGTAACAGATTTATTTCTTTGATGAGGCAGAGCATTTCACTTGAATGTTTTGTTTCAACAGCAAATCTGACAAGAGGAATGGCTTCAATAAGAGTGGCATAAACACTGGATAGAATGGCAAGCTACACAGTATTGCAGATGTCACTACAAGGCCTTGCAGACCTATTCTGAGCACATTTCCTGGAGATAGCTCTTCCAGATTTTCCAGTTCTTGGTTCCATTCTAATCAGAAGATTTTTGTTTTTCAGAGTACCAAATAGTATGTAGGAACATGGGGAAAGATATCTAGTGGGGCCTGAGAAACCTAATGTCACCTGTTTCAAAAACTCAAAAGACTATACTTGGGTGCTCTTTTTTCTTTTTCTTTCCATATGTAATAAAACACATTTGATTATTTTCTTCTTAAAACACAGGTTTAGGAGTCATAATTGCCATCTGTTGCTTATCACCTCTTGACTCTTCTGTCTTTGAATTTGCTTCAAGGGCATTCTCATTTTGGGTGGGCTCCAAAGGTGCCTGCCCCTGCACTGCTGCCAGATCTCCATGTGCTTTTATCTTACATCCTCATGTCTCTGATAAATTTCTTTTTAAGTGAGACATCATGGCTTATTCTGAGGCAAAGACTTAGAATCAAATGCAAATATTTTAGAAACAAAAGGATCAACTTTACAAAATAAAGGGTTTTTTTTTTCTTCTACCTGATCAACTCTCCTGATTTTCTTAGCCTTTATATTTATGTAATAGTCTTATCACAGGTTTTAAAAAAAATGTCTTTTTGATGTTCCAACTTCCATCTATTCATTGTACTGAGAAATACCACATTTCTTTGCTCTGGAAAGAAGTGAAAGTGAGAATCATTTATATCCTTCAAAGCAGTGCTTCACTCAAATACTCGCCTTCCCTGTTCAGAATTTGGATTCACTTACAATTTAGACTCTCTCTGCTCTTTCTTCTAGGACTGTAGTGCATTAATCTCTTCTAAGATATGCTTGAGTTGAGAATAAGCCTCTTATGGAGTACATTTCAATCCCACTAACAAATGATTTTTCTAACTAATTACTAAAACTAAACTGATATTTTTCACCTAGACTTGTCACAGAATTGCTGCAACTGCAGACAGACTCCTTCCATCACATCTATTGCAGTGATGCACCCGTAACAAATGTATCCAGCAGTTTATACTTCAAGGTGAAATCCATAAGTTCTGGAGAGTCTATTAGCTTATTCAGGTGTTCCTCATTAACTGGATAGATGAAGGACAGGTGTGGACTGCCAGTCTTTCTGCCCTCAGGCTGGTTAGAGATCTCTGTGTGCATCTAATCCTGGATAGCTCGACTTTTTTGCATAAATAGTGAAATGGTAGTAGATTTCATAGTGATCCCTTACATTTTAGAAGGAATCCATGTACCTTAACTGACTCTTCTTCAGACATGTCTTGGCTATTATTGGACCTTTGTGTTTCTACATGAATTTTAGAATCAATGTATAAAGTTTTTACCTGCTGGACAAGTGCCACTGCTAGATATGACAGTCAGTCAGGTCAATATGAACCAGAACATGTTTTCTTGATGGCAGTGTTTCTCTAGAATTGAATCATAACATCCAAATTACTGAACCCTGTGGCCACTTTATTTCTTGTGATAGCTTTGGCTGCCAGCTCAGCTCCAGCCCTTGGTACCCAGTACACCACGTTTAAATGAGGGACAAGGACCTCCAAGGTTTTACCTGTTTGTTTGTTTGTTTGTTTGTTGTCCCCATAGAAAATTTACCTCTTTTCTTAATAAACTATTTGTTGTAGGACTTTGTAGTTGTCAGACCCTTCTACTGACAACTTGCTCCTTTTAAAGGCCTAAAGAAATGAATCAAACATCTCAGAGTCCTTGCCTGGTATTGGGCTAGCTGACTAAGTGGCTACTTGACACTTTCCTTTGCAAAATGACTCCTTTGGGGCTTTGAACAGACATCTCAGCAGTCTCTTTAGAGGAAAGGGACTAGCTAACTCCATAGCGGTTCCACTCACTAGCAGAGAGTAACCTGTCATCAAAATTAGGAAGAAATAGTATCCATCCAAGAATAGACCTATTAATTTTTTTTTCAAATACCCATAGCATCTGGAAAATTAGAGTATGCCCCTTCATGGCCAACAAACTGTCTTAATAAAATAGTTGTAGATAAAAAAACAGTAGTCCCATAAAAGTACACGTATAAGAAAATGTGTACTGGGGAAATCTTAGACAAAGAGAAGGAATAGAGTGCTCAGAATCTCTTGTTATCCTATCCCAAAGCCTCCACTGGGCAGAAGTGGATAGCATAAACACTGACCAATATTTAAGAAGAATGTTACCTCAGTAATATTCCGCTCATTTACAATAACAGGGGAGCAGAGATTATATATGGAACAATATAAAAATATTGTAACTCTCTTAGCTTGGGAAGTGACTTGTCAGAACAGGCGATGTTCTGAAACCTATGAACTATCAAACTCTTTTGCAATTGAGTTAACACAGATCTGGTGAGCCAGGTATCTGGCAAGCTATAACAGGGAGAAAGAAGTGAGCTACCATAACCTTTTAAATGTGTCTTTCTTCAGGGATGATTATAAATCTAATCATAAAAGTATTCTGTTACTGCCTAGAAGTGTTTTTTTTTAATCTCTTATATTTAAATCTGTAACTGCACACTAACTTCATTTCCTTAAGATAACTTTTTTTCTCTCATTCAAGCAGGCTTTGCCTAATATAATAGCATTGTGAGTTACTTATTTTTTCCACTCTTATCCTTCCACCTTTGCCCATACTGCATGTCTATTCCCTTAATCATTAAGCCTTAGGACTTTAGCTTCCTGTCAGTATCAAGCTTTTTAAGAATAAAGCCTCAGGTCTCTTGATCAAGAGAACAAATTTTGATTAAACTAAGGATAACATCTTGGCTTCGGGTGTGTTTCAGTCCCAGACCTACCTAGGCAGAATAGCTCCACTGACCACCTCCCATGGGACCAGACAGCATGACACCATGGTTGACTACAGAACCTGACATAATACTCTTAAAGAATAATGCCTAAGCATTTCATTTTCAGAAATCAAGAAGTAATTCTGGTATGATTTACATGGAATTTTAAGAAATTAGAAAGATGAGATTTAAACTTGTTAAATTTACTCAATGTTAATAATGTGCAGCCCTTTTTGATTAATTTTATTATACCTTTTTTTCTGTAGTTAGAGAATGTCCTTATCCATCTTGGCTAGATTAAAAAAAAATTCCCACAGATTCTAAAAGCTAAAGAATGTCAGAATTTAGTATTACATTTAAAAGACAAAGTGTTTCAAAGTAATTAATTAAAGTTAGCCCATGTCAGATAAAAATGCCATGTAATAAGGTTCTTAGAAGATCACACAAAAATCTAAGAGTTAGTGCTAGGCTAATTCTCTTATTGATTGAATTTGCAGGGAGACGGGGGTTAGTATTCATTACCTCACACACTCTGCCCCCATCACACCACTAAACCAAAATGTTCCTGCATTTTTTGTTTCAGAACAGATCTTGACATCCATTTGAATTTATTTTACATACTTGGGAAACATGAATACAACTTTACGCTTTCATCCTTTTGTAAGACATTCATTATGTGCATTAACTGACAGCTGTGAAATTATCTGCCACTTGTCTTAAATAAAAGCAAGACAATTCAAAATAGATGTGCATTCTGTACTTAGGCAAATTTCACAGAATCTTCTTTAATTCAAATTTCTCTAGACACTTCTTTTAATATAGGCTTTAAGTACAGTGAATATGTTCAGTCATTACTACATATTGAGAGTCTGATGGTTTTGAAAGCTCAGAAGACAGTCTACATTTTTCTTACTTGTTTTTAGTGTAACTAGGTTCGGCAGCTCTATATGAGTTTTTGCATCTTAAAAAATCTTCACCTCTACTGCATTTCATTGTATATTAATGTTGTTCTTTAAAAATTCTTTAATATTCATTTTGCCATTTAAGTCAAAGTTGTCCAAAAATAAGTCACTAGCGAACACATTTGCAGCCATTGAAGCTGGTGCCACATTTTAAAGATTTTTTTTAGGAACAAATATGAAAAAAATAGCTAATAGAAATATTATATTTCCCTTGGGGAAGACAGTCTGGAAAAAAGAAATGTTCATTTCTAGACATGTCTTTGTTCTGCTTCTCAGAAAGATAAAGAAGATCTGATTAGGTCAGAAAATAGGGACACAGAATTTTTAAAAAGCAAAAGTATTTAAAATGAGTAAAAGTAAAAAGCCCAATTTGGAAATTTAACTGTGGAAACTCCCATCCTCTTTCACTATTATTTAGGTTTTCATCGCAGTAAATTGCAGTAAACAAAGTGACAGCTGCTCTGTGGAGTAAAAGAACATCCAACCTTAGTTTCAATTGCTTGGACAAAAACTTTATTTGGAACATACTCACATGCTTTACCAAAGTAATGTTTACTTTCATATTTAATATACAGATATTAGACAAATGGATAAATAAATAGATATGCAATAGATTGATCTCTCAATAATTAAATCAGCATACAGATTTATTTGGCCATTATAGCTTTTTATTTGACTGTTTTATTTTGATTAGTAGGTTTATATTTACTGAAATAAAAATGTAGATGACAGGCAAATCATACTATTTAACATTTTGTATTTCCAAGATTTTTTTAGAAAGAGTAGTTCTGCCTTGGATAATCAATTTGCTAAAACAGCAACTCAAGTCACTACAGTATACTGCTTCATTTTAGGATTTCTGTGTTTGTAGACTAAGTATTCACGGGTATGTTCTTTCCCTTCCTCACCTCAGCTTTTTCTTCCTCTTCTTCCTCCTCCTCCTCCTACTCCTCTTCCTTTTCTCCCTCCTCCCCCTCCTTCATTATTCTTATTATTACTATTATTATTAATTATTACTATCATCATCATCATCGTCATTAATGAGTAAAAGACATAAACAAATAGTCCTAGAGACAAATTTAACAATGCAACTATAGTAAATATAATAAAACAGGTATATATTTCAGTGAGATGCTCTAATAAGGCGATATAACACTCTTGAAGAAATTATGGATTGTTTTCAAATGGAAGAATCAATGTAAATGACATCCGAAAGATGATTAGGTGCTAATTAAATTAAATATATGTAATTCCAGTAAAAACTCTAATAGTATTATTTATGAACTTTGATAAACTGGCTTCTATATTTTATTTGGAAAAACAAAGTGCAAAAAGAGTCATGTTAATTTTGAAAAAAAAGAAAAGAAAAGTAGAAGAAATTGCCCTATATTATAAATGTACAATGTCAAGGTATAATATCGAGATATAATATTAAAAAATATACTATTGGCCAATAAAGAGATAATTAAGACAATAGAACTGAATAGAGAACACGGAAGGGAACCCATGCTTATAAGGAAATGAAGTATGATATGGGGCATTGCAGATCAGTGCGAATCAATGGACTATACATCAAATAATCAAATGATTATCTTTTTGTGAAAAAAGTGAATCTATACCTGATATATATATTAATTTGTTTAAATTTAACAACAAATTTTAAATTTAGGAAGAAAATATAACAGACTATCTTTATAAAATTCAATATTTATTTAATAAAGCATAGAAATGCAAACTTTAAAGAAATATGTTGATATATTTGATTTTATTATAATTTATAACAATGTATACTCATAGAAAGACATCAGAAGGCTAAGATATAACTCAGGCTCAGAGATTTTTATAAAACTTTGTATTTATAATACATTTTTAAAAATTAAAAATCCGTGAGGAAAAATTATATCCAGTAGGTGAATAAGCAAAATATTTAATTAGATAATTTATAGGAGAAATTAATAAACATATAAAATAAGCTCAAATTTTCTACTGTCAAGAGAATAGAGTTAAAAATCTAGTGAGAGAGTTTCACACTAATGATAACAAAGATGCACAGACATGATCTCTTTTATTCTGCTAAGAAAATAACTTGTACAACCACTTTATGTAGCAATATGATAATTCCTAGAAAAATTAAATATGCACATATAATGCATGTTACCCAACTGTACACATGTACTAGAGAGAAATATACTACATTGTTTACATAAGCATATGTTTTATTGCTCATGAAAAAGAAGTACAGTGTTAGGAAGGAAGGATGACAGAAAGGAAAGGAGGGAGGGAGGGAAGGAAGGGGAGAACTAAGAGTCTTAAATGTAATCTTTAGAAGAATGGTAAAAAAAATTATGTTGTATTTATATATGAAATAGCAATGTCAATAAAAATAGATAAACTAACTCCACATATAAATATGGATGAACATCACAAGTAATATTGGGGGTAAAAAAGTAAATTGCAGAAGAATATATGCCATGATATTCAATGGTGCACCATGGATTGTTTTCAACATATAAACAATGAGTTATTGCTTAGAAATGCATATTCATGTGGTACAAAATCTTTTTTAAATGTATGGTATTAATAAAATTTTGAATCAAAACATTGGTTATCTGGAGTTGAGAGTTGGGGAGGAAATATAACATCATCTTTATAAAATTGAATATTTATATAATTGGGGTGCACAGGGATTAAATTCTATTGCCAATGTTTTATTTCTTAAACTAAGTGAGGTAAAGATGATTGTTGATTGTTGAGGTAAAGATGATTCTCTAACTGCCTCCCCCATCTTTTATTACAATGTCTGATAGAACTTAAAATGGGAGAAAAAAACATTCAGACATAGGAATTAGTACATAGGAAGAAAGAGGCAAAGGACAAGAAGCCCAGAGTGCTCAGGTGGAGCCCCTCAGGGCCAGAGTGTTTGAGATCAGGCCAGACTAGCTATGTAAGAAGGAAGATCATGCAGTCTTACTAGCTGTGTCAAGATTGCTTTGTTCTCAAAGCTAAAAGGAAATTTTGAAGGAAATTAAGTAGAAATGTAATGTGATCATGTTTTCCTTGTAAGACAATATAGTCCCAATTGTATTATTTAAGTTATTTTCTTCTGCCTGATTTTATGGATATAATATAAATTTAATCATATACTTTCAGCACATATATTTTATATTTATTGTAAATATAATTTAATTTGTGCTGTTATACTTATTGTTTCGCTGGGAATTTTCCAGCACATTAACTTTTCCTGGGACTGAAATTCCTAGAGGTCAGCACACTATAAACATGTGGCCATCTCTGTCTCTAACAGAAGTTTGTTGTTGTTTTATTGTTAGCCTTTTGAGTGTCTGTTATTCTCCCTTTAAAAAATATATATATTTTTTATTATGATGACATTGGTTAATGAAATCCAGTAAGTTTCAGGTGTACAATTCAACAGTAAGCCTTTTTTTTAAGAGTTAATGTCTAAACATTTTTCTATAAAGGTACACATTAAACAATATTATTGTCTTCTTAGTCCTAAGTATTAGTGCAATTTTGATTCTACAATGTGGAAAGGGTAGTTTAGAGATCAACTCTTAAAATAGAATTTTTTACACATTGTTTATTTTATAATTTAAATAAAGATAATTTTCTTAATTAGACTGAATTCTACTCATAGACAGGAACTAGTTTTTTTCTATCTTTTTTCTTCTGATGTGATCATTCTGTATAAATAAGTAGATGCTAAAGATGTTGCATATTGACCAAAATTTCTTAATAGAAATGCAATCCTCAAGTCATTTGCACAATACTTTGTGGAAATGATACAGCTTCATTTGCTTCCTATAACAGAGTTTTCATAACTCCTGCTTTAGCTTTCTCGTTGGAAAAATAAATGCACTTTATACTTCTTAATGACTGATAAACTCTTTCAATGGAGCTGAACCCACTTTGTTTTCTAAGTCTCATTCTCCTTCAGCAAGTAAACAATTCATTGAGAAATACAATAAATCTTAAGGTTCATGATGAATTATCCTATACATTATTAGAGCTGTCACACAGCTGTATTTTTCATGCAATAGATCTTTGGTGCAAAGGCACCATCATGATATATTATTCAAAAGGTAGGTTCTTCTGAGCAGTGGATTCAGCTTAATAAGAATCTTGCCAATTGTTTGAAAACATAAATTTTCAGAGTGACACCTTATGCCAGACCCAATTCCACCTTCTAGATAATATACATATAGATGAACTACCTGTTATATAAAGGATATAAAAACATACTTTGGATTGCTATATGCAAATATATCATAATGAACAACTGTACTTTTTTAGAGCCTAAATTTAATAAATCTATAGACCTAATGAAATTAAAATGAATAAGAAAGAGGTATTTTAGAATTCATAAACTATCTTAATTTAAATGCTTTTTTCTTCCTATAGTCGATTACTTATAAATATACACAATATCTCAGTGCAACTAAAAATTATAGCAAATACATTTTTAAAATATAATGTTGCAAAAATCATACTAAAATTCTTTTGATATATATATACTACTTTTTTGTCTTATGAAGATCTATTGCACATAATTCATTACTTGATTAAAAAATAAATATTGATTCTCCAGGGTTTTCATGGAATTAAGCCCTGTAACACATTGTTTATTTTACCAGATAGGATACACTAAGAAAACTGAAATTATCCACAATATACATAATTGATTATTATTTTTACCCATTTAAGTATATGTATGAAGAGGACATACATAATCAGTCTTCTTTTTAATATTATGATTTTATTATGAAATTTATGCTATTGAAAATAAGTTACCATTTTTTCCTGTAAACTCTTAATATTTTACTTTAGATGAGCTATAATTTGATCCAGACCACTTCCTTTATCTTTAATTAATTACCAGCTACAAATTAAGGTCATTTTAAACACCAAGAACATTGGTTTTAGGCAGCATTCAATTCAATTGTGTGCTATTTCCTTCAGCATGTCAGATTTATTTTGAATCTTTTCACCAATAAAAGATTAAAAATGCCTAACAGCAATAAAAATATTTTGTTCTGTATAAAGAATCAGAAACTCTGTTGATGGAAAGGTAATTATCTCACCAAATTTCTTGTGGTTCCCTTACTGCTCAATAGCACAGTCTTGTTCTTTTAACCATGTCTCTAACTCTCACTGATCCTCATAAGTCCAGACCAGAAAAGAAGCGTGTCCCTCAATATAAAAAAATAACAACTTCAACAAATAGCATTTCCAAAGATATATTAATGAAAAAGAAAAAAGGAAGAGCCTCAAATGTTATCTTCATTTATATCGATGTATATCTATCTAATCTATCATAGATCTATCTACCTATTATCAATCTGAAATAACATTAGATTCCTTAAGGCTCACCAAGTTCTAATTTCTTTTATCCTTTAACATTTGACATGTATTAAGCTACTTGGATTAATTATGACTTTCAACAAGGCATTGATTTAATATACTGTTAAAAAGGATGATAGATATTGATACTAAACAATTGTTTCTCTCCATTAGCATTTTAAAATATTCATTCTCCTTGAAAAAAAAAGTAAATAATTGTAAAATTAAACAGAGAATTTTACTGTTCAATTTTAATAATTTGTTACAAAAATATTGTTTTCTCTTGAACCAAAGCTTTTCTTATATTTCTTTTATTAAACGTCATTGTATCCTTTGGACATTACAAAAACAAAAAACTTGGATCAACTTGTCCTAATCATATAATATCAATGAGTAACATATAAAATTTAAAAAGCAATGTTAAGTAAGAATAAAGATTAAATATAAAAATAAAATCGACTTTAAACTCTGAAAGTGAGAAAATCTTATACAAATAAAAACTTAATTCAAAATTTAACTACAATCTTTTTATCAAGTTAATCTGAGAGATACAGATTATAAGATTTATATATACTATAATATAAAGGCTAGTTAGTTCATCATTAGATGTAGAAATTTTAGTAGCACAAGTAAAAGCCTTTTTTTGGGGTCATTATAAAGAGATCAGAAATTTACTAATAAAGTTCTCACCAACATTTCTACAAAGAAATGTAATATCTTATTTAATGTTTTTCTTACATAATTTCTCAATAAAAAGTTAATGAAGAACAATCTGGAAAAGAGGTGTTCGTTAATATTGTCTGCTACCCTCCACATTACCATACGCCTAATATCCTTTTGCTTCTTTCTTTTCACTCATGAAAAATACTCTGAAATTTCTCAGGAGGAGCAATTCATCTTTTCTGTCAAGTCTGTCCAGCTTAGAGCCAAGTTCTGTGGGTAATAAACTTTGTGCTAGGTCTAGGTGTGACCTCTCTGGTCCTCTTATCTATAAACACAAAAGATAACTTATCTGCACACACATTTTATACACACACATACCATATAAAATGGTGGAAGAATAATAATAAATGTTTCTTTTGTAAAATGAGAAAAAAAGGAGAAAACTCTAGAATTCTTTCTGGTCAAGTCAAAACCACAGAGATCTATCTTATTTTTGAAATATTTCCTTTCTCCTTCAGTCTCTATCCCAAAATAATGATTTGTGAAATCTTTACCTGATTTTCTTTATGCAATCAGAGATGTTTTAAAACAATAAAGCAACAAATACTTTTTCTGTGTTTTGAAAAAAAATTAAAGCATGTTTACTATCAATCTATTTATTTCTCTACCTATTTATCTAGTTATTTATTATTTATTATGTGGCAATCTGTGTATTTTTTCTTAATATAATTTGATGAACTTTTTTCCAAATTAATGTACATAGATCAAATTCATTTCTTAAACAGCTACAAAGTACTTCATGCTATATATATGTGCTTTATGTATTTTATAGAATTTACCTAATCGTTTTCTTATTTATAGATTTTCAGTCATTTCTTTTTCAAATTATTTTCCCATAATTATGCCATATGTGCATGCACACACACACACACATGCACATACACACACACTGTGCTTTCATTTCTGTGTAATATAATCTCAAATGCATACCATATCTTCAACAGCAATGGATATGATCCATCTTTATGACTTTTACCAATCTAAGTGAAAAATTGCATTGACTCTCTTTGAATTGCATTTTCTTAACTTCTAGAGAGGTGTTTCATATGTCTGAAGATTTTTATATTAATAATTTGCAATTTGCTCTGTGCATTTTCTCATTTTTATATTATTTACCCTTTAATTCTTTTCTTTTAATTTTTTAAATAAATTTGCGGGAGCTGTCATGTGTTGTAAATATTGTTTTTGAAACTGTCCCTTTTTTATTTTCAAAATAGAATCTTTTATCTTATCTAAAAAATTTGTTATGTAATTAAATATGTTTTTTTTTTAATCTGGGTTCTGAGTTTTCTTGCTGACCTTAATAAAATTCCATAATCCAGTTTACACATGTATCTTTCTATTATTACTAATATTCTGTTATTTTATCTTTTATTCTTACATTTTAAAACCAGACATAATCTAACTGGTGGCCATTTTGAGACATATCATTCAACTATTAAACTGATTTCTTTCAAAAATACAATAAAAATTTCAACAGCATTTATACAATGAAAAATTATTTTCTCAATAAGATAAAATTTATTATAACTGGATACTTATATATGCATATTTTATTTATAGATTATATCCTTTTACATTGATTTTTTTCAGGTGCTAATCTTTTATAATATTGTAAACATTATTATGTGTAGTACAAGTTTTTTTGTCTTCTTAATTATTAGTTTTAAAATATATTAGGTATATGTCATAATGATTTTTCCAAATAAATTGTAATTTTTTTTTCAGTTTTAATAAAAAAGGTCCAGTTTAAATTCACATGAGAGTTACATTATATATCAAATGCAATGATATGAATGTAGATTGTATGTTTTTATTTATTCAGTTTATGAATATTTTGCTGCATAATAAAATTATAAAGATTACCTTTTTATATTTTTGTGTTATTTTTTAACTTATTTTCAGTAGCTGTTCCATATAAAAAAATGTGGTTTACATTTTTTTTCTTTTGGGTAGAAGGTCCACTCTACATATTTTTTATGATTAAATTTTATTAATTTTCATATAATTTTTATTTCTTTTTTAACATCTTTACTCAAATATATATACACATACAAAAACATATATATGCACATATATACACATATTATTTTTTAAAAGACTAGTTGAATTAAGTTCAAATAATAGTTGAATTAAGAATGAGGTTTTTTTGTGTGTGTATGGAGAGAGCAAAGTAAGAAAATAATACTTTTATGGGTAAAAAAGAAAGAAATATACTGCTTTTCCAAAAGTGGGAGGTTAATGAAGACTCTAACCTAATTTAATCTCCATGCCATTTCTGCTCTGTGGTGAACTGAGAATGAACCTAATAAAAATCTAAATTATCCTCAGATAATCCATGGTGTTCTGTTGCTTCCTTCCCTAAAAGAAAGTAGAGGAGTGGCAGAAAGACAAAGATAAAAAAAAAAAAAAGACAAGGTAAATTCTCAATACAAATATTCAGCTCTCACGTGATAAAACATGAATGGCCTGAATATTTTAGCCCAGAGTCATAATTGTCCACTTCAGCAATAGAATATATGGGAAGATGTAGAAATAGAATAAATCAGAGAAAGACACCTAAACATCACTTAATTTTGACAAGTGGTTTTTCCAAGAGAACCCATTAAATTAGTTCTAAAATAAATCTGTTATTAACTATATGCTTTGAATCACTATGTAGAGTTGTTAGAATAAGCCAATTAAATATGGGCATACTCTTGTCAAAATGTAAATATAGTTCTAGAATAATTAATTTAATTATTAATCTTTTAAATGTTTAGATGTCATTAAAGTGTCTAATATGCCAGCTTCTGTCTATAAAACCATAACATTAGTTAGTGGCCTACAATTATGGTTTTATTCAGGGGAGTGAGAGGCATGAATCCAAAAGTGATTTCAAATCAAATAGAAGATATTGGAGTGAAATAAGCCAAGTTACAGCCTATTTTACACTAATCAAACGTTTTACTAAATCAGTGTACTGTATATTTTTTAAATTAAAAGATTCATATCATTTATCTTCATATTTTTGGAGATTGTATTTCCATGTAACCTATATTCCTTTATAATGAGTGAATGGCCTAAGTGGTTAGCAGTAATGACACATATCTCTTAAATTGTTGTAATTACCAATATCACTCATATAACTACAAACACCTTGGGTTCAGGAAAAAAAAATAATGGATAACATTTTGCTATAACCATGGTGATAATGGATGATAACTCACTGTTATTAGGAGTTTTACACATTGTTATGGGTTTTGGCTACCAATTTAATATCCCATGAAAAACATTTTCAATATTCCAACAATAAAGAAGTCAAATTTTTTATTGTCATATCTGGGACACCAATATCTTGTTCCTCATTATACTGTCAAATTACAGAATAATGCACTGAGGTAAATAAAAAATTTTGAAGCCAAATTTATTAAATATGATCTTTAAGTTACACAACATGGTACACAGTGAAAATAATGTAGAGTTTAAAGAATACATAGAAGTAATTTAGTTTGAGTGCATCTGTTAGTTTAAAAAATATAAATTATGTTTTAGTATAATTAAGCTTTATGGTTTTAAGGAAAACAATTTTGTACTGAAATGTTAAACAGTTAAATGATATGTGCAATGGAACCAAGGTTACTTGTGTTATAATTTTCCTTATATGCATTATTTACTTAATTCAGTCTATATGTTTCTAAGTCCTTTCCATATATTAACTTAATTAATTCATTCCATAGATCTACACTGTAAGTACTAATGTTATTAAGCATATTTGTAGACTGAGGCATAGAATTTAATTAATTTGTCTAAGGCCAAACAAATAATAATTCATCGAGAGAATTAAATTTAAGCATGTGGTTATGAAGAGCATACTTGGACACAAACCTGTGCTAGAATTGTTCTCATCAATATTGCTTTAGAATGCAAATGTTAGACCTCTGACAGCATGTAACCTAAAAATACAACTGTTATCATGAATGAAAGATATGAATTAAGCACAAAAAGAAATTAATAATCACCCAAATTCATTACAAAAAATGAGGAGCTTATAGTTCACAAGACAGTAGTTCTTTCTGGGACCCTTCATAATAAGAAAAACTTGAATATTATTGTAAATAGAAAATGTATCATGTAAATTATGATCACATTATGAAATACACACTTTCTAATGTGCAAAGTGACAATAAGCATCTTTAAAGTAGGAGAATTAATGAATTTAATCACCTGAGAAAAAACATGTTTCAGTGTTTAATAGAGTATTACCTTAATATTTAAAAGTTTTCATTGAATTCACTAAATATATTTATTCATTCATATGTATAGGTAGATAGATGATAGATGATAGATAAATATTATAAGTACCGTTATTACTGTGATGAAGCACATAGTTTTTCCTTTCATGGTGTTTACATTATTTTAGTATGTGGGGTATGGAAATAAATTAACATAAGTCACCAAATAATTTCTAATAGTGTTAAGTCCTTTGAAGAAAATGAAATGAGATTACTGGAGAGAAGGTATTTAACTCCGATTGGGTGATAGGAGGCTTTATTGAGAAGATGATGTTTAATTAGAGACAGAAATGTTAAGAATGATCCAGTCATGCAGAGTTTGGGGACTAGAGTGTTTGAGGCAGAATTATCAACATAAGCAAAGATTTTAAATCAGAAATAATTAAAAATGATTAAAAATCTTTTAGATTCTGACAGAAGACCAGACTTAATAAATAAAAGGAGAAAGACAGAGAGAAATAGGTAATGAGATCAGAGAGGTTGACACAGATTGAATAATACAAAGCTTTGGGAGTCAGGATGAGATTCTCCAGTTTAATTTCTGATTGTGATATATACGCCATTGGATGGTTTGAGTGTTAGGCAAAATGATTTCTGGTTCTCAACTTGACCTAAGCCAGTTAAAGAAGAAAATTGCTCTCAGTGAGGACCAGTTTATCTCAAGGGATGAGCCTGTATCACCTGAAAGAAATGTTCTTACATAAATAAGCTTGTTAAGTTGTTTACTGCTTGAGAATATACAGCTCTTAAATGTAGGCCACTTGGCTAAAAAACACCTGTGTTCCTGGAGGAAATGGGAATATATATATATATATATATATGTGTATATATATATATATATATATATATATATATATATATATATATATATATATATATATATATATATATATATATATATATATATATATATATATACATATATATATATATATACGCTCCCACACTGTTTTGGTGTGAAAATTTATATTCTTGTTGCTGTCCAAGACTCAGCTTCTATCTGTTAATAAACTCTGTTTAATTCTGGAGTTGTCAACCTCTTTATTTTGGTCTCTCAGCCCAGTTCTCCTTTGGAGGGTCCAGTATACCTCAAAAATTTTTCTCAATATGAAATAAGTGAGTAAAGTATAGAATTTATACTTTAAAATAATCATCTAATTTTTTTTGTAGATAGCAGACTCTTAGTGAGATGAGAATAGGCTTAAAGGAGACTAGTTAGCAAGCTATTGAAGTAGTGAATATAATAATTTAAGTAGAATTCTATATTAGTGTCTGATTGCTGCTGTAAGAAATTATCACGCATTTAACAGCTTAAAACAATAGAAATTTATTATCATATAGCTCTTGAGGTTAAAATTCTGAAATAGGAATCACTGAAGTAAAATTAAGGTGTCAGCGGAGTTGAATTCTTTCTGGAGGCTCTAAGAAAGAATCTCTTCCAAGCTTTTTTCAGTTTCTAGTGGTTACATTTCTCAGTTCCTGGCTTTTCCTCTGTCTTCAAAGCTGTGAAGTCAAGTCAATTATTTCTTATTGCCATATTTCCAGTTCTCCTTTTCCTCTCTCTTCTCTCTTTTATGTATAAGGACCCTTGTGATCATACTGGGCCCATCTAGGTAATCCTAGATAATCTTCCCCTTTTATAGTAGCTATCAACATTCTTAATTCTATCCTCAAACTTAATTCCTCTTTGCCATGTAACCTAACATATCCAAAAATTCCAGGGATTACAACATGAACATCTTCGGTGGTCATTATTTTGCCTACCACTGATGGTAACAGTACAAGTGGTAAGAGGTGATCAGAATAAAATATGACAGTAGAATGAACAGGATTTATGCTAAATCTGTGGTAATTTCTTACAGCAGCATCAGAACAGGAAGCAAATAACAATAAGAGAAGATTGCTAAATGTGTCCTCTGAGTGAATGGTGATACCACTGCCCAAGAGTGGACAGTTCATTGTAAGAGGCTTGATTTCAGGGAAGAAAGTAAAGTTTAAGATATACATATTTTGAAGAATCCAGTCTTAAGTTTTTGTTTTTGTTTTTTTTTTCAAATATGTTCCTTTCAGCTCTCTTCTTTGCATGCCAAGACACTAGAAAACAAATTATTCTTCACTTTCTCATTTACTTGATTTTCTAATACTTGTTTTATATGTGCTTTTATCTGATGCCAAAAAAGGGGGTAATTTAATTTGGTAAGGAGATATTGCCATCTATCACTCATGCGTTTGACAATGTAACAAGAAATCTCTTACTCTGTTGTCTATCTCACTCTTTAATAATAAAGAGCACTCAGCACAATCCTGCTAAAAGTGTTGCATTAAACCAAGGAATAGATTATTTCTCCTCTTACTTTCAAAGAAAATCTTAATTCACTCCAGAAAAAAATGAATTTAATTTAGTAAAGAAGCCTGTAGTTCTTTCAAAACTGAAATTATCTGTTGAAAGAGGTCACTGCTCTGAGATTTTCCAAATTATTTACCCAATATGTATAACCTAATATTATAATCATTAATATTAGGTAAGCAATTAACATGCATGCAAATTTTATTCTTAATTTTGTTGAAGAAACACACGTAATAAAGTGGAAGAATATTTTATCACTTTCCAAAACATACGAAGAAGTGAAAAGGCAGTTATAGGTACAAATATCAGTTTCATGTGTCTAGCATTGCATTCACCAACTAACCTGACAAAACAAATTGAATAGTGATAGGAATAAGTGTAATAATTACTCTATTAAGCATAGAGCAGTTGCTGCCAATCATGGAATCCCAGGGTACTTGAGAGGCTATGAATCTGGGTCCCTCAAAGATGGTGGAGGGATATGAGCAGTAAAATACCCGTGTAAGTTAAGAAAATACTTTTTTTAATTGACAAGTAAGTTAGAATACTTCAATATGAAAGATTTCTGTGCTTATGGGTATGAAAATGTAACTGCTAGCATTATCATAGATATTTGCTATGTCTGTCTATAGGTATAAAGATATCTGACTACTTTGAGTTTCCACCCCCTCCCAAAGGCAATTGTGTTTTGTTTATATAGAATTGGTCATGTATAGTTTAGCTTCATAGATTCGACTATTTCTAAAGTATGATGCTTTCATTTTATAAATGAAATTAATTTAGGAAAATCAATGATGACTCCATTTTTGACACTTTGTGAGGAAAATGTAATTTACATACATTGTTTTAGTAATTGAATCTACTTTACCTGAGTTACTTGAAAGATGGCAGTGTATACATTTTAACAATCTTTTCTGTCATTTAGATTTGACTAAATGACAGAATGTTTATATTCATTTTAATATTTTAATTTCACACACACACACATACATACATGCATGCACACACAGTTTTACTAACATTTTGATTACTTACCATTGTTGGCTATCATTGAGGAAGTGCATTAGTTAGATTCTCAGTGACTCAGCATATAATAGTGTATTTGTCTCTCACTCAAAATGTGCTAGTCTAATGCCACTTCAGGACAGCTCCCTTTGAGCGATGATGAGGGAATCCTGGCTGTGTCTCTGTTGTAACTCTGCTGTCTCACCAAAAAGCTTTTGTGGTCACCACAGCTGAAGAGTGACTGACAATAAAGTAGAGCATATGCTCTTTAGTTCCCCAGCCAGGAAGTAATTCTTCATTTCTTTGGGTAGATCTATTTCCTTTCATCTAAGTGCAAAGCAGCTTGGGAAATGTACTTTTATTGTGTGCTCAGGAAGAAAAAAAACAAAAGACTTTTGTAATTATATAACTTGTTCTGTATCATAGTGATTGCTATGTGCCAGGCAATGTACTAAGTGCTTTTCCAACATTATTTCATTTAATTTTTCTTTATCAAACACTAAGAGATAGGCATATTTGTATTTCCACTTTTTAGGTAACATAACATGTTCAAAACTAGTCAGAATAAATAATTCCTCTATTAAGCACAGAGCATTTATTTAAATCTAAAGTTATCTAAATTTTAATACTAAATTTTAATGTAAAATTTAGTGTTTTGGAATATAAACCTGTTTTCAAAATATAAACCTTAATAAATAAGCAATATGACTAGTATTATTAAATGTCTATTCTGTATACACTGAAGTTTGAATACCTATTTATTATTGGTAGCAATTTTTCAATTTAAAAATTTTGATCTGATTACAAATTATAACAAAATTGATATCCCAACAGTTATTTTATAAACTTGAGCAATATTTATGTAACTGTACAAGTGTTTAGGTAGCACATATGAACAGTCAGTCAATTATGTAAAATCTCAATTTTAATTAAACTTGGTGTAATAAAAATATCTCATTATAGTCAAATAAAATATAGTTTAAAATTTATTTTAAAAATCTCAAAAAAATGGAGTGTTTCTAAATACTTTAAAATGGATCAGAATGAAAAATCAAAATAATCTTAGAGGCTGTCTACAGAAGTATAAAATTGTTCTCTTTGTAACAAAAAGCCTAGACAAAAACAACAAAGTTCTATAAATTGGTCCAGTAGAACATGAGCAAAATGTTTTAGTTGCTAATATTTTTATAGTCATCTATAGTTCCTAAACACTAGATGTGATAAACTAAATAAATTATTAAGAAAGTGATGAACTCTAAAAAATATTCATCGGAATACATTATAGTCCATGAGTGATAATTCCACAAATAGTTAAATTTAGCTACTTACCAATGAGTATGTTTTTCTATGTAGAGTTT
This sequence comes from Macroglossus sobrinus, assembly GCA_004027375.1. Lineage (NCBI taxonomy): Eukaryota > Metazoa > Chordata > Mammalia > Chiroptera > Pteropodidae > Macroglossus > Macroglossus sobrinus. The sequence continues at coordinate 363,032 of PVKZ01001417.1, read as the reverse complement.
ACCAAAAATGTACATCATTTTTAATACTTATATTAAACACATATTCAAAAAATTAAGTTTAATTATATCACTCAAAAATACTAAAACAAGTTAGAAAAATAAAAATATTATTCTGTTTGTTGATTAATGAAGAAAAACATAACTTCTTATAAATTTGTTTTGCTTTTTTTATTTTAGCTAGATTCAATTACTTGTATATTATATTTAATCATATTTGCTTGTATATAAACACATTTACTTAAATTTCTTAAATAATGTTATATATAAAATAATGACTAAAAATATTTTATTTATATAACATTTGATTTAATTTTTAGTGTCATTTCAATAAAATGTTGACTTCTTGATAATAATAGGATGCAGCAATACATTTTACAGTATAAATTTAATAAATGTGGTTATTATTAAATTAAATTAACAAAGTAAATGATAGTGATCTTTCAAGTGAAGTAAGAATTTAATCATGTCATTCATTGGTTAAGAACCAGCAACTACTTAGATAATTTGAAAAAGTTGGTGAAATGATTGTGTGACTCAGATTCAGTTTCATTTTTATTATGATAGCCAAGTTGTATGTAAAATAATGCTTTCTGGCCTCAAAGTGTTTTTCAAAAAATTTTTCAGTAACTTAGACCTTCATTTTGTATAAAATTGGTTTTCTAAGAACTGAGAAGAAATCAAGCAAACCTCAAAAGGAGCTCTAAATACACTTTGCCTTAGGATAGTGTCCTCTCTCTGTGATTCTAGGACACTTGAAGAGAGCACTTATACTAATCTATTTTAATACAGTACAAATTTTCAACTCTCTCAGGCATATCACCTCTTAGAGCTCTCTCACTTATAAAAATATTTTTTTGTATGAATTAAAGACATAAGGCCAGATTTTCATCCTTTGTAACTCCAGGGGACTACGTACTCATCAGACTTACTTTACGCACTGTATTTCCCTAGAGTTGAGAGAATGAAATTCTGGCCTATAGTAGTTTATTCTTTTGCTTTAAAGTCCTCTGACTATTCTGAGATATTATAATTTGAAAATCTTGTCCTAATTTTCTCTTCCTCTACCATATTTTGGTTAATGTCTGAGTCTTATCACTTTGCCTTAACTTTCATTCTTGACTTCTTTGACACTTAGTCTTTCTCATAGTATTGCAGATGCTCTGAGATGCAGGAGTGTGTATGTAGGTGTATTTCTATTTTGTCTATATACTGAAATAAGCAGGAATAAGAAATAAAAGGAAATGCCTGACTTTTTTTCTGATAAACAGATTGCTGATATAATTTTTTTGAAGAAAAAAGCAGTATCAGAAATCTTCCCTTTTTTTCCTACTATATAAACTTCAGACACAAAAAAAAAAACTTGTCTTTTGTTTACTCACTTAAATTCATCTATATGAACACATAGTAGGAATTCAATTGTTATTTGATGAATAATTGAATGAAAAGAAAAAAAGCAAATCATTAAAAAATGTAAATCTTAAAATTTTAACTATCGGCAGTTTCTTCTTATCATTTATATGTACATATGAAACACATAGTAACAATTCTTTAACTAATCTATCTAATTGATCTGGTATCAAAAATGCTATTGTGACATACATAGTCTTAATTTTTGTTTATTTTTTATTTTAAATTTTCTTGTTCTTAAAATGTCACTACCTCCATGCAGCCATCTCTTCTATAGATTGTTATAGATTCTATAAAAATAGTTCATTAACTCAGTCTATTAAGTCACTTCTATGTGGCTGGTGCTAGCACTATTCCAATCATTTAGGACTTTCAGTTAGAACAGAAAAAATACTTTCCTTTATGAAGCTTGCATGAAAGGAGAGACATGATTAAAAGAACATACAAATGAGAAAATAATGATATGGCACTAGTTATAAAGTATAAAGATTAAACAAACAAACAAACAAACAAAAAAACAGTAGAGCAAAGTGCAACTTTAAATAGAAATATCACTCACTCTGTTTTATATTACTAAATCACCTCAAGCTTTTTACACTTGATGCTTTCTTTCCCTGGGATTTTCTTACCCATTCTTTCCTTCAGGCCTTTTCTCTAAGAGCATCTTCTCAATGAGGCCTTTCTTGGTCAGAGCCTATTTGAAATAATAACTGCCCTTCTCCTTCCCACCATAGAAATATAAGAAGGGAGAAAAAGAAACAGATCAGCAGCAGATCACACAGGCAGTATCTTGGGGCCACAACTGCTGTATCTCCCTTGTTGCTGAAAACTGGGAGAAGAGCAAGCACTGACCAGGGGGCTGTGTGTCTTGCTGCAGCTCCATAATCTCCAGCTACCCAGCCAGCAGACTCATCATTGAAAAAGACGGCTTTGTTAAAATGTTAAAAGTCTTTTAAAAAATAATGAATTATTTTAATTAGTGATGAATGCCAGATAGTAATTGCTTTTTATCTTCTGCCCTTTCCAAATTGCTCCTCTAGATTTGAGAGTTAGAAATGCTAATAAAATAGAGATTCTTAGAAATTTAATTAATAATCTCTGCTTTGCAATTTTAGGTAAGTTCTCTTTTTCCACTTAAGTCAATGATGGCTGGACTAAATTACTGACAAGAGTTCTGACCTTCTGTTGCTGCTTCCATAGTACTCCTAAAATGCCTGATTAATTGGCTCAAGAACTTACAAAAGGATAATAAGTAGATTACTAAGAAAACATTTTTGGTAAGCTTTGGCAGTTACTAATTTGCTCTTTGTACACCACCAAAGGGAGAAATGTGCCATAGTTAACATTGCCACTCATCAAACAGCACAAGTTGTAGAAAAAATAATATCTGGAGAGCAAAAAAATTCAAACTCCATTACAACATATAACTTTTGCTGGAAACACAAAGCTTCCTTTAAAGATTCTATTTGCAAAAATATCAATGGTTCAGAAAACTGTTTATTTGTACAATATTTTATAATTTGTATATAAAGATAATAGCATTTAAAAATATTTTAGTATGTTTTTTGTACTGAAGTCTTGATTCTTTCCATTTCTGAAGAGATATGTGATAAGCAAGCTGTACACTTTTTAAGGCCATATTATTAGATAATGACCAGGTTGATTTTCCCTCTTGAGGCTTTCTGTGTTATTTTGGTTCTTTATCCCTATCATCAGTTCTAGTCAGTATTTTTTCCCCTCTACTTTTCACTGAAGCATCACACTAACCACAGAATGGGCATTTTAACCAAAGATCACACTGAGATGGAATTAAAATCACATCTGCCACTATTAATCCAATTCAAAATGGTCTAGGTTAACCACAAATAGAATTATGAGTCAGCTTTTGGAATTTGTCAATTTTATTTTATTTTTTAAAAAATATACTAGAAAGTTAAGTGGTAGCACAAGAATGTGATTTTGTTTGTCACTTATGATTTCAAGTATATTTTTGCAAGGAGAAAACACTGATTTTTCTTTCCTATGGAATATGTACTGCTCATCTAATTTTGTATAGAGAAATATAGATACAATTTAGAAAACTGGATAATCTCCCATTGCATGACAATTCTCAGAAGTAATTAGCTTATTCTGAGTTTTTTAAATCAATGAAACCAACAGGTTCTTCTCATTTAAGGAAATTCTAAATTCATACTTAATAAAAAATTTAAATTCTCATATTAAAAAGATAAGTTTTGTAAACTCTGATTATGTGCCAGACATTAGCCCTGACAATTTCCTTCTCTCAGAATTACACGCAACAACCAAGCCAAACATAGCATTAAATTGTGTCTATGATCATCTGTGCTTTATCTTAGTTTTTATTTTGTGCAACTGTTAGCAAAAGGTGTCTTAAGGTAGCGGCCCTCAATCTTTTTGGTGCCAGGGACTAGTTTTGTGAAAGACAATTTTTCATGAACCAAGGAGCAGGAAGATGGTTTTGGGGTGATTCAAGCACATTATATATATTGTACATTTTATTTCTACTATTATTACATTGTGATATATAATGAAATAATTATACAGTTCACCATAATGCAGAATCAGTGGAAGTCTTGAGCTTCTTTCCCTCCAACTAGACGGTCCCATCTGGGGGTGACAGGAGACATTGACACCTAAAACATATTGCTTATGTCCAGTCTATTCTATAATCTCATTTTGGTTGCTGTCACTTCAGAAAATCTTGCTTCACAAAGATAATATGTTGGGAATGTTAGCAGGCTTTTCAGTGCTTTTGTGGCAATTTCAGGATATTCCACTTTGACTTTTATCCAAAACATATGGATATTTGAAGTATCTAAACATACTTTTAAGGTCACTGTCATTTGCGATCTCTAGTAGTTGATCCTCTTCTAGCACAAAGTCGATTCACCTGGCTTATTCACAAATCACTTGCCAATCCATTCCTTCCCAGTGTGAGGGGTCTTTGGTGGTTGGAAAGTAAGGCTCAAACTCTTCTGAAAGCTGAGATAGGTGATCAGGCACCAGCTGGGAGAAAAAAAGACCCTGGCTTAGTCTCTTTCAAAATCTCTGCTAATGTTCGAAACATGTTGAAAATCCCAGTGTTTACTCATAGCCCCTATAATTCCAGTTTGGCTTTGAATTCAGCTACTTTATCTGTTGATTTGAACACAATTGTCATTCTCCCGTGAAATGACAAATTGAGTTGGTTAGGCAGTTGAATTTGTCACAAAAGTAAGCAAGTTTTGCAACCCATTCTATGTCACTGAAATAGGCTGCCAGTGGTGACTGTTTTTCTAAAAACTTCTGGAGTGGCTTTTGTAACTCAAAAACTCTGACCAGTGACCTACCTTTAGAAATCCATCTCACTTCTGTGTATAAGAGAAGACTATGTGCCCTGTGTCCATCTCTTCACAGAGCTGCATGAACAGAATGAGTTAAGAGTGTGTACTTTAATGTGGTTGATCATCTTAATCACATCTTGCAGAACATTGTCAAGTTCAGGTGACATTTGTTGGCTAGACAGCATTTCTCTATGGATGATATACTGTGTAGACTCAGATTCGGAAGCAACTTCTTCGACATGAGTAGTGAAACCAGAAAGTTTTCTGGTCATGGTGGCCATTCAATCCTTGCATATACTGATACAAAATGCCCAACTCAGTTTTCCTGCTATGTAATTATTCAAATACTTAAATAGTTCTGGAACTGTTGTGTTGGCTGGCAACAAAAGTGCATGTAATATAGCCTCATGCACATCCTCCTGAGAAGTATATCACACAAAAATAAGTAATGTTGCCTTGTCAACATCTGTAGACTTTAAACCTGGATTGAGTACCACAGTAACTCATTAGCCTTCTCTAACAATTCTGCTCAATATCCTCTGCTGTTTCATCAATTTGTCTAGTTATGGTTCTAGCCAAAAGAGAAACATGTGCCACTTTTTAACTGCATCTTCTTCTAAAAGTTCACAACTACGGCTGTGCAAACCTGAACATGCCAAACTCATCTGATCTCAGAAGCTAAGCAGGGTGGGGACTGTTTAGTACTTGGATGGGAGACCACCTAGCAATACCAGGTGCTTTAGGTGTTTAATCAATCAATTAATCAATCAATTAATTAATTAAAAGTTCACAACAAATGTCTTTAGCAACAGACAGGGTTAATTCCTCACCAATAGTAGAGGGCTTCTTAGCTTTAGCAATGTGGTTAGCTACTAAGAATGATGCTCTCAGTGCAAACACATTCGATAAAGTGGAAGCCTTCAATAATTGCTTCTGTTCTTCGTGTTCACATTCCTTTTTCTTTTGAAAAACTCTAAAGGCTTCTTTTAATACAGGGTTCTTGGTCTCTGTGTGGCAGAGCAGTTTTGAAGGTTTCATGGCTTTATTGGTTAGCCTGTTGCAACATATTATACAAAGAAGTCTTAGAGGATGTAAAACATCTATTTCAATGAACCTGTAATTTAAATAGATTCTTAGTATTTTCTTTTAAATGCAGCTTTTTTGTTGTTGTTATTGGCAGTCTTAGAGTCTTCTGTTGTCTCATCATTGATTCTTTCTCCCTTTTCAAAGAAGACCTCCAGTGACATTAGTTTTTTACTCACTTTAGCTTGTGGGTTTACCAAAATTGTGACTGAGACAACTACACAGTGCTGGAAAAAGATGCAAATAGAAGTGGTAAATAAAATAATTGGAAAGCCATGCACAAACTGAAATAAGTGCTGCATTCTGACTTAAAGCCTACCACAAGATGTAACTGTACAATTGAAGTACATCGACTCACTTGCCACTATAAAGCCTGCTACCAGATGCAGCTTAATTGTCACTTACCACTCACTGATACAGTTTTGATATGAGTCTACAAGTAACTGATTTATTATTGTCTCTGTGCAGTCAAACCTCTATGCTAATGTTAATCTGTATTTGCAGCCACTCCCCAGAGTTAGCATCACCACCTCAGCTTCACCTCAGATCATCAGGGATTAGATTCTCATAAGGAGCGCACAACCTAGATACCTCACATGTGCAGTTCACAATAAGGGATCCAATCTTAAAATGATTGCTTCTTAAGAAAGAAGCAAGATAAAATGGTCCATTAGAAGTATATTTCAAACAAAGAGGAGAGGTAGAGTGAAACTACTTAATTAGTGCAAATTTACAATGACTCAAATCAGGACTCTGACTATAGCCTAACTGAAGTGGAACACTGAAACCACGAGCTGAAGGAATTTATTTACTTGTTTCACTCATTAAGAAATATTGCTGAATATCTGGCAAGTAGTTTTTATGCTACAGGCTTTAAACCCATAAGAGTCTATGGTTTCTAAGGGTAAAAGATAAAGTATACCCTCAGGAGCCATAGAAGGAACAAAACCAGCAGGCCCCAAAGCTGTGTAAACACAGAAATTAGTTTAACAAAATTTACAATACCTAGGAAAGTTTAAAAAAATATATAGGAGTTGGGAATTAGAAACAGGGAAAGGATGAAAAAGAAATACACGTTTTCAAGAGTCAAGCGATTATAACAAAATTTGAGAAATTCTTGGGGGATCAAAAAGAGCTAAATCTAGACAATAATAACTTTTATCTTTGCACATCTGATTCAAGTTCGAGATTATTTTCCATCAAATTGTAAATAAAATGTTATCCTTTGGGATTTTGAAATTCTACTTTATGGGAAATCTGTAACTATTTTGGGTTTCTTGTTTCAAAAGAGATCAGGATAATTACTGCACAGAAAATAAATAAAAATTACCTAGACAAAAGACTATACATAAGTAGTAATAAAAATTGGGGAGGGAAATTCAGCTAAATAGACAAGTAGACTAAAAATGAGAGTAGTTATTGTGTTGCTTTCAATTTTAAAAACAAACAAAAAAAGGTTAAAATATAATCAATTCCATGATAGCATTTTCAGATAGGAACCGCAGTTGTTTGGGGAAAAAGAAAACAAAATTTTTTTCAACCACAAAATCTAAAAGAAATTTTTTAATGCTTTAACTTTTTGACTAATATCACAATGCTCAACATAATCAACACCATTCCTTTAACAAAGATGAAGCATTTTCATACCTTTCTTCTTATAATATTTTATATTGTATTCTTTTTATAATACTCTAATGGAAGTCATATTTAAAAATGCAACACACTGAAAGAATTTTTTGTAAAGCTAAATATTAATCTGAAAATATTTGTTTTTCTAATTATGAGGCTTTATGCAAGGATAGTGAGAAGAGTGTAAGGACTGCACATCTTTCCAAATTTTTTTCTTAAATTTCTTTCTACAATGGGCTTTTAATAGGAATGTAAGAGAAAACACTTTATTCTCTTTAAAAAGGGACCTCAATTGTTACCATTTTAAGATGAAAGTTGAAGTTGCAAAAAATGTTATATAAACATTTCATAAACCTGAAATAAAATAGACCTTCTTTTGTGAAAATTTTAAAGCCTAAGCAAAATTTTATTTTTGATTTTAGGTTAATCAGGTTTTTAAATATTTATTTTTAATGGTTTTTCTTTCTATTTTTAAATCAGTAAGCTTCAGAAATTTATTTGAGTAAATGATATAAGTTGACTTTTAATATAAAGCATTTGATAGTTGCATTTATGATAAAATGGTAATAAGGTTGATATGTCTTTATGACTAACATGTTCTCAAATCAAGTGTTTCTAATCCTAATCTGTGTAACAGTTTATAGATTGTACCAATTTCCAAAGTATCTTCACTTTGCCTTCTTTTGAATTGTTCTTTCTTATTGTTATTTGTTTTCCATGATATTTCAGTATTAATTCATCCACACTTCTGTATTTTTCTCTTACTTGAAAAGTACTGTTGGTCTTAGTCTATATAAGTGATTTTTTTTTTTCGTCTCACGACATCTTTCTGTTCCTGCTCTTTAAATATAGGTAGCAAAAGCTGAGAGTAGGCTCCAATAATGATGTACGATGCGAAGAAAATTCAATGAGCCCAGTAGAGGACATGATGGGCAGATGTCAAATGTGACACTCTTAAAAAGGTTACAAAAATAATGACAGCCAAAAAAATAATTAAAATGTGTTAATAATAAGGACAGCTAACATTCTATGTACACAAATGTAGTAGTGTTTTCTATAGATCATTTTTGGAAGCCAGAAAATGAAGCAGTTTGGGCAGCCTTTTCAAAAGATCTTTTCATGGATATATTACAAAAGAAGTTGTCAATTATAAGTTGTCGATATGCTAAGTTAAATAAAATTAAATAAATTACAGCTAGTTCAGTCTTTGAAATCCTAACACACTGCTGAAATCCCCAACAGAAGAAATATGAAGTGTGACGTTTCTCAAGTGGAGTACTTCTTTTTCATATGATATCTACTAATCTCATAGAACTTTTATTGTTTCATGGAATACAGTTTGGGGAGCTTTGTTTTAAAATATTAATTATCTTTTTGCTGGCTTTCTCTCTTATGTCACCAAGTTGCTGTTAGTAATGCTCAGAGGCCAGAGGTATTCTATTTAGCTGTTTGTCATTCAGTTGACTAAATAAAGAAATTAAGGTGTGTGTGTGTGTGTGTGTGTGTGTGTGTGTGTGTGTACACAAAGGCTTGCATGATTATCAGGGAACAGTTTAAAATGTATCAAGAGACAAAATAAAAATGTTCTCTTTCCTGATTTTAGATTCAGCATCCACTATACATAGAAGACTCATTTTCTTGTCTTTGAATTACAAAAGACTAATCTATTTCTTCTGGGGGCATTCCAGTTTTCTATTGCTTATATTACATGACTCACTTGTCTCATGCATTACTAACAGATATCTAATTTTTATTTTATGTTTAAACTACAATAAAAATATTTTTGTGAAAATTATTTTGGTGATTTCAAGAACCTCCATTTTATCCTGTTATTCTAAAACTTGATTTTAACTGTACCTTTCATTTTTCATTTTTCTATTCTAAAAGAATGTTGGTTCCATAGTGGATGAGGCCTAATTTATAGTAATAGCTGCATATTACCTTACATATTTGTCTACTTTTAGCTTATCATATGTCTCATTATTATTAAGCATAGAAATATGATTAATTTGTTCACAATTTTATTATTAATAAAGTTGTTTAAATCTATTATCTAGTTTAACTTCTTATATACTTTCTTATCCTATAGTACCTGTTTTCTCCCATAACATGAGATATTTTGCCAAATTTGTGAATATTTGTACCTTCCCTCTTTAGTGCTATTTTAAATTAATATATTCTGATGAAGCAAAACAATGATGAAAAATATTGATGATTGAAAGTCCCTTGGATTTTTTTTCCTCTATTTAAAGATTTACATAAATCAGTATTTTGTCTAAAATTCTAAACTGCATTTTTTTTGTATTTACGTTTAATTGACAATTCCCCTTGAGAAAATGTTGATTCATTAGTACAGAAACTTTTCAGGAAGTACAATTTTATTTCAACTAAATCTGAGATATTTCAACCAAGTCTTTTCTCAGAGCACAGGTTTTTCTGAAACATGACATATGTTTTGTTTTAGAGCCTGTCCCACTTTCTTGGTGATTGTATTGCATTCTGCAGATTTATTTCCTTCCAAGTTCGCTAACATGTTTTCCGAATAGTTTCACAGATATATAGAAAGTTTCAACAGTTATATAGAAAGTATTACATACACACACACACACACACACACACACACACACACACACACACACATATGGAGGGAGAAAATACAGTTAAAATATATTTTTTAAGTGTGTTTTCTGAAAGCTAGACAGAACCTGATCTTTAGAAATTAATTTGTATCTAAACATATTTGAAGCAAATATTGTTTCCACTTGAAGCCATATGTTAAAAATGGTAGAAACTGAAACTAAAAAGAACTAATTCTCAAGAGTAGTAAATGAGCATGAATACCCAATAATCTGGTCAGATGAATAAGCTTATAAATGATGAGTATCTTAAGTCAGAGATCAAGTTTGTTTATTTTTATATTAACCTCATAACCTAGTTTAGCAAAAAGGCTTATTGAGTAAATAATTAAGTAAATGAATAGATGGATGCATCAAAATACATGACTCCTTTCTCTATATATGGTTATTACTATTACTATATGTTTACCACTACATGATTATTACTAGAGAGATATACACACATGTGCACAAACACATATATACCTGTATGTAAATATGTTTACATATAACACATGCATGCTACAAAGACACAGTAAGAGAGAAGAATAATTTTACATCATTGAAGATGAGAGCAACATGAAAAATCAACATAAAAACAATTTCAGATTTATTGACAATAATACTGAAAATCTACCACATGCATGGCATAAATATGCACTTGGTATATAGAATATATCAAATTGTTGTATAAGATAAATATCTTATTTCTTACTGTATTTCCATCTAGTTTTATAGCCCCAGAAAAAACACACTCTATTTTCTTGTATAAAAATATCTGTTTATGAAGAATATATTGATAGGAAGCTTAAGAACCTATTCCATTTTTAAGCTATGACAATAAACCAACAATTTGACTTCAAAAAATGCAAAGTAGATAAAAGATTTTCAGCTCAACCAATGTTGAAATAAAAGCTATCAGGGTTTTGTGATGCTTAAAAGTATATGTGTAGCCAAGCACTATCCTGCCTTGCAGGATGTGAGCAAAATTTGTGACTACTGCTGCTCTCTGCAGAATATAAATCCAGACCAAACATCCATTGGCAGGTCAGATCTAAAGCAATGCAGGAGATTCATTAAATTCCCTAAATCTTTCCCTTACTTCTTGACATCCTCAAAAATTCTATTGGGAACTTCTGAGGTTAGTTTCTATTCAAGTTCACCTTAATAATTTTGATACTTTTATCAGCATTATTGCTAGGGGTTATATTGAAATACTTTCTGATTGATTTTTTTGCCAAATAATAATGTTACTTTTATGAATTTTACAGATTCTAGATAATATTTATTGCTCCTCAGTAGTATTTACAATAGAAGTATTGAAAGCCCCATGATACCTTGGTTAAAGGGATAATAAAAAAAGGTCATATGATGACCAGTGTCTCTGACAGTTCATGAAATTTTAACACAAGTAACTGTCTAATAGCAAGGCTAATAGCTTGACACCTTCCATGATGCGGAAGGCCAGACTCGGAAAAAAAATGTGTAACTTTTCCAATGCCCTTCAGGCATAATAGCTTTACATAGTCCTACACAATAATTTTTAATGGACAGTTTATATGTAATTTATATGTTAGATTTTAAAAGTTGATAGTTTCTATAAAACAATAGTTACTTTTTTACTCAACACAGCTTCCAAATTTGACTATTTTATTTTTTTATTATAAAAGGCCTTGTGAAAACATCATATGTGTGCATGTTTGCACACTTGGCTTAGTATACCTTAAGTGAAATTTCTGGGTTAAAGTAAAAGCACATTTAACATTTTGATAAATAATAATATATTTTTCTCCTAGATAGTTGGCAAAAATTTATAAGTGCACAAGAATATCCAAAAAGGTAATTTTTCATACACCTTTGCAAAAAGAGCATTGGATCAAATTTTAAAAATATTTTCCCAGCTGTTAGGTTAAACAACACTATCTATTTCTTAAATATTAATCTAAACATGAGTGTAAAAATATTTTTATATTTTATTGGACATTTATATTTATTTATCTATTAACAAACTTTTAATGCCAGTTGACTATCTTTCTATTGGGTTGCTAACACTTTTGGAACAGCTGGAAAACTAGAAACTGCTCTACGTACTTTCTCTATATGAATATTAACTGCTGAAGAGGCAAAAGACAAAATCATTATTACAGACATATAAACACACAGGGAAACCTACTAACTTTTCTCGAAGTGGAAACTGACATGGATAGTTGTTTAAAATTCAAACCTTAGAAGTAAAGTATTTTAAAGAAAACAAATAAGAAGAAAGTGGAACTGCACAGGGCATATGATTACTAGAGTCTAGGAATCCAAAAGAATACTGTATCCCATTTTCCATCTACAAGCTTGAAAAATTAGAATATTTGACAAATACTATATAAGAAAAACCAAGGAAAATTAATGTAATGTATTAGTAAATAATGACTTATGACAAACTTCAAGTGGACATGAAAAAACACTCATATGCACACAAAAATACTACAGAACAGAATTTTGAGCATTGAAGTAAAATGATTATATTTATATTTTCAATATATTCCCCTAGCATTGTGAAGAACTGTGAGATCAGCATACATATGGAAGACCTCCTACATGAGTTATTGTAGTATCCCAGGCAAAAAAAGTATAAAGATTCTGAAGCTTTAAATGTAAACATAGAAAAATGAGAGCATGTTAAACATATTTCAAGACAGTTTACAACACTTGGTATTTAAAACGATATTGACTGGTGGTACTTTAGGAAAAGGGAAATCTCATTGAAGACATCAATGTCATTTGGTATGAACTATTAGGTGGTTTTGATACTGAACTGAGACAGGGGACCTTGGAAGAGAAGTAGAATTTTTGTGTTGATTTTGTTCTGAGGTTAGAGAGAGATTATAGGGTCAGTTATGGACAAGATTTTATGTTTCTTGTGAGACATTAAGGTGGATGTGTCAAGTCAGATACTTAGAAATCAGAAAAGTTTCTAAACTGGTAATATGAATTTCTAAATAATAGTCATATTGATGTTATGGAACTAGATAAAATCATCAGAGGATACAGTGCAGTGTGAGAAAAGAAGAGAGCCAAGGATTGAGTCCTTTAGAAAAGAAATAAAATTTTAGATGCAGACAAAGGAAGACCAAGAAAGAGACCTAGAAAAGGTTAGGAAGTTACTTGCAAAACGAGAAAACCCAGGAGATTGTGTACTCAGTTACACAAATCAAGAAGAAAGAATTTTAAAAGAAGGACAGTATCATCAACCTAAAAAATGTAAAATGCTTCTGGAAATTTAATTGGGATAGCTAAAATTATTCTTTTTTTAATGGAGCCTTATGTAATCATTGTAAAGCTTAGTAAAAACAGGTCTCAAAATTTTTATTATTATAAAAAAATACTATATGCCTTGAGTCAATGGAATAATTCCTAAATAATTTGAACAATAACAGTTGTGTGAAAAAAATAAAACATTTTTCTCACAGCTAAATTTTGTTCTATAATTTTGAAAACATTTTAGATACGTAAAGAAATATAAAATATAGCATTCATATATTATGTTTAAAAATCACTGCAATACTGGTGCAAGAATCAACAGAAAGGTAAAGAAAACAATATACGTAGACCTGAAATACTTTCTAGTATATTTAAGATCTCATTACATGATGAAAAGTGAAGTCACTAATGGTAAGTCATGCATTCTCTCAAAAAATATTAGTTTAAAATTTGGCTATCTGAACAAAAAAAATCATCTCATTATATTACAAAATAAATTTCAGAAGAATTACATATTTATTTGTAAATTTATAATAATTTAATATGATAAATTTAAGTAACTATTTAACTAAATTAAAAATCACTACTAGAAGTAGAAAAATATTCTCAGATTATTTTATAAAGTTATTATTGTATTTGAACCTACATGAAAAAAATTCAAGAAAATTATAAATTTATATCACTTAGAGATAAATTAAATATTAAGTAAAATATGTAATGAATCGAGGAAATGCTGACTTAAGTTAAAATAACAGCATTAAAACACAGACAAAAATTTTTATTATTTTTTTTAATTATTTGCTTGTGTATTCATACTAAGAATTAATAGTCACTATCCCTGAGTGGTAAATTGCTGTGCAATTTTTATTTATATTTTTGTTTATTTTTTTATTTTGTAAACTTCCAACTATGTACCTATGTTAAATTTATAATCACAAACACATTTTAGGAAACTGTTTTAAGTAAAGTTCAGTAACAAAAGCCCATCAAATGAAGAAAGCAGTTAAACTTGAACTCTCTTAACTGTCTTATGTTCTAAATTTGAAGTATGATTTCCCATTGGTGATGGGAATTAAGTGAGCTGGGGAGGATCTCTGGAACCCAGAAACTTGTGAAATAAAGGATAGGCTTAAGGAACAGGGGTAATATTTATGATCATAAACCATCTGAAAACTAACCTCATTTTAAATGAAAAGCTTGGGGGAAATGTTTTTTCAAGTAATTTTCAATGTATTTTTTTTTTTTTAATTTGTGGTTTTAAACTCTTATAAAAGAGAACTATAATATCTTGGGACATTAAAAGTAAGAAAAGAATCAATGTTTTGCTAATAAGGAATGGAAGTAGTGAGTGACAGGCAATTTCAAAACCAGAATGATTATATTTTTTCACAGAGCTGTCATAGCTTTACCACCAAAGAAACTGTCACATTTTTAGAGAAGCCCCTAATTTTAAAAGAGTTCCTGTCAGATTCCTTTCTTTTGTTTTATTTCACCTGACAAAAGTATTTACCTCATGTGATAAGAAAAGTTTCACAGTAGTAATTAAGAAAATGTAATGAACAGGGGTTGGTAGCAAAACACTATTTTTCATTTTTTGTCATGTATTTTCTTTGTACATACAAACTATAAACTCAGGGTATTAATGGCATTTATAAATATATAAATAAAAATTTATATAATATTTTATAAGTAATATTGCATAAACAAAATTAATTGTATTTTTCAATGAAACACATTACTTAATTCTGAAAATTCCAAAACAGAATTCAGTACACTAGTATCATCAAATTATATTTTCATTTGAGTCATTACTCTGTTTTTCTCCTTAACTACATGCTTTTTATACATGTTATTTCAATTCTTTCTTTTAAATATATATCACAGGCTATATACTGATAACACTGCCAGTAATCAGAAATGAGAAAAAATGGTAATATATTTTTACAATAGATGGTCAGCTAAATTGAAACATTCAGCTATGGATGAGACATACACTGGAAGATATGCCATATGTTAATGGAAAATCTGGATTTAGATTTTAATACATTTATCTGAGCATTTTATCAAACCAAATTGTATTTTGGAAGACCACTTAGTCAAAAAGTATACTACTTAAATGTTAGAGTAAGATGTCTTAATGTTCATTGTATATGAATTTATGAAATAGTAATAAACATTACAGGTTAAAAAAGTTTCATGAATGAAAATATTTAGAAATGCTTATTTAATATAAATTATTACTGACTAAAGAAGCTGTAAGAGCATTTTTAAGATCTATAATGATCTGAGCTTTACCTTACTCTAAAAGTAACAAGTCAGCCTGTTACAATTTCATGGATGCTAGCAGAAGTCATAAGATTCCTGGATCAGAAACAAATGACTTTGTTAGTAATGGCATAGCAAGAACATCAGCATATTTGCTTCGGTCCCCCTTCCCCTTATGTCCCATGGAGGCAACGTGAAAGGGCCCTAAGGAAGCCAGCACATGCGGTAGGCTGAATTACAGCAGAGGAACCTTGAATTTAGTGAACTCAAATTTGTATAACGTGTAGTAGGCATGCTTCTTCTTTGCTCCTGTCTTCTAAGGCTGTTCGTTGTACAAATATTCTTGAAAAGATAGTCTAGATGAAAAGATATGTTATGCCTTCTTTCACAAAACATTCAGAAATGCAATATCCAATGGAGAATTGTGGCCTAAAAATCTTTTAAAATGCTTATTTCCATTGTGAATCTTAAGAATGCACGAGGATTTCCTAAATCTAATTTGAATATGAAAATTGTGAGTCTGTGTGTATGTGTAAAACCATTAGAGAATGTAGAAATCATGAAATAATTGAAATAAATCTTTTTTCATTTCATATGTTGGCTAATATTTCTAATCAACTTGACATTCTCTTACTGTTATGTTCTTAACTATTTTAAGGGGTAATGGAGAGTGGAACCCTTTCCTAAAATTGAATTAAAATATTTACTTAGGAGTAATGGCATCTATTTGAATCCCAGATCCAACACTTACTGTTTAGGTACAGAAAAAGAGAAAAAAAAAAAACTCAGAACTTCAAGGTTTTATCTGCAACATTTTACCTTGTGAATTTATTTGATTAATAAAAAAATGCTTACAAATAACTTCATATTTTGTCTAGTTAATAGATATATTATTATTTTAAAGCATAATATTTAATTATTGCTTTATTTAATAAAATATTAAATTATAAATAACTATAAAATAAATTTAAAATTATATTAATATCAAAATGCTAAGTAAGGGTAAAGTGAAAACAGAAATAAGCAGTATATACACACAGGCATGTGCACATACACACATAAAACAACATTTATTAGCAACTGACAAATGCCAAAAACCAAGCAAATTTAAATTTCAATCAAAAATCAAATTTAAGATAGAAAAATCAAAAAATAATGACCAATATTGATTTCATTTTAAATATTCACAATTGTTTTTAAATTATATGTATGTGATCAGAAAGCAAAGTTGTTAACTGTTCCTTCACATTTAACAGCGAAAATAGAGATATTAATATTCCACTTGAAAGATGTAAGAACAACCTCTAGAGAAAGAGATTGATGACATTTGTTTCCTTCCTGGTCTAAATAGTTGCATCATTTGCTCAAAGCATGGATTGGTCTTTTCTCTTTTTTAGTTCATATTCTCAAGATTTTGTAAAAATAATGTTGACAAGTCAAGTTTATATTCTTTTTATTTAGTAAGAATTAATATTGTAATTCATAGGAGCCATAGTCATGTTAAACATTAAGTGTTTAGAAATAATTTTGTTTTAATTATTTGCAATTTGTTATGTGTTGAAATGATTTATAATTAGAAAAAATATCTACCTTTTATTAAAATCTAAACAAATAGAACATAATGTTTCAAAAAAATTTCTTTTAGGATGCATGGGGCTTAGATTAAAATTAACTTTAATAGGATCAAAATAAGAGCATCCAAGAAAAAAAATATAAACTTAATGCACTCATTACTTGTGTTATACTCAGTCATTTTACCATGTTTCTATTTGTGTATAGTAATTAATTAATAGAAAATAAAAATTTAGCTCCTCACTAATTTTTACTGTTGATTAGCTCTGTTTACATATTCTAATAAATTAGTGAGAGTAAAATACATTTTTTAATTATGCATTTAAAAAATTCATAAAAAGAAATTGGTCTGGAAGATGTGAATTGTTTAAACTATCAAAGTTTCAAAATATCTTGGCAGTGTTGTCTTTATTAATAATCTTGGCATAACAATTCTTCAGATGAGATATTAAACTAAGGTGTTTTCTGTAGTCAAATAGTCTTACTTGTATCTTTCCTGAAGGCCTTATGTAGGCCATCATTCTTCAGCTGTCCATGAAAAAATGCTAGATTATCAATTTGCATGGAAATTACTTTGCCAGGATCATTAAACCTATTTTAAGTGTAGCAATGTGGGAATTCCATGAAGAGTTTAAGCTATGTGTGGAGATATTAATGAAATATTTGAACAAGTAAAATAGCTTAAAATAGGGAATATCTATGAGTGCAGGAAAAGTAATTTCTCAAATAAGCCTAATTTGCCTGGCTACATGACCTCAGCTTAGTAATTTGTTTAATCCTCTATACGTTCTTGAATATTTCTTTAATAAAAGAAAATCAAGGATATTATTTTTAGTCAAAATTATCCTGTGTGGGGCAATTCTGGAAACTTTAAAGCAGTATCATATGTAAAACAAGAATAAATAATTATTTTCAAACATAAAACAATGAGAAAAATTCTGACACAATTGTAGTTCTAAAGATGTGTGTGTATATAGCTATTAAAAAATGTTTTTGCTAAGTACAGATGATGGATCTATTAATTTGAAAAGCAAATAATCTTTTAGCAAACATGTAGTTTTAGGCTCTAGAGATAAAATAATCAGGAGATTAGATGTTTGGAGACTAAGAATTTCTGAAATATAATATGGTTTCTATCTATTCTTAAATATCTTTTAGACTATGTATTTCAATCTCTGTCCATCTATCTATGTGTATTTATTGTATAGTATGTGTCCAACTGCTGTCATTCATCCTTTTTTGTTAACTGCATTATCTTAGAACCTGAGTTAGTCAAAGACTCTGAAATAATTACTTATGTTAAATATTGTGAGCATTTTAATTTTATCCTTGACAGCTATAAAAAAAATTAATATGGCAATATTAGTCTAGACATGGTCATGTACCATATCCAAATTAGTGAACCAAGTCAGGCTCATTTTTATGAAGCCATTTTTTAAATCATTTTTATTTTCTAAATAACATAGTTTAAGTGGAAAACCAAATACAGTTGAATTTCAGTAAAACTGTTCTGTAGAACCAAACTAAAATGGAGTCACTTGTGTTGAGGTTAAAATAAAGAACATTAATTTATATGCATAAAGGAAACTTAACCTAAATTTACAGTAATTTATGGCTTTTCTCAGAAATCAACAAAGGATACCAGCCAATCCCCAAATGCCAAGTCTGTTCATGGCATCTCTGGACTTCCTTGTTCCTTTGATTGAGCTACTCTGATCCAAATAAGGAGACCACTAGGCAACCAATCAGCTAAAAAAGCCAAACAACTTTTGTATTTATCCCACACAAATTACTTTGTCTGTGAGAAACTCAAGACCCCTTGCTCCCAAAGCCTTAAATTTCCCAGCTTGCAGGTTGAGATTCTTTCAATAAACTCGACTTTCTGTTTTGTTTTATTTAGTATGCAGTCTGGCTTTTGCCAGCTCTTACACAAGAAAGGTTATCCATTTCTTTCATTATCAGTTAATATTAACTACTTGTAGTCAAAGTTAAAAAAAATAAGAATCTAGATAGAGTACAAAAAAACCTGCTATGAATAAATTCTACCAGGTCATAACTTTAATCAAATTGGTAGAAACATGTATTAATTTACGTCTGGAGATTATAGGGTGCATTAGTTACAACACTAAAATTACACATATATGAGTGTGAATGTTATGAATATATTTGTTCATTCTAAAAAATCTATTGAGTACCTATAATTGGCTAGAAACTATGCTAGGTATTACTGATACAATGCTGAGCAAAACAATAAACAAATAAGGCCCCAATTTTTATGGATATACTAGTAGGAAAAACAAAAAGATTAATATGAAACAAACACAAAAGTTCAACCATGAGATAATATATGATGGAAAGATAGATGGTTTTACAAAATCATCAGGCTAAAGAACTTGGTGTGTCTCTTTTGAAGAACTGTCAAATAAGTTGAGATATTAAGAATGACTAGGAGAATGACATAAAAAAAATAATAATCATGCAGGGAAGAAAATGTCCCTTCTCTATGGTAGGAAGCATCATGGTGCATATAAGAAAGTGAAAAAAGTCCACTGTGATTGAAATGGAAGCTGGAGACAGTGATTGAAAGGAGGAGTAAAAGGTAGGTTAGGGCTTGCCATAAAGTGCCTTGCATGTCATGTTAAGAATTTTTGTTTCTGGTATAAGAGAAGTAGAAAGACATTGAGTGTTTTAATTAAGAAGGTGAGTTGCAACATAATCATATTAATCACATCGTCATTTGAAAGATATACCTCTAGTTATATTCTAGAGGGCATATTGATGTGTGAAGGGAGTGAGGTAAGACAAATCAAAATGCTAGACAAGTTAGAAAGTTTTTGCGGCATACCAAATATGGACTGTGTGGTTATGATGAATGTGGAAAATTAGAAAAGATTTAAAACATATTTAGTGGGTAAAAAGAGAAGATTTTGTGATGGATAGATAAAAGGGGCATGTGATGGGGTGAAAGATGACTTCTTAGGTTTCTAGTTTTCAGTTAGCTGGATAGTGGTGCTCTGAGAGAGAAGTTTGGGTTAGAATGGTGGAGAGGTAATAGAAGAAAATTATGAGTTTAATTTTAGAAGTGTAGAATTTGAGGTGTCTTTCAGACATCTAAGAGAAACTATCAGAGAGTTAGGCAAATACATAGTTATGGTGCCCAGAGGTGAGGGCTTGATGAAAATTGAAATTAGGAAGTCATCTACACATAGAGGGTAATAAAAGCTGTAATTAATGATGCGATTACCTGAAGAGGAAATATAGAGAAAAACAGTGTAGGAACCACTTGAGGAACTCAGACAATTTGAGACATAAGGGGCAGGAGAAAAGCAGTAGGAGAGAAGGTGAATTAGTACTGAACATGGCAGAGGAGGTGAATTGGTGAATATAGTCAGTGTTGCTTAGAGTTAGAATATAACAAGGCATGCATACTATCTTTGGAATGTAATGATACACAAATCACAGTTAACTTAGTGATTCTGAAATGATAGAGAAATGGTGTTGAAAACTAAATACACCAAGTGTTATGGGTATGATAATATAAACAGGCTCAGAGAATTAATGTATTTACTATATAATATAAATTATAATGTTAAGTGGTAAAATTTTCTATCTCATCAACTGAAAAAGAGTTCTTCTAATATGTTTACTTTAAAAAATTGATAATTCTCAAGTATTTCAGGCACATAATTTTACATGGGCTACAGCACAGGATGGTGATAAAAACATTGGCTCTGAAGTGATAACAAATTGAGTCAAAGTTAAACTTTACCTGACTAGATGTATGAATCCTTTGTGAACCTCAGTATATTGAAAACAGGTTTAATGGTAATAACCAACTTATATCTCAAAACTGTTGTGAAGATTCAGAAAGAGAAAAGGGTAGGAAGTGCACAGTATAATATTCTTTAATCTATAAAGTTGTAAGAAAATTATATAAAACATAGATTGATCTGATTGTGTGTAATAATAATATCCTAAATAGTGTCTTTACTTCTGGTCTTGCTATTCAGTATTTCATTCTCTAAACTCTGCCTCTTAACCCCACTATTCTCCTCTCTCAACTTTAAATGTTGAATGAAATGTTTATGTCATATAGCTGCATGTGTTCCTTCAGTGTCCACAATAATGCTTTTCACAGAATATAGCCTCAAAAATGTGTCATTTAAATCACAAAAAATATGTTAGATAAATTTATTGTTTATTTATGTTAGGATAGATCAAGGGAGCTTCTACTTCCTTACTACCATGCCTTATGTGTTCACACAATAATTTCTTCCACCAGCTTTTAGAAATTACAATTAATTAAAGTAAACAGTTACAAAGCAAATCAGCCAGTAGTGACAGTTACATCCTTTAAACCATGTTGAATCACTATCATCTACACACTTATCTGAAGTCAAATGCTGACAAACTGTTGTTAAATACATTTATTTGTTCTAACTCTTTTTAACACAATTTTATTTTATCTTCTTTTCTAGCTGTTTTTATTTTTCCTACTACTACCTCTACTTTGAGTCAGTTAAGGATGGCCATCTTTCACTCAGTGCTAAAGGATATACAAAGACTAATTTGATAAATACCAAGTCGAAACCTGAAAAGAATCAGCTGTGCCCCAGATTGATGGGCCCTTTTCAAGAAGTTTTAATGTGCAAATAAAATGTCAATACTCTGAAATAATTTGCAGAAGATTAGTTTCATGGTGATTTAATTTGATAAGAGTGGGTATTAAGAACTACCTCAGTGGACTTATTTGTACCAGGCTGACTTATTGGTTATTTTCATAAAGATCACTGAAGTGTAGATGATAAACCAACAGTAGGAATAGCTCTCAAACCACCGGCCCCTAACCATTCTTACCCGCCTGCCTGTGGTTGCTAAATGTTTTCAGTTTGCTTAGTGTATTTCTCTGTCACATTTATGATCCAGTATTCAAACTTGCAGCTATCATTGCCAGCCTTTTGGCCTCAAATTACAGCAACTGAATTCCAGTTGTTTTCATCATATTGTGTTTCTAAATGAGGGACCTGTACTATTATTTGTCATCCTAAAAGTAATAAGCTGAGAAAAATATGTCAAAATAGAAAACATTTTTGCCTGTGAATGGTGGAATTATGGATATTATTTCAGTTTGTTTTATTAAATTTTCTTTATTTTTCAAATTCTGGGTATATAACTCTGTTTATTCATGCAACATATATTCATTGAAATTTTAATATGTGACATTCTCTGTGCTGGGTTCTGAGACAAACCCCACTATAGAAATGTTTACAGTTCACTGAGGAAAATATAAGAAGTTTGTAATTACAGTCTATGTGATAACTTTATGTTGGAAATATTTATAAGATATGATAAAAGCTCATGGGAGAGTTACCCACTTCAGAGAGAGACACTTAGAGAAAGAATACAGGAAGGAGAGAAAACCCATCTGAGGTCTGAAGTATTGACAAGAGTTAGTTAAGAGTTTAAAGAGTGGAGTCGTGACAAACACAGGCTTTGTAGTATTTAAATCTCAGTTCTACCAGTGACTTTGCAGGGATATTATACGAAGGTGTGTGGGATGTTTATTAAACCAAGGTCCTTAGTCAAGTGTGAAAACCAGCCAGCACTCTACTTACTAACTGACAGACTATGGAAATGGTTGTGGCTGCTCAGAGGGGTCACATTTTTCTAATTCTCAGGCTTAGTAGGGATTAAACACAGAAATGATATTGGATTAATTACTTTACCCTATTAGCCCTCAGATATCTAAAATGGAAGTTATAATAATGCTATTTCATAGTGTTGTGAGGATTACAAACTTTAATTCCTATAATTTACTTTGTATGTATCTAGTAACAGCACAATAAATGTTATTGTCATCACCAGAAAATATGAAAGGATGAAGATAAACATGGATCAGAGTGGTTACCAGCACAACTACTCTTCCAGGTAGAAGTTTCGCAATACAAAACAAAACAAAACAACTGCATTCTGAGATATGGGACAATCCCAAACATGCACTATATCTGACATCCTGAATTTAGAGTAAGTTACTCTTTACTATATAAAAGTTTTCCTTTACTTCTTACATTTTTTTCTTTTTACCTTCTATCTACATTTTATTTCTTCTTTTTATTTGCTATTTTCCTTTCCCCTTCATATCAAGTATATAACAGTGATCTGTCTTCTTGCTCATGAATATTTCAAGTAGCAACTAAAAAGCTTCAAATCCCAAAACATTCACGTGGTTAGCCACTCACTGAACTTTGTTTGTATAAATGGCTTTGAATCTGCTAATAGATAAGTAAATTAACTTTCATTTTAATTTTTTAACAAAATATAAAGAGAATAATATTTCAAATGTCAAACACTTTGCTTCTGCTGATTCTGTTTTTTTTCTTCTGAATTACTCAGACCAATACTAGTGCCAAAGAAATGACTCTTTTGATTAGAAAATAAGTGGAAATTGAAGATCTGTCACAATGTCTTCAGTAGAATTGCACAAAGTAAAATAATTTTTCAACTCTGTGATGAAAGGATGGGCTCCCTCTGTGAGCATCACTTCCTAAGATTGAAGAGGTCATGGTTGTGTGGTTTGAAATTTAACTGAGTTCAAAAGTGTGAAAGAATTTTTTTTTAAGATATTTATCTCCTGGTGAGGGAATTGGGGGAGTCAAAGGGGCCATACCAGTGGAATATCTGTATTACTATGCAGTGTGATTTGTTACTAATAGATTAGCAAATGACAGTAGTTATTAATAATTTCTAATATTGTTGTATTACTCAGAAGTTAATAAAATTAAAACAGAAATTATCATGATTTTAGCCTATATATCATGGTCTTTAGTGTTTTTTTGGTTATATTATTATTATATTTATGCTGCTGAGCATATATGAAAACTTTCTAAACATTATTAGAGACTATGACAGATAGTAATGATGACTATTTTGTACAGAACAGTAAATAAAAATAACAGAGAACACAAAAACATCTTTATAGTAAATTAAACAATGGGCAAAAAAACATTTTTTAAGGAAACCTAATAATTTAATTCTAAAATAGAATAATAAGGTATTATTCATAAAAAACATATCATGTCCTAAGTAGATCACATATATCTCTCCAAAGTTCTGTAAAAGAAAATACATATCAGTAAGACATATAAAATAATAATAGCATGGCAATTTTGATAGTAAACTATGTCCTTAACTTACAACAGTGAAAACTCTTTATTGAATTAAAGAAAATAAATTAGAAACTATCAAAAATAGAATACAAGTCCTAAATTTCAGTATATCACTTTCTTACTCACCTTTAGTCATTCACTGTTTCAATCATGACCTTTTAATGGGTCTTATTCAAATTGGCATTATTCAAAAATAATGTTGTGCCAATTATTTATCTTTTGTTTCTCAACTCCAATACTTTTTTCTTTTCTTCCTTCATTTCTCTTACTAATTTGTAAAAGTTGTCAGTTAATTTTACAGTGCTGCCTTTAGGTTGCATGATATTCAGCTGAGATTGTGACTAAACAAGAAGAGGAAGAGCATGAATTCTGTGACTGAAGCCAAGAGATGGATGGCATGACTATTGGCAATGTGCAGCAATCCTTTTTCTCAAAAGAGTACAAGAAACTTAATTTGTACTGAGGAGAATTACATTTTGTTAGGCAGAGTATATTGTTTGTATTTGTCATATTAATTCAATACAATTGTAAGAATGATGATCCCAATGCCAAATATCCAAAAGAATGTATTGATTACTTACCATTTTTTTCTCAGTCAAATAGGTGATAATAAGAGATAAGAATATAGGAGGGACATCCTTTTAACTCTTTGTTTGCTGTCCCTAATAGTATTGCCCAGCGTTTGCTATTTCTTCCATCCACTGCAGGTAATTCTCCTCAAACTTCACACTCTTAGAACAAGTCTCATCATTCTTCTTCAATGGGACCGACCACAGATAAGTTACATTTTCTTCTCAAAAATCTGTTTCAAATCAGTGGTTCCTTACCTCAGAGAGTCTAGGGTCTTACAATAAAGTAATGTAGAAAGCTATTAGAAAACAGAGGATAAGGAGAAAAATATTTCAAATTATGCGTCTATTAACTTATACTTTAAGAAGTGGAAAAATCAAAATAGAAACAGTGGAAAAATGAAGAACTGAAATGTTGCCAGTTGTCATGAAACAATGTTTCCTGAAGTATTTCACTAATGTATAATGAGAAAATTAATGGGCATTAATATAACACTGTAAGCTATAAGTAACAAAAATGCATGAAGTGTGATAATAATTAAGAAGAGATTCTTGAATCTCATTAATATCAAAGAGATTATTGATATAAAACTTGCACATGGTCGTAAAAATAAATTTCCAAAAACCAAGAGCTACAGCAAACAGACACACTATGGTTGATTTAATATAAAACATGGCTCTGATTGTGAAAATGGCAATTTTTATTCCAAATCACATTCTATGGTATGGATACACCACACTTTGTTTTTTCATTCATTAATTGATGGACATTTGGCTGTTGTGAATGGTACTGCTATGAACATTTATGTACGTGTTTTTGTGTGCACATTATGTTTTGATTTCTCTCGGCTTTATACATAGGAGTGAAATTGCTGGCTAATATGGTAATTCTATGTTTAACTTTATGAGGGTCGCCTGGACTGTTTTCCAGAGCAGCTGTGCTATTTTGCATTCTTACCAACAGTTTATGTGGTTTTCGATTTCTCTGGAGCCTTGTCAACACTTGTTATTATCTATCTTTCTAATTATTAGCCATCCTAGTGAGTTTGGGGTGTCATGTCTTTGTGGTTTTGATTTGCATGTCCTGATGAGTAGTGACATTGAGCATCTTTTAATGTAGTTATTTCTACATTTTTAAAATAAATTATGTCTCTTAAATTAAAAAAAAAATAAAATTAACATTGGAAAACTTCTAACCATGGTTGAAGAGTAGCATGGTCACATAAAACTGTTTTCAGATAATAATTATAAATATTGGATAAAATCTTTTATATTCTATTTAAAGTCTACCAAAGCTGTAGATGGAGTTAATCTCAGAAACATCAACTGAAAGACATAAAATAATCATAAAATTGTTTTTTCTCTTTTGGGACTTTGTGAGAAAATATAGAGTCACATTTGTCTACCAGAAACAAGTGATTAGAAGACAATGGTACGTACAAATTTATAAATAAGCTCTATTCTCACTATTATTTAATTTACTACCCTTTATTTTTTATCTGTATTTACTTTGATTTGTACATTTTATGAATTTATTTGGTGATTCAGTCCACACTAAATTTTTTAGAATAATTTCATAAATAAATACAGTTAAAGCATCCTGAGTTTCTCAAAAGAACTAATGAAGTGAGTTCATTCACATCAAAGGAGGCAGAGGATATGTGCAAGGTTTTATGTTTGTTACCAGTAACAATACTCATTATACCTCATTAAAACATCAGCTTTTCTGGCCTTTCAGTGGTCGAGTAAATAAACTCTCATCAGCATCTCAAAATGAACTAGTTCTCTAACTGAGTTCATCACTTTCTTTTTCCCTGAGTCACCCCTATCTTACACCATCCGTAATGGGTATTCTCTACTAAATAGCATAACTCCATTATTTCCAAACCATTCTTCTAATCTCTCTGTTATCCAGACTTTCTTTCAAATACTGCATCCAATACATCAGCCTTGGGTATTTCTATTTTTATGTCTATTTGTTCTTATTTATCTTAATTTAACAATAAACTATTTATATATCCAGTACCTATACTTTGTATAGTTCTTTCTAAAATACCAGGTTTCTTCTGTTGTACAACTTTTAATGTCTTAAATTAGAGTCTTCCTATCATTGCCCAGTGCACAAATCCACTGTTATATGATTAATTATTAAAAGAAACACAAAATATTTGCTCTTTATTTTTAAACTTTTGATGTTTTAGTTTTACCTATTATATAATTTCTGACACTTTTGACCCCTTATAAAATTTTCCAAAATCTGACCTGACTCTAAGAAGACAGCTATAAATTCTGTTTTTCCCAAGTCAAAGCTACTTCACCAACCTAACCATTCTCTACCCCCTCTTATTTCTCACCACTTCTAATAAAAAAAGATATGTTCTTCAGGTTTGGGGTACCTATCTTTTTCTGCTATCTATATTAAAGCAATATTTTTCTCAAAGACAAACTCAATTTCTACTTTCTCTAGCAGCCTTTATCAGAATTCATTAACCATAATAAAGATACTATTGAATTTATTTTATTTTATAGTTGATAATTACATGTGGCTTTATAGTTCTTTTACTTGACATAATTGTTGGTGTCTTATCTCTCTACCTTTAATGAAAACTCCTAAACAAAGTTCTTGAAGGTAACAATTTCTTATGTTTACATATTCGCTCAGTGATTGGTAAAATGCTCTAAATATAGATATATCTGGCAAATATTATTTGTATAAACACAATTCTTACAGATTTCAGCTAACAACATTTGATAGCAAAATAATTCATTTTGTTGAAGTATTCTTTAAGTGTACTGATTTGAACAGAAAGTCAAATAAGTATTTAGAAAGAATTTTTAAAAAAATCAAAATGATCAAATAAAAATTTACAGCAAGAGGTCTTTCAAATGTGTTGTTTTGGAGAAAAATTACCATATGGCTCTAACAACAATGAAATTCAATTCTAGACAATTTGTTTGTCTAACAGATTGGAGTTTTATCACAAATATGTTGGTTAGCTACTGAATTCATTTGAGTGTGATTAACTTCTGGATTGTAGCAAACCTGTTTGTGTATAAAATTATGGTTTGGAATGATCACTCATTTTCTTATAAATCAAATAATTTAGTTTGTATATAGAAAATCCAATATACATGTAAAATGAATTCCATTTTTAAAAATATAATTCATAGGAGATGAATAGTGTGAATTTATGGTGACTTTCTAAATTGGTTAACAATTTATTTTGTGACATATGCCTGAAGGAATGTTTTATTGTAGCCTAAAAAGAGGGTTTTAAATCTTAAATCTTATTTTTTCAAAGATTGTAATAAAAAGATACAAAATTATCTCTTTTGAATTATTTTTTCAATCTTTTATTTTAATAATTCCAAAAATTGTGAAAGTTCTTTAAAATATTTTTAAATAAATTTATGTTCTTATACATAGAATATTTGTAATATTTGAACTGCATGACTTTTAGAAAGTGGTAGTAAAATTAAGACAATCTTCAGAGCATTGGAACCTGTGCAACACTGGGTAAGACGAGGGAGGCTTTGAACTAAGTGTTTACAAGGTTTTTTTAGTAACTGTATTCTTAATTTTAACCTATAGAATTCCATTTTAGTTAGTTAAATTGACTATTTGTAAAGATTTCAATTTCTGGGAATATAGAAGAAAAGCGGTCTTAAAATTTTTTCCTGACAAAAGACACCTAGAAATGTTTGACTTAATATTTAACTTTTAAAATAATTATAAATCAATAACACATATAGTATAAGAATTATTGAATTTTCTAACAAAACTGTATTTCACTATAAAAATACTTGTGTTACCCACCAACCACTTGAATATAATCTTTTCCCCCCATACTTTTTTTCTTTTCTATAAATGTTGACAATGAAGTGATTCTCTCACAGTACACAGTGTGTAATACATTTGTAAGAAAAATGTTGACAAAAAAAGAATTCAATATATTTTAATATAAAAAGATAAAATAAATTTTAGTGCTGCATTTTTATCCTCCTCACTATAAACCATGTCAACCAGAAAGACTCAGAAAGAGCTAGAGGTAAATAATTTGGCAAACAGTTATTCAGTGCTTACCACATGCCAAATAATCTCCTAAATTTCACAATGGAAGAGTATAATGAATGTTTTCTTATATAGTTTCCAAAGTAATAAATAATATTGTCTCTTCTGACCTGACATCTTCTCTAGTAAGTTCCCATCAGTATCAACTATTAAAAAAGACTATATCCTATATTAAGCATAAAGTTAATGTTATAGAATCACATACCGACTTTGGCAAAAATTCAATGCTTGTTATCATGGAGTTATAGTATTTTTAAATAATCTAATTTTCAATATTAAACATCATCTGTATGTAACTGCCATTTCTTTTTTCATTTACTCAATGCCAATTAAATTGGTGGATTGAGAATTTTGTTCTGATTTTAAAAATTTGGATAAATGATATCTGAGTGTGCTTAGAAATAATACTGGATTTATCACATGAAAAATGGTAAGTAGCCTATGAGTCTGAAAGATTATGAAAATGATTATGTTTTTAAAAGAAGTACAGTATTTTTAAGGCTTTAATTTTTAAAAACAATTTTAGATTCACAGAAAATCTATGAGGAAGATACAGAGAATTCCCATATACCTAGTATCCCCATCACATGCATAGTTCCCATCCCATCCTACTCCCATATCAATATTTCCCCAACAGAGTAGTACATTTGTCACAATTGATGAACCTACATTGACACATTATAATCATCCAAAGTCAAGAGTTTACATTGGGGTTGTACCTTCTATGAATCTTGACAAATATATATGACATATAACCATCATTATAGTATCACACAGAGTATTGTTACTGCCCTAAAAATCCTGTTTGCTTTGACTATTTATCATTCTCATCCCTCTGCCCCAAACCCTGGTAACCACTAATCTTTTTTACTGTCTCCATAGTTTTATCTTTTCCAGAAGAACATATAGTTGAAATCATATAGTAAGCAGTCTCTTCAGATTGGCTTCTTTCACTTAGTAATATGCATTCAAACTTCATCCATGTTTTAGTATTTGTTTTTTTATATGTAATATTCAAAGGAGGAAACATATTTCATTAAAATTTTAAAAATAATAAACTAGAACAATCTTTATAATACTTATAAATTCTAAGATGCAGACAAAGGTGATAATGATGATGAAGAAATTATACTAAACATCGTTCTTTGAATTACAAGTTCTCCTTTGTTCTGGGTACTAAGAAAGCACACTCCCTAAATAAGAAGGAATTCTCCAGAAGACGGCTTTAGGACTTCTCTGTACAATCAGATCTCTTGGGTTCTAGCCTGCTGGTCTTTGGCCTGGAACTGGAGCATTGGCTCTTCTGAGTCTATGGCTTTCCAACACACACTACAGATTTTGAACTAGCCTGTTTCCATAGTCACATAAGTCAATTCTTTATAATAAATATCTTTCTCTATATATTCATGTTCTACTAATTATATTTCTCTGAAGATCTCTAATACACCTGTTCTCTCATTAACACTCATTCCAAATCTGAGTCTGTACATATATTTATGTGTATATGTGTATACATGTGTGTGTGCATATATGAATGTGTATATCTACTTATGTATGCATAAATTACAGATATCAATAGCGAGAGAGAGAGAGAGAGAGAGAGAGAGAGAGAGAAATAAAAGTAGAAAGATAGATGAAGCCAGGGAACTATGAACAATTCTGCCTCTAGTGGTCTGGAAGATATCAAGCCTTTTTCATGTGATAATGTTTTGTCATCTATGTATACTTGGAACTAGTAAATTGTCACAAAGAAAACCTGATAGAACTAGACTTAAGCCATTCCATTCCCATGAGGCAATTTAAGTCAGTTATAACAGGGATGAAATGTAATGAAAGCAAACAGTGTTTCTTTGTTTTTGTTTCCCACTTTATGTCATGAGAAATTCTTTTATGCTATCCATGTTGTAATATCTCATGGTGAATAGAGAAGCCAGTTCCTTAGTGATGCAAATGAGAATAAAAAATTGTAATTAGATGTCATCACGGTCAGTCATCTTAGGCGTAAAGAAAGAAGGGAAATTATCTCAAGGGGGAGAATCAGTGTGTCCAGATTGTGTCTATGAAAACACAACCTCTTTGTCTACCTGGCCTCAAACATAGGATCTAGAATCTGGGATCAATAATGAAAAACTGTCAAAAAAAATAAATAAAAGACTTCATTATTAAAAGGCAAGGAAACAAGGGTCAGTGGTTGCATTTATTCCATGTTAGCTTTGGCAAGGAGAAAAACACTCACCTTCATTTAAAAAAATTATTTCTGATCTTCCTCTTAATTTTTTCATGTCTCAGAGTTACAATTGGCTAATGAAACCGATGTTAATAAAAATCATGGCAAATTGAAAAATGTCTTTTTAAATTTTAGCCCAAATTTCCTCAAAACAACATACTTATCCTAATTCAAAAGACAAAAGTGTGAGTTTTAGAAATTAAATAACTTGTCCAAGGTCATCTGGCTTCTCAATGGCCATACTCTGATTTGTAAAGAAATCTGGTTTGTGATCCCAGGCCTTTTAACTGGAGTACATTTATTACCAAGCCACTCTTCATTTTGTCTCTCTTTATTGAAATGTAAGTACCACAGGGCAGAACGGTGTGTGTTTATGTGTAAATATACATGAATACACATGTATGTATGTATGTATGTATGTGTGTGTGTATACATATATATACATATATGAGAAATACTATTCAAGTTAATAGATAGAACTTACCTTACCTTTTTATTTTTCTAATCTTTTCATTCATATTTTTCACTGGCAAATCAACTAAACGAGGAAACAAAAATAATTGCCATTTTAAACAAAACAATGTACTTTGTAAAGTTCATGGTTGATTCAGAACCTGAAATTTTTTTCTCATATCAGTCTTGGCCACAGGCTACTGAGCAGATCAAACCTGAAAAGAATGCCATTTACTTTTGTCAACCTTTACTACTTAAGTATGTAAATCTTTTATGTGAGATTTTATAGATATTAGAATACTTGAGATCACTTTTTAGTTTTCCAAATGAAATCAATGACCTGTGATATTTGCTGTAAGAAAGATAAAAATAAAATTAATTAAAGTAATGATAGCTTGAATTTCTATAGTACCTTTCCTTCTAATCCACTATTAGAAACGGTTTTCAGTAAGTTCATCACTCGCAGAGGCCTCTTTATTCCAATACTAAAGCATTTTGTCTCTGTGAAAGAGCTTTATTTTGGTTTAAGAACATTATTAAACCTTGGGTCTATGTTTAAATGTCAACGTTGAAATGTATTGCTCTGCAAAAAAATCAATAGGATTTCAATTTACTTTTGGTAAATATATCTGTTATTAAAAGAAAATAAGAAACTGTTGGAGGATGTATTCTCATGTGGTCACTAATATACTATTTCATCTAATTTATGTAGAACCATATTAAAAAAAAACAGTTTCTGTTAGTTATTGTCACTATTTTGAATTGTGTATATGTGTTTTCAAATTCTTAAAAATCAAGCAATTCAGATCTATTTTTTCTTAATGGTTTGATTGTTGGTTCATTGTCTATTTGTCTATTTCTTTGTAATCACTTTATTTTGCATAGGCCACATAAAACCTTACATCCTGATTCAAAATGATGTGTTAGATACATTTATATCACTCGGAAACAGATGACATCGTTTTCCTTCTTATGTACCCAGCAACATGTGTGTGTGTGTGTGTGTGTGTGTGTGTGTGTG
Organism: Macroglossus sobrinus; assembly: GCA_004027375.1. Classification (NCBI taxonomy): domain Eukaryota; kingdom Metazoa; phylum Chordata; class Mammalia; order Chiroptera; family Pteropodidae; genus Macroglossus; species Macroglossus sobrinus. The sequence continues at coordinate 330,357 of PVKZ01001417.1, read as the reverse complement.
TGTGTGTGTGTTTTCTGTTAAACAATGCTGTTGTCTGACTTTAGTCTTTTCCATCAGCAAAGAAATGTCAGTTTGTGGCTCAAGGGAGATAGAGTTCAGAGAATTGTTTTTTTTCTGATAAACTTGCAGTTGACTCTCTTGGTCTATTTCAAAGAAATGGGTCAGATTGGTAAAATGTCATTTTCATTGTTTGTCTTTTGTAGTTTGTAAACTTGGAATACTGTAGCAGTGTAAGAACCAAGAGTAATGCTGTTATGATCGTAAGGTCACCAGTACCTTAACACATGCCAAAAACAGAATTTTGAGTCTCAAAACACTTTAAGTTCACAGAAAACGATATCACAAAGTTTGTGTGCCAAATTTTTAACTGCAATAATTAAGTGAAATTATTCTACTAACCTAAATTATTTTCATTTAATGTTGCACTTATATAGCTCCTGAGATCATCTCTAAATATGGAGCACCTGTCTAAATAACAGATGTATTCCATATATTAACTATATTTTAAGGATGTCAACACTTGGTTTCAACTGGAGAGACTTGGGTGCTCCTGAGGATTTGCAGATGAAGTAGATCTTGCCAGCAACCCTGCCCCAAACACAAACATTTATAGTCTTAACTATTTTATATTTAAGATATGGCCATCACATTTTATTAGGAATACTACTAAACCATTTATAATTAATTTTTAGAGCCTGTGTTTCTCCAGCAAGTCTGTATAATTACCACCACCACCATCTTTATCATGACTATTATTTTACTTACTAAGAATGTTCCAGGTTCTTTAACTATACTATGTCACTTAATTTTCAGCATAATTCTATGAGGTAAGAACTTTAGTTATTCTCATTTTACAAAGGGGGAAATGGATACACAAAGACTCTAACTCACTTGCTAAAGTTCTGACAGTTAGTAAGTATATAAGCAAGACTTGGCTCAGGAATTCTTGCTCCAGTGACAAACTTGCTTTTAAACATGAACATAATGATACATTAATTAGAAAGTATATTAATTTTCCTGGGCTACCATAACAAAACACCACAATGTGGATAGCTTAAACAACAGAAATTTATTTTCTGACAGTTCCAAATGCTGGAAATCTGAAATCAGGGTGTCAGCACTGTTGGTTCCTGGTTTGGCCTCTCCCCTCAGTTTGCAAGCAGCACCTTCTCCCTGATTCCTCACGTGGCTTTTCTTCTGTGCACACAAGCACGCGCGCACGCACACACAAACACACACTCAGAGTTTCTTCCCTCTACCTCTTTTTATAAGGATTCCAGTCCTATAAAATTCAGGTCCCACCCTTATAACATTTTTTAACTTTAATTACTTCCTTAAAGGCCCTGTCTCCAAAGACAGTCACATTAGGAGTCAGGGCTTTACCATATGAATTTGGAGGGGGACACAGTCTAGCCCATGACAAAAAGTATGCAAACAATATTCAACACTATATGCAAAAGAGTTTGCTCTGGGAATCTAAACATTAAATTACATTGGTTCAATTTATTTTATTTACAACCAAATTAAAAATACCTTATGGCTCCATTAAAACAAAATCTAAAAGGAAAAAAAATCTTATAGTGGTGTTCTTTCTAAGCTGAAAAGAGATCTACAGCTCTTAAATAGTCAATGCTTAGACTGTTTTTTAAAGTATAAACTTTACATGAACTAGATTTTCAAGCATGAACGTGAGATTGAGTAAGCAAAAAAGCAGAGTAAGGTTTGAGAAGATGGAACATTTAGTTTCATCCTTTTCGATATATTTTGTATTATCAATAATTAGATTATGAAAAAAACTTTGAGGTAAGATTCACTGTCAACTGAAAATATGGTTCTGATTACAGAAGAGCTGTGTCATGAACTGCTGTTTCATTTCCGACATTGTAAAATACAAAAAATACGTAACGCTGAGGAAAAAGTAAAACAAATTGTAATATTTTGTTTCCTTAAGAATTCTGACATAATGTCAAATGTGACAAATTGCGATTTCACTTTAAAGCTATGTATAGAAAATTAAATTTAATATGGAATCTTGCCACTCAAAGTGTGGTCCAGAGATGAGCAACACTTACATCATCAGGGAGCTAGTTAGAAATTCAGTACCCCAGACCTTACTTCCAGGACTACTGAATCAGAATCTGCATTTTCTCAATATCCTCAAATTAATTGCATAAATTGTTGCATAAGAAGTATCAATATAAGGAAGTGTATTTATGCAGTGATGAAAAGTTTGGATAGGCAAGGATTCTCCAGAATTATTTTTTTTATATTCCTATTGTTTGCCACAATTCCATTTATTAATGATAAAAAGTAATATTTGATAAAAGAATTAATGGAATTTTGATAGAAAGTTTCCTAAAATGAAGAGAGGAACTCAAACTTTTATGGTTTTCTAAATAGAGACCTCCAAGTCACCATACTATCTGGTCTGTGGATGAAACTCAAGTATATACTCATACCTTTGACTGATAATGTAGATTATTGACCTTGCATATTTTTTATGACACAGGATATTTTTAGTAATGTGGCAGTTTTGTCTACCACTTTGATTACTACAGAATGACAGATTAAAATATCCTTCTTCAGGACTGTAAAGTATGGAAACAAATCATGGCTACCAATTGAATTGTCTGGGTCACTCATGTAGATGCCATGTAGAGGCCCATTATCTGATACACCTGATGAACTCAAGCCTCAGATTAAGTCTGCACTCACCAGATTACCATCCTTGCTTTCTGGAACCATCACTGCACCAGACATTGCAAGACATCTACCATCACAAACTGATCAGAAAGAAATCTATGTTTTTTTCATACAGACATTGCTACTGGATGTCAGATATATGAGTTTTAGTGAAAAGTGACTCCTTTTTCTCTTTGTAAAAGACAACACATTTCGTGGAGCACTGCTTCTAATTTCTACTGGCAGAGTGATTATACTGGACCCCTGATCACCACCACCACTTCTCAGGTCTGGCACAGTTTTTCAAATTAAGCCCACTCCAGCCCCACTGTATTAGTTTCCTATTACTGCTATAACAAATGACCAAAAATACAGTGGCTAAAAACCACACAAATCAATTCTCTTTAAGTTCTGAAGGTTAAAATTTTTGAAAAAAAAAAAAAGTCTTAAGAGCTATCACCATCAAGGTATCACCATGATTGATGTCTTGTGGAAGCTTCAGGAAGAATCTGTCCTTGTCCCTTCCAGACTCTAGAAGTTGCCAGCACTCCTTGACAACTCATGACTACATCATTAGCTCATGACTACATCACTATAGTCTCTGCTTCCATTGTCACACTGTCTTCTCCTCATTTGCTATAGTGTCTCCCTCCATCTCACTCTTATAAGAACACTTGTGATTGCATCATTGGACCCACTTGTATAATTAAGGGTAATAGTCCCATCTGAAGATTCCTTTTTTCCTCCACTTTAATCTCCTCCCCACTGTTTCCATCCCTAACCTAAGGATGTTGTCATCTCCCCTTAAAAACTGGATCTCTGAAAGCTGAGCATCTCCTCCCATGTGCTCACTGCACATTCTCAGGCCCTGGCATCCCTGGTGCATGCAGGGACCTGGCGCACCCAGGGTATGGTCTGTGGCTCCACCTGGGGCACAAACTCAGGACCTTCTGCATGTAAAGGAGACGTGCTAACAGCTACACTATGGAGCCACCTTATAAGATTCTTCATATTATCTACAAAGATAACATGTGCATAGGTTCTGGGGATAGAGCATGGGCATTTTAAAGAAACCATTATTCTGTCTATCACAGCCACTGTCTTAAACCTTAAAAGTAACCTTTGTTATTTTCGGCTTTCTGGATCCTTTTCAGCCTGATGATAGTGTTTTTATTATCACAAAAGCCACTCAAAAATTAGCTGAAAATTCTAATTTAATGTAATCATTGCTTTCTACTAACTACAGTAATCTGGCATTGTTTAGGGTTAGGACAGCCTTTTCAAACATCAACTTGAAATATTTCTGACCTTTCTTCCATTACTGCTTCCTAGACCATAAACCTCAGTAAAGCTGCTTAGTCATTAAGTATGACTATCTCCAGAAAAAGATCTTTTCTTCTCTCTCGTATTCTGAGCAATAATCAGTATTAAAAATATGAGAAATTCTATTAACTTATTTAAAAATTCTGGACTCTTCTCTAACCATTCCAGGGCATGATGCTTTTTTCACCCCTTCTCAATGGCAAACAAGGCTGGCATGGTTCATATAACATGCAGTTTGAGGGTCTTAAATATAATTCTGATTCTACTACTTGTACCCTTTTGTTCGACTAAAGTAGTTCTACATCATAAAGATAACAGGTCTTTGGCTGAGTATATTGCTCATCAAACCTTCCTAGAGTGGTCTATATGAACCAAAGTGGGGAATGTAAGTAGTGTTATAAAAATGTCTGTTTCTCTTGCCTCTAATTCTTCTGGGTGAAAGTTCTAGAGGTGAGTAAGAGATGATTAGAAAAAAAAGGTAAAGTTATAGCTACTGAAATAGTACCGATTAATTTTATGGAAAGCAAAAATCATGGCACATGGAGAAAAAAATACCTTTCACCTAAGTTCACAGATGCTGCTTCTATAAGAGCATGAATTGTCACAAAATGTTAACAAAAAATAATAATAATTCTTTAAACTTAGAGAGGTATAAGAGAAGGAGAGACATTAATAATCTCTTTTCTTTTAAAAACATCATTGGAAGCATCTCCAAAAGAAAGACACCTTAGTTTGGCAATCCCAAACTGTTGAAGATACATTAACCTACTGCTGATTCTGCTATTCTCTGCCAGATGCCTCCGACCATGATTTGATAGTTAGTCTATCTAATTTTGCCTAAAAGTCTCTCAGAAACAGGAGGGGATAGTCCTGCTTCCCTAATGCAAAATATCTGCCAGACTTTCCCAATGTCCATTCACACCAATTCCCACAGTTATCACTCAATTATTCCACGAATAGACAAATGTCATCTAATAAGATAACAGACAAAAAGATAAGTTGTATTGATTGCTTTTAGGCAGTTATTTTCAAAAGCATATGCCAGAGGTGGTTATTCTAACTGAATCAGGAATTCTAAGTCTTTCCAGTCAGCTGGAGACCAGGTTGGAGGTACCATCTACTTGTACTCCCTGAGTAATATATGTCAGATACACAGACCACCAACACTTTCTTCAGTGGTGCCATATGTGTCCTGGGACTGTACTTCTTGTGGGAAATCAGGAATTACCTTGTCTCCATCCCAGAAACAGTGATTGCACCTTAGTTGTGGTTACAAGAGACCTCCAATTGTTTAAGGAAACATCGCAGTAGATTATGTAGTTCTCAAATATCTGTAGAGATAATCTCAAAAATTAAGCTATACTTGATTATTTGTTGTACTTAGCTGGATGGTGACCTCCAAATATAATTATCTCCATATCCTAATCCTCAGAACCTGTGAACTTTACCTTATTTGGAAAAAGGGTCTTTGCAGATGCAATTTAGTTAAGAATATTATGATGAGGAGATTATTCTGGATTATCGGGGTGGGCTCCACATCAATGATAAAGGCTCCTATAAAAGAAAGTGAGAGGAAGATTTGACAGACAGAAGTGAACAAGGTAATGTGATCACAGAGGCAGAAATTGGAATGATTCAACCACAAGAGAAAGAAAGCTCGGAAACACCAAACCTGGGAAGAAGCAAGCAACAGATTTTTCTCTAGAGCCTGTAGAGGGAGCATGCCTTGCCACACTCTGATTTTGGACTTCTGGCCCCAAAAAAACTATTTCTGTTGTTTTAAGTGACCAAATTTACAGTAATTTTTATAGTAATCATAGAAAATAAATACATTTGAGGAAGTTTCCCAGAGAGATTAACAGCTCATTAATTTTGTGTCTCTGACAGATAGTCACCACAAAGAAGGAAATAATTTAATTACAAAAGATGATATAATATTTGTACCTGACTTTCGTCAAAGTCAGCATGGCACTGGCCCTTGGAGGCAGTCAGGTTATTCTCAACTCACTGAACAGGGTTGTTAGGAATGATAGATTTGCTCTAACTTCTTTCCTATGAACAAGGCAGTGGCTAGACAATTGCTAATATATCCTGCTGCACCTAAAGTAATATCTTCTGCCAAGAAGAAAGTTACTTGGTTTCTAAGGACACTGGTGCTTTGATTTAAGAGTTTGTTCACCAGATTGGATCTAGAACTCTAGAGTACATGATTAGTATCAATAGAGCAACTAAGCCTCATCACACTGCTTGAAATCTTATTGATAATAGCCTTAATTAAATACTGACTGGATAAATTGAACATATTAGGTCCCAGTCTCTGTTGCTCAGATTCATCAGAGTACCAGCTAAATGGTGTATCAATGTGAAAATTTACTGGACACCAAGATAATGTAGCAACAAGGAATGGATATTGGTGAGAGATAATTCTCCAGAGGTCTCCCATGTCTCTGAACATCTTACAAGCAGTGACATTGACTATTCTTTTTGACTTTTTTTTTTAAGAGTATAGAACAAATAGTCTTAGAAGTGTTAAGTAGTTAGGCAGCCATGAGCGACAGGAGCAAAGGCCCAGCTCTGTAACAATAGAAACCTCCCTTAAAAACCTTTCTTAAGGACCTCCCAGAAACACGATCTACTTTAAGGGATAAATTACACCCTAAATTCTAGTGCATGAAGGCCATAAAAGCTGCTGACTAAATTAGTCATAAACGCGAGTATAGAAAATACTACCCTAAATTGCCATAACCTCAGACTCATTATACCATCATTATAATATGATGCCCATACTCGGAATTCTGAGTAAGCACATGAATGATAGGCAAAGTATTATGTAGCAGTCAAATACAAATCTCCTAGGACCTCCCATCACACGCAAATATAAACAGACCTTTTCTACTTCTGCATGGTTATGGCTCTCTTCACTGAAAACTCTCTCCTCCCTTAGAGCATACTCTATCTTTTATATTTTATCATTTTACCTCCCAAATTCCACAGGGCTATAGCCTTTCTTAGTGTGATCTATCTCCTTCTAAAATATACTTTCAATAAATCCTACTTTTAAAAAATCTCACTGACCCATAGTTTTTTTCTGCATCACTATGAAAGAACCAAGGATCCCCCCACCCTGATGCTGGGGTGACACTGGATTTCAAATCACTTTAGCAGTAACAGTTTTGTCAGAGATGCGATATCTAAATGTTTTATATCTTTAAGATGTAATTAAAAGAAAAGTAAACATATCTCCTTCCAGAATACAAGAAAGGTTCATTCACCATTCAGTACAAAAAAAGAAAGAAAGAAAGAAAGAAAGAAAGAAAGAAAGAAAGAAAGAAAGAAAGAAAGAAAGAAAGAAAGAAAGAAAGAAAGAAAGAAAGAAAGGAAGGAAGGAAGGAAGGAAGGAAGGAAGGAAGGAAGGAAGGAAGGAAGGAAGGAAGGAAGGAAGGAAGGAAGGAAGAAATAGAGTCTCCCTTTTAAAACAAACTTACTGCCATTGTGAAATAGTTAGATTTCTTATGACGAACTTCTCTGTGTGTGCAACATCATCTGGCCTTCTTTGCATTGTGCTGTAAAACTGTTGCTCAGAAAACTGGAGCAAATGCTACTGTTGTCAGTAATAGTCATTTGTTTCTGGTCCAAGATTCTCTTCTGCCAGTCAGATAAAACTTTTTCTGAAAGTCAGTTAAAACTTCAGACTTTAGACCCTTTATTGTTCTTGGTACTGTAAAAAAAAAAAACAAAAAGGATAAATTTTATTATATACATATTGTACCTCATTAAACAGTAATTGTAGGACAAAATGATTAAAAATCAAGGGAGCAATAGTTTTTGTTTTGCTTTGTTTTTTTTTTTAGTGAACATGATTCTTTTTTCATAAAATGTAAATCATGTCTGTTTGTTTATTTTAATTAACATTAATCTTACTAAGTTTAGTCCTAGGTTATGTATGTATATCATCTCATCTTTAATTAGTTTACTGTATTTGCAATATACAGGTAAACTGTTAAATTCCATATAAGGTAATAAATATTATGGCAGAAGTATAGAATAGGTTACTTGCTCTAGAATTACATACAAGAAACTCTGATGTGTCAAGGGGGTGTCAGTCAGGAAGGGCTTCCTTTCTGTCATTATGATAATTTTAGAAGTAGGGATACCAGAACTTGTGGAGATAACATAGAATCAAATCAACTGTCATTTAAAAATATATAAATATTATGAGAAGAATAATAAAATAACTCATTATAAACTAGAATAATAAAAACATTAGTTGAATCCAATCAAGAAGTATAGCTACAGGAGGTTAGAGCAGTAAGTAGACTGCAACTTGAAATATCGGAGTATTGACTCCAAACTATTTTTTTTAGACTCAAAGTCTCCTATTTTGTAGACATGGTAGATGAGGAATCAATATAGTCATTCAGGTGTGGGGAAACTGGATTAAATTTCTGGCAATTATGCAGATATTCTGAGAGTCTATCTTCAGAATTTGCTTGGGAATTCTATTAGTTTTATTTTGCTCCTGTAACATTATCACAAACTGAAGAGCTTAAACAGTACAAATTTATTATTTTATAATTTCATAGGTTAATTTGCTGGCTGGAAAATTACTGCTTGGCTATTGCCTATGTGAACATAGGCTATCACCCATGGGAACATAACATTCTAACAATAAGCTTTCTGCTTCTGTACCCCCTGCTTGTACAACTGACATGTGGGTTGACAGTTATTAAATAGAAGAAAAATAGACTTTTGTATTCAGACAGAATGAAGAATGGGGTTTAGGGCTTAAAAACGCTGTACCTCTACATTTCGAGGCTGCTTAATTTGGGGTCTGCATACCCCTGGCAGACGCAGCTGGCTTAATAAAGAGTGTGTTTTCTATAACTCACTGGTTTTGTGGTCCGTGTGTCTATCGGGGAGCTGGAGGCTACAACACTAAACTCTTAACAGGACTACATTTCCTTCTGTATACTTCAAGGAGCATCAGTTTTCTTGCTTATTTGGGTGTTTTCTGTGATTTTTTCTGTGATTCTCAGCCGAGGTATACGCCCAACTTCTAGAGGCCACCCACATTCTTTGTTTCACATCTCTCTTTTTCTGTCTTCAAAGTCAGCAATAGTGGATTGAGTCCTTCTTATTTCGTGTCTCTTTGCCCTTCTTTGATTATTAAATTTCTTTGTGACCAGGCCAGGAAAAAATTTTCTTTTAAAGATTTATGGGATTAGATCAGGCTAAAGCATAAAATCCAGGAAGATGTCTCCATCTCCATGTTGATATCCTCAATCAGTCTGCAAAATCACTTTTGCCACATAAGATAAATATTCTAGAAATTAGAGTGTGGACATTTGGAGAGAGAGGATATTATTCTGCATACCAAAGGACTGTTCCTTGGTGGGTTAGTGTATTTTATCCACAAGAAGATTTATAGTTTGATGTAGAAATAGTGAAATAAACACATAAAAACTCATTTTATGTTAAGAAACATCTCTTATGATTATTTGAATTATTGACTTGTATAATGATTCAGAGAAGTTGGCTTAATTGAATAACACTTCTTCCCAAAATATTTTATGATAATATAATATGTTATTATAATGATAAGTTGAAATTTTACTCAGGTTATACACTTTACTGAAACAACTAATTGAACTTAAGAGTAAAGATATTTTTAAGTTTAATTTATCAGATTCATAAATATTAAATACTTGAGAGGATTTATTAGAGTACTTAATAAGAAAATCAAATATTTTAAATATATAAATGCTGTTGAAAGTTTTAAGAAATGTATCTAAATTTGTGTATTAGGATACATATTAATCAAAAGTTATTAAATAGAAGACCACTTGTAGTAATTGTTAAAGTTTGCTAGTTTTACAAATAGAGGAGTAATATTTATAAGGTATAAATAAACATTTGACAAAATTTTGAGTGTAATAATTTAAATTAATAGAATGAAATTTTATTTCATATAAAAATGTGTGGGGGCTATCAGAGATACAAACACATACACACACTGCTAACAAGTTAACACGTATATTATGTCTTAGGTAAACACCAAAAAAATGTATAAATTAACCAAGCTTAGAGTAGGAAAAAAGAAAAAGGAGAATGGGCAATTAGGAAATTAAGTGGAGAAAAAATGAAAGGTTGATTGTTTTAAACTAACAAAACAGTTCTTATAAAGACATCAAGATATGAGCACATGGAATATTCTTTTCCCTAAGCTATTAGAATCTCTAACAATTTATTATAGTGAGAAATTCTAAACATTCATAAAGTAAACATTTCATTTTAATTTCAAATTTATGTGAACATTGTTATTAAGGATTTTTTTTTAGTATGGGGGCCACAGATTGAATATCCGCATATTTTATTTTTCATAAATCATACACACAATTCATGATCTATTCTTTCTAGTTTTTTTTTTCTTTAGAATGGAGCTAATATATAAAGACTTTTGTAAAGTAATATAAGTTCAGATTTTCCTGTTATAGTTATCTCTTTACTTTATTAACATAGCTTCATTCTTTCTAAAATATTTAATTTAGTTTTTATGAAAAATTGGCCTTTTTCATGCATTTTTCATTGGTTTATTCAATAGTTAATTAAATTATAATAACAATAACATGATAACTACATAAAAGTATTTGGAAACCAATATAACAAACTCACTAGATAGGAGCAGATGTCAAGATCTGTCAGTATAATTTGCAGAGAAAATAAAGAACCTTAGTGAATTTGGCAAAGATAAAGTAGAGGTTATTTAAAAGAATTGAACTCTATTTTGTTATTAATGCAATACAGACTTTGGCAGCAGGGAGAGGGGAAGAATTTCCAAAATTAATCAAGAATCACATAATTAAAGGCCTTGTGTGACATAACAAAGAGGTCAGCCTGAAGGAAATGATTTACCATGTTAGGTAGTTAGGTAACCATGATTGAAGAGAGTGAAGGCCTATCTCTGTAACCACAGAAATGACAACCCTGACAGCCCAAGACAAAGGTCTCCCCTAAAAAAAGACATTTTTCAATTAACAATACCACTACCTGGAATACAAGGAAAGCAACCAGTTTAGGCCAGCCACCTAGCTTGTAAAATTTCACCTTTTCACCTCAGCCTCATTACACTGGTGTTATAAAGTCATGTATATTTCTGAAAGTTCATGAATTGAATTATAACAGACTGAATTCTGGGTAAAAACATGTGCAGTTAATAATAGGTTATAAAACAGCTTACTGTCAATCAAAGTGACCTCAGACTTCAATCAGCTAACACCACCCTTGTAACCACTCATCACTGCCCAAATATGGCAGACCTTCTCATCTCTACAAAGCTACAGCTCTCTCTGGTGTAGCCATTTCTCTCTAGAAATGTACTTCAATAAATCTTATTTTTTCTAAACTTCACAGATCTGTAATCCTTTACTGCATCAGCAGAAAAAACAGAGGCCCCCTTTGCTATCAGGGTAACAATGGATTTAGATCACCGCCAACAGTAATACCACCATATGTTTTTCTTACCTTTTATCATCTCGAATATCTATCTTTGCTCACAGTTAATGTACTTACTATACGGTTCCTATACTACATCTAAATGAGGTATGATTAAAAAAAAAGACAACCTGAATGGAGGACACAAGCCTCTGAGACTCAAATTATAGTAAGGAAATTTGAGGGCTCAATAAAGTTTAAAACAGCATGTGCTATTTTCTGTAATTAAATAATTTGTGAACCATTTTTATCCTCTCATATGCTTATATTATTAAAATAATATCTCAAGTAAAAGAAGAAATGACATAAAATCCACAAATTCTGCCATCATTAATGCAATTGAAATAACTGCTTTTCTTTGAAGTGAATCCTAAAACTCTTCAAATCATCTTCTCTTCTAGTAATATAACCTGATTACATTCCCAACCCTAAAACTGCACTGTCTTTGGCTCATACTAAAAGACTGTGGAATCCAGTTCTTATGAATAGAAGTTGAGAATGAGGAACTCATGTTATCTCTTTTAGTGTCAATGAGATTGTTGATGTGCAATAAAACGTACTTGCTAGAAGAACTAGCCTCTCAAGAAATAGCTTTCTAAGCAGATAATCTTTTTTCAAAAGTTTGTTTCCATATTAAGACAAAACCAAAGTCTTTGCAGTTTAATAACTTGCAGTGCTTTGCATCTCACTAAAATAAAATAACCATCACATTGGAATTTAAATATGTGAAAGTTAGTAAGAGATGAGAGAGGAGAGGGAGGAGGGAGCTAATAGAAATTACAAAGAACTAATCTAAAAGACTTTGGGCTAGGTGAGGTTTTTAAGTTAGCCAGGTGTTATCTCATTAGGAAAGTGTCTTTATGCCTTGACGGTGCCTTCATTTCTTTTTTCTTCATCAGAAACAAATTACTCAACTGGTCCTCTTGTTATACAGTTGCATCATGCAGTAGTGGATGCATAAATTCCTTTTGGTTTGTAACATGAGGACAGGAGGGAGGCAAGATTGCTCAGATTCATCATGGATAGTGTCCATACAAATTATATTATATTTCTAGGGGTGTTGACCTCTCAGTTCAGAATAGAAAATTTTTTCTTTTGAGTTGTAATTTTTCATCAAAATGATTTTAAAATATTAAATGTATACTTTATTTTAAATATGACAGGGGAAGCAAACTATTATTTAAAGCCAAAATTATAGTCAGAAATGTTCTATCCCCATGCATATCACTATTTTGCAGTCAGTACAGTAATAAGTAGAATATTGTAAAGGAAGATTTAAGTGAATGGAATATTTGTTATGTTAACGTTCTACTAACTAGTGCTCTACTAGTTTTGCTATTTTTAATTGTATGTTAGTCTCTAGATACATAAATAACACCAGAATGTTTTAAATTTCTCTGTTATTCAGAATAGGCAGAGAACTTTACTTTCTGATATCACATAGATTCCTTTGAATACACTATCACAGAATGTTGATCTCCAATTAAATGTCATAGAAACTCTTGACTGAGAGTACTGCAGTTTGCCAAAAAGTTCCTCCTGAACTTGCAGCCAGTTGTGCCACAAAAAATACAAACTATCTAATTTCACAGAACTTTCAGAAATGGTTTTCTATCAGGGATTGCCTTCTATTTTCTAACCAAATAATAGCATTTTTCAGCCTTCACTTCTCTGTACATCTTAGGCATAATTTATATGCAAATAACCTTCTTATTAAAAACCTTGATCTTTCTTAGATGAAGCTTACAGAAGATTTTAAGTGTCCTTTTGGCTTGCTGATAACAAATATATTTAGGAAAAAAAAACTGTGAGTTACAAAAGCTTTCTTACAAAAGCTAAACTGTTTTCAAGGCCTCTGAACTAATCACAGAATTAGCAGGAAAGAGGGGAAGATGATGAGTGAGGAATGTGTTAAGTGTTAAGAATATCATGGTGGTTTGCTTCCTCTCATGGCCTGACAGCCTTGATCAGCTAATTAGGAAACCTTTACCCACACTAGTGTTAATTTGTTATTTAACCCTCATGGGAAATTTTCACAGCTAGAAGTCACTTGTATTAGAATGTGTAGAAATATTTAGTTTAAAAACAAGGAGAACCCAGAAATATATGGGAAGATAAAGGGAAGACATTACTTACAAATGATCTTTTTCTTATTTTATGCCATATAAAGGATGGACTGCAAAATAAGAAGAGGCATTTGTGTGCAGTGTGTCAGCTTTTGATCACTTGACATATAATGTGAATCATATGGCTGATTAAATCCATCTCTTATTCTAAGCATGAAGCTTAATTATATCAAAAATCTCGGAAGCCCCACTGGCTGGTTGAGCCTGACTGACAAGAACAGTATTTACTGTCAGGTTCTATCTAAGCTAGGACTTGCTTTTCATGTCTTCATTCTTCAGACTGTATGAATGTTAGACTCCCATCTCTAGAGATGAGTTTTCTCAGATAATAAGAAGAACTTCATCAAATGGTTTACTTATATTTTTGAAAGCTAACTACAGTGGGCACCAGAACAGGAATAAAAGCAATAGCCTGCTTAGTGACCTGATCTTGGATTATTTCATTGAGAACCACAATTTTTAAGAGGGTGCTACTTTTCTGTGTTACTTACTTTTTATTTCTAGAGAATAATGATCTTTTTAAAAATCCAAATATTTGGAGAACCCTTGCATATTAAACAGTTCCAGAAATAAAATACTTGATTTAAATATATTTCAAACTTGCAGATTTATTTTTTCTTAAATTTAAAAGAAAATATTTAGACAAAAACATTTCAAATTAATTTTTAATCTTTCAAAATATTAAAAATGAATTTAATATAAAGAATTTCAGTTTAGTATAATGAGAAAATAAAAGGTTATACATATTGCTCACTTATACATTAGATGAAGGAAATCTGTATGTCACCAAAAATTATGTCTCTTTGATATAAAAATTATTTTGAGCTGAAGACAGTTGACTAACAATAAATGCGGAAAAGCTCCCCTTTTACTACCCAAAGGCAGGAAATACATTTTTATTTTATTGGAGATGGACCCTTATCAGCCAAGAGGTGGCACCAGAGGAATCTGCAAACGACCTGGTTAAACTAAGCCTTATCTTTTCAGTTCAGGAAGACATAGATCATCTAGCCTAGATGGAGATTCCTGGCCCAAACCCATTGTCTTCTCAATTTTTTACAAATTTATAGTCTTTGTCTCAAAGGTATAAAAAGAACTGTTTTGGTTACTTTTCTGGGTTTTCATTCTCTTGTGAAGGCTCCCATGTACATGTAAAAATTCAATAAAATTTGTATGCTTTTCTTCTGTGAGTCAGTTTACTTTTCAGACCCAGCCAGGGTCCTAGGAGAAGTAAGAAAACTTTTTTTTTCTTACATAGGCATTGTTCTAAGTGCTTTATGTGTATCAAAAGCACTAAATTCTCACAATAAGCACATAAGGTAAGTTTGTTGCTATCTCCTTTATGTAAGTTTGAGGAAGAGTGTGTGAAGAGCATATATGGGAAATGAATTAAAAGTTAGGACTTAAGTATGTTTATGTTTGAGGTACCTACTAGACTTCAAGTGCAGATATCTAATAATAAATTGGACAGCAAGTCTCAGTTAAAGGCTCAGAACTAGGCTGGAAAGATAAATTCTGATACATCTGCATATAGAGGATAATCAAAATCATGAGATTGGATAAACATACTAGGGGAAGACAAGAGATCTAAGAAATAATCCCTAGGGCACTAGAACTATAGAACTTCAAAAACAAACAAACAAACAAAACTCAAAAAGCAATTAAACAATTGAGTTAATTTCTGTGACAGGCCAGTAAAAAGAAAAAAAAATACAGAAACCCTGAGTTAGCAGTGAGGAAGTACTGTAAACAAGAGATATTTAGCCATAGTGGGGGAAGCCTAAATGAACTAAACTCAAGAGAGAAAAAGATGAGAAGATTAAGAAACAGTGAATAGTCTACAGCCATGCCATCCTGAACATGCCTAATCTCCTCTAATCTTGGAAGCTAAGCAGGGTCAGGCCTGGTTAGTACTTGGATGAGAGACCACCTAGGAAGACCAGGTGCTGTAAGCTAAAACCAAACCAAACCAAAACAAACAAACAAAACAGTGAATAATGTAAAACTATCTTGAAATTTTGCTGTAAATGGCGCAAAGAAATGTGATAACAGTCAGATATTTTCAAGAAAACTTTATTTATTATTTATTTATTTATTTATTTATTTATTTATTTAATGAAAAATACCATAGCATGCTTTTATGCTTTGAAAAATAATCTAGCCAATTTTGAATTTAACAGTGTAAAAGAGAGCTGAGACTAATTGGTAAGAATATTCTAAGCAGAAAGGGAGTGTGAAATTCAGTTCGGAATGTTCAGAGTGCAGATTGGGGCTTTGAAAAGAGGATGAACTGTTAAATTATGTGAAGGTTCTCGATGCCATTGGGGCCACTACCTCTATTAATATCACATACTTGGTACTTTGGCCTTTACTATGCAAAAATTATGGTTCTATAATCGGTATCCCCTTTGCATTTAATTTAAAAATATCAATAGAATGTCTGAAATGCAATAAAAATGATAACAAATAATTTATAACAAAATAATAATTAGTTTAATTTCTAGAACATGATAGCACCTGAAAACCTGATTAAGTAATTGAGTGACTTCAATGACAAGGAGAATCCATATTAATATAAAAAGCACAGATATGGAATAACACATTTGTATTGTACTAATACTTAAATACCTGAAATATAGTGAGCTTTGTTGTGGGGGACAAATTAATTTTCAAAAGTTCTGAACAGCTATTGTTAAATTTCTGGACACATGAAAGTAAAATCTTCTCTCAAGAATATATGCTTAGTGAAGATGATGCAGGACAGAGCAAATTTCCCCAAAGTGATGGGGAAACCAAGGCCTGTACTGAGAGAAGAACAGAGTTCTTTGGCAGAGAGTAAAGAAAGAATTTAACACACACGCAAAAGTTATAATCAAAAGGAACATTTATTGGAGAAGGGGTGACACTCCACAAAGTGTGGTCTCCTCTCAGAGACAGAGTGAGAGAGATGAAGAGAGGCTTGGAAAGATAGTGAGTAGAGAGGAGGCCTACAGTTCAGGAAATTCAGTTTATATATCATTTAGTTTCTCTGAGTTATTGTTTAAAAGATTTTGTTAACCCATTTCCTTTGATATGGACAAAATACAGTGAGGAAGGGGAAGGGTATGCAGGGTGAAAAGGTAAAAATCTGTAGAGTGAAAGGCCCACTGGCAGTTCCCAGCCTTTAATTCATAGGTTCTTCATGGTTTTAGCCATAGGAAATGACTCTTGGTTCCTGTTTCCCCCTCACAGGTGTGGGGAATGGGTTGTTTATTATCCAGCAGAAATATTCTTTGTTCTGCAGGTGTCCTCCTGTCCTGGCTGCAGGGCTGATCAACATATTGAATACTCTGATTGTGGTTTGATTAACATTTTTAATTCTCTTGCTTCCTTCCTATATTAAAATTAACTGTAAATTTAGTGTGTATTAAAGTCAGGTCGATTTTTCTTTATGTTTATTTTCTAAGTAGAATTATATTGTAGGTATAGGTAACTATAAACAGATTTTTTAAAATTAATTTATTTATTTTAATTAGTTTCAAGTATACAGTACATTGATTAGATATCTATATAGTTCATAAAACAATCTCTCAATTGCTCTCTCCCTCCTCTGGCCCTACACTTAGCCAACATATTAATGCTAACTGCATTCCCTATGCCATGCTTCCCATCCCGGTGACCATCTATCTATCAACTACTAATTTGGACTTCTTTAACCCTTCACCCCATTCTCCCAGCCCCCAATTGCCCTCCCCTCTGTCCATCACCAAATTGTTCTCTATATTTGTGAGTCTTATAAACAGATTTTTTAATGTACATAAATGTATGGCAAGACTTTCAAAAGTCAAAAGGCATATAAAAAAATACTGTTTCGAGGACATGACTATCCTTTTTGTTGCAGTTTTTATGAGTCTCCATCTTAGCCATCTAAAAGCTAGTGTTACTTCTCTTCCTAATTATTTTATGTGTGAAAATAAACCCAGGAATCTCTAGGTGGTGGGACTGATGTTTGAGGATCACTGACCTATAGTAACAAATATAAAGGCAGAGGAAATGAGTAAAAGTACAGGTTGTATAACTGCACACAAACTTTATTTCTTTAATATAGTTTTCTTTTCTCTGATTCAAGCTGGTTTTGCCTAGATAATGGTATTGTGTCTCATTTGCTTCCCACTCCCTACCTTCTCATCCTTGTTATACTCTGTATACCTGCTCCTTCAATCATTAAGCCTTAGGACATAAAATTAACCAAGTCTCAGGTTTATAATCCTGAGAACAATTGGTTTTGGTTGGGCTTAGACTAAGGATGACATCTTGCGTTTAGATGTGTTGCAGGCCCATTGAGGCAGAACAACAACCCCACTATTCTGGGACTGGTATGGTGCCATGGCTGATTTCAGAACCAGACACAGTGATCAGTTATCTTCAATCTCCAATTATCTTCAATCTCCAGTTATCTTCAGTTCTCCAATCGGTTGCATTCAAAACTTCAACTCTCTTAGTTTCCATGACTACTGATTTTTTTCTATATAATCTGTACTCCTGAGACACTCAGGGAGCCAGGTCTTTGAGCAATAGCTAGCCTGTATATCCAGAACTTACAAGTTCCTAGTAAATTTCACTTTCTTTGCTGCAAAACCTGCATTTATCTCTTTGACTTAGATGTAGGTAGATAGACATATTTTTTTTGTCCCAATAACAATTGGCTGGCTAAGGTGAGGGTGGGTGCAAAGTTAATTCTGTTTCTTAAATATGAGAATACAGGATATATAATTTATTAAGGAAATATAGTAAGACTACTGAGAAGTGTCCTGGGCTCAGATAATGCTGGTGATCCAAAAATGAAGATCAGCCATTGTGGCTCTGTAACTTTTTTTTTTTTTTGCCAAGCTAGCTGTACCAGTTGGATTTAATCAGACTTGGGAATTTTCCAGATGAGAATTGATGAGAGAGTGGGGGGTTGTAGATAAGATTGCAACAAGGTGGAGAATAAAGTTGTTTAGTTCTGTAACATAACCTTAAAGCTGCAATTTTTAGAATAGAGGAAGGGATAATAACCTTAAAGTAGCAATAAATACCAAGTCTGATAGTATTAGTGTTTGATAAACTGCCACTACTTCATAAGAAGGCCACAGAGGCAACAGCATCTTCAAGGAAGAAAGTACTTTTAGGCAAAGCAAGAAGGTTCAGAAGAAACAGTTCAGAAGATGAGGGAAGAGGAATTTTTCTGAGATCAGACTATAGGTTCTAAAAGAAATGACAAAATAATTTTGAAATTTGGCATGTGTTCTGTCATGGGCTTGAAAAGAAACAGATGGCACATGTGGATTGAGCCATCTCAGTTTGAGAACAGAGGAGTTTTAAAGAGAAACTATTTATAAAAGTCTAAGGAGAGTAGATGGAAACCATATAAGAAAGTGACAAAAGGGTATCATTTCTTTCCCCAACCCTAAAGGGGCAAGAAGAGGGCCCCAGAGAATAAGAAAGCAATAAGCGAAGAGGCCACCTGACAGAAGTTAAGGCCTTTGGTGTAGAAAATGTTAACCCATAGTGATCCCACCTGAGGGGATACATATACCAACCTCACTTTTCATCTCTCTCTGATCTCCAAGTAATTCCCATTGATTGAATCCAATCAGAAGCCAAAATATCAAGAAAATGGTGATATAGCCCAGCTTGGTCAGCCTTCTGAGGCACAGAACTGGGTGGAGAAATTTAGAGAGTGAATCTGAAGAGGTGGGAGATTGCGTCACGTTTAAGAAAGCATAGACCTCTAAATGAATGAGAATCCTAGTACTAGAGGTGGAGAGGGTGATCCGGTAGTTTTCTCAATCAGGGAAAATGGTATGATGAGATTAGTCCTAATGGTCTTCTCAGTAAACTGTGTTGGGGTAGTTGTGACTGTTGAATGGGAAAGGGAGAATAGAGGTAGCTTATTCTTTAAGGCACATATGGAGCTCTGGCCTTCTCTTCAATTTATTATGCTCTGTATAAAAGCTTATATATGTTTAAATCCATAAAATGATTTTTATAAATTCCAAATATTTAATGCTTAACAATGAACATCTTAATTATAATAAATTAAAATTTGTACTTAGTACCTTTATGAGCTGGGCTATATTCAATGTACATTATACAAATTAATTATATGATACTTCAAACAAAATTTTATGAAATGTGTGATGTTATCATTCTCATTTCTAATTGAATAAATTAATGCAAAAAGAAATTAAATACCTACCACGTTCACACAGGAAGTCAATAATAGGGCCAGAATGCAAACTCACCTTGTAGCCACTATAATGAGACACAAGAAAACACAATATAATCATATTAATTCTTAAATATAATAAGAGAAATATTTAAGAAAGAAAAAAATTCTGTCAAAAATGCATTTTTAAAATATGATTTCAAAAATTACATTTTAATTTCATACTTTAGTTATTTCAATTATTGCTTAATTTAGTGAGTAAATTTGTTAATAACTTTTAAAACTACACATAAAAGTAGTAGAATAAGATGGTGACGTGCACTAAATGCAAAATTGGATTTTCTGCATTGAAGTCTCAACTCTGCTATCGAGACCTTGAATAAGTTCTCTAAGCTTCAGACTTCTTGTATGTAAAATGGAAGTACTAATAGTACTAAATACTTGGTGTCACAATAAGGTATAAATGAGAAACATAATGTAGAGCTCTTAAGAGATGGTCTGGTCCATAGTAACTATTCAATATATGCTGTAATTATTTCCTTGAAACCATTATAAATTTGGACTGGAGAAGAGTTGAAGAACATGACAATGAGTTGGGAGTTTATATCTTTGAGGATTGAGGAGCAATTCTTATAATTAATAGTAATAATGAAAATATCACAAACATACTCTCACCTTAACAATTATTTGCTAACTTTATCAATGGAACATGAAATTGCTGTTAGAACTGAACAGAATTTTAATAAAATATCAAATGTATTATCTGAATTAGTGGAATCTATATTAATGAAACAATAATTTCTATATTAATGAAAATTTAAATTATGAAATATAGCTGAATTAGATCTTGATATGTTAGTAGGATTGCAGTTGTGCAATTATCAGAGATCTTGATAGTGATTTAAAATAAAAAAGAAAACATATATAAGTAGTTCATTTAAAAAATGGTGTAGCTATTATTTTTATATTTTTTCCCTATGCTAGAGCATTTACCAGAAAAAAAAATCTTCTCTTACAGTAAAATTGCCAGAAAATGATTAAAATTGAAGTTCTAAGAGAATGTTAATTTTATTAAAATTACTACTACTATACAATAAATCATGTGTGAAATTTTCAGTTTATATATTTACTGATCTTTAATGTATGTTTCCATCTTACCCCTGACATATGTAGAACCTTCCACCAATAATGTTACTGGTGTTACCAATCTAGGGCCAGTCCATTTTTGGTGACTTCTAGATCACAGGCTTCACCATCAATGTATCTTTGATTTCTCCAACTTTCTCTCTGCAGGTAAAAACTGTCAAAGCTTGAGCATCATTGCTTTCTGATGTTTCAAGCTCCTAATAGCTTTTTATTTTAATTGTGATTTGAATTTACTTACAAGTGTACAGAATAAATAATCAAAAGAACTCAATGGACTACGATAATGTCTTTTTTCCAGGAACCTCTCTTAATGTTTTGTCTTTTGTATTAACATCTGATCTTGCATTGCCATCTTGGTTCTCATTTTTATGTAAATAATGACTGACCTATGACATCAGATGTGTTAATAAAAATTCACACGTGGAAACACATGTATTTACTAATTAGAACCACTTAGAAGCTATGCAGGAACAGTAAAGAACAGCATTCATGATGGCAAAGTTTACCACCTACTTCATGCTATTGCTTAAATTTTAAAATATTATTCTTTATTCAACTAAACTCTATCCATTTTTACAAATAATATTTAAAAAAACAACACTAAAGATGCTTGACAAATAATTTTTAAAAATGTTAATCAGTGAAAATAAAAAATTCTGAAAGCTCAATAAATTTAATGTAAATATAAGATCTGACCCTTGCTACCAAGTAGGAGAACATGGGCATTTTTGTGTGTGTTTTATTTTTTTCCTAAAAGATTAAATTTTATATTTGTCAATTACATTCATGGAAATTAATTCACAAAACTGATATTGTAAAATTATTCTTTAGGACTTTCTAATTCTAATTGATTTCCAATTGATTTCTACTTTAAAAACTTTTTGAAATCTTATTTTTAATAATTTGAGTTCTTAGCAGAAAAAATTGTATAGTTACTCTATTTAATTTTGTATTTGAACATATTAAATATTAACATACTGAAATTTCATTAGCATTTATAGACAATGCCTTCTGTTATTTTGGAAAAAAAACATGTCTTGAGACATTTTAATATTAATGATTTTGTAGAGATTACCTTTAAAATTGGTAATGTAATATTAATAACCATTACATAACTTTAAAAAATATGCTTTGAACATTTAGATTTTTTTTATCTGATCAAATAAAAAGAACAAATAGGAAGAGATAATTGAATTCATTACAATTACTCTTGCATCTGGACATTTGTGTGTATGTATATCTCATAGTTTTAAAAATAAACACAAATTATATTCATTCTAATACAATGTAATATCTTTGCATGTTAAAAAAACAGAAATATAATTTTTTTAAAAAGTTGCTTACAAACTTATCATCTAAAGATAATTATGTTTTAATTATTTGTTTCTTAATTTTCCAGACTTACTTCTATATATAGGTATGGGTGTGAGACATTCTCTTCCCTCTCCACACCCAAAAGTGGTCAAACTTCCAGAATATTTTATAATTTGGTTGTTTTAAATTAACAGTATACAGTGAATTTTTCATAGGTTAAAAAATTGTTATTATCTAATAATATTTACATAGCTTTATATTAAGTTGGAGTATTTTAACCAAAACCTTCCCAACTGACAATTTAGTTGATGTTACTATTTTGGTACCATTTATAATATTGTGAAAAATACTTTTTGTACATCTTTGCACTTTTCCAATTATTATGACCTAGAGGTGAAATTTGTAGGTCAAAGTATATGCATATTTTTAATTTTTATGGATATTGCCTTTTGTAAAGGTTGAACAAATTTCCACACTGGTCAATATAATATGATAGTGATTATTTCTACACACCCTCACCAACTAGAGTGGGTTAAAATAGCACTCAGGAGAAATGGTATATCTTGATTTAACTCACCCTTTATTTAATTACTGATCATATGTATATCGTAGTTTTGTAATATTTTAAAAATAAAATTTATATACCATAAGTGAGGCAAATTTTTTCCACTACATTTCAAAGCCAAAGAGAAGATGTTTCTGCCAGTAAAACAATTTCAGTAAAAATTATTTATTTGAGCTTTCTATCATTTGCTCCCTAGGGTAGGCAACCTCCTTTACCACTCCAGTTTTCTTTTTTTTCACATATGTACTGATTGGATATAAATAGCTCTAACCATGTATATTTCATAGGTATATTTTGCATTTGTTGTGATAGAATATTTTCTTGAGAAATATTGTGTCGGTATCTACTAATAAGTTATTGAACCTTTGAGTCTAAGAATATTTAATGATCCCTGGTAGATTTTTCTTTTTTAAATAAATGATAATTAGAGCAATAATAATATTGTTACTGTATTTAAACTGGAGCTTTCAGTGATTCATACTGAAAACATATAAAACATTTTCCCTTATAATGAAAACTGTGATCCAAGGAAAAGAGATTTTGTCACGATAAACATTATTTTAAATTTATTAGTAACAATTTTTGAAAAAAAATAATTTTTATTAAATGATGATTTTAAAAGCAACTGTATCAAGCAACAGGGAGATTTTTTCCAAAAAAGGAACATTATTGGTTTTACATGACTAATGCTGAAGCAAACCTTATTCAAGAAAGAGAATGAAGACTGTACAGTTCAAATCAATAGTAGTCATGTAACTTAATTGGAATTACATAGTTCTTATATTTCTAATTTCTTCTGAACAAATTAGAAAATTCAGACTTTATCGATTGAATCAGGCAAAATATAGCATGTATTTACAGATTGTCAATCAAGTATGAGCATACATGTAGAACTTTTTTAGACATTCTAAAACTAAAAAAATATTCTCATATGTATCCTTTCTCAGAAAACTTGTAATAAATGTTCTGGAAGAAAACTTGTAAATGTGCTTCTGTAAGAAAAAGAAAAAAAAAATGTTAAAGAATGAAACAGAGATGCAACAAAGAAGTCCTAAGATAATGGTAGTACAGGAGATTCAGAGAGAAGCCAGGTCACAATAAAACAGGAGGAAGAAAGATTGCAAGGAAAAAAAAAATAAAATTGATTAGCTGACAGAGTTTACTCTTTGAAAAACACTTTGTATTTGAGGGAATATGTAGAAAAAGTAATGGTAAGTATATGGACAGTTAAACATTTTTAAAATAATAATTTTTAGAAAAATATGAATATAAAAAACTAATGTTATTAGATATAGTATACTACTTTATTCTTCAGTGAACATTTTTTATAAAGAATTAAAAGAACCTTTAATTGCTGATTTAAGTTAAATGGCAGTATAATTTTATCAGAAGGGTGAGAAAAGGGGAATGGGCTATAAGAGGCTATGTCCTCACTCATTATAACTGTTAAATAGAAGAGTCTACAATTAGTAAGACAAAAATAGCAATAGAGCCTAATATTTAGGAACATAAGGTAAACAACAGATGAAACATTTGGAAAGATTGGAAAGATTGCTGGTGAGAGGAAGAACACGTGAATGGGTCAGAGTATGATTCTTCCTCTTATCTGATTTTTAAATATCTATATACATGCTTTACCTTGATAAAATGATTAATTTAAAATAATTTTTTAAAAATAAAATATTTTAAACATTACCTTGATAATCAAAATATCACAGATTTGATGCTGCTAAAATTTTGAAGTCTATCTCTTTTATTAAGTAGCAGTAACTCTAATCAGTAAACAATAATCACTCGAGCTATTTTCATGCTGAATACAAATATTTGGACTAAAATTCTCCATTGACATGAAAAATTTAGTTAACACAAGTATGACTTTTATATAGAAATTAATATTAATGACTTTTTCTTTTCTGTAAGCTGTTAGACCCCAATTCCTGTAACTGGCACTTTATTAGTTCATTTTTCCCTATTCTTTTAATCTTAACGCAGTTGATAAGGTAATGTGATTTTAAGCCTCTAGAAAAACTAATTATCAAAAAGATGACATGGCTTCAAAAAGATGTTGCACAGCATACACATCTTCAAAGCAGTTTTGTTTTCTTTGGCACAAGCAGCTATTATCTTTTTTCTTATTTTGACTATCTTTTTTTTTTTTCTTTTTAAACTTCATTAGTCAAAGTCAAGGTACTCTCACTTGCTCTATTAAGGCTTATGATAAGACATTTAAATCAGCAATTCTTTATTATCCTGGGAAGCATGTCAATCAAGGAGTTGTGTTCAGAAAGAGAAAACAGTGTAATTGGACTTTAGATACTCTCTAGATCTCTACTGTCAAAAAATTAACTCAACTTATTTTCCATTAGTACTTTGTTTAAACATGTTAACAGAAAAAAGTATTAGTCATGTATGGCAACATTAAATCACATTTTAAAAGAACATTAACAAAATAGAACAAATTGGTGACATTATTTGTAAAAAAATAAACAAAAGAACCAGAGTGTTCTTTGTGTATGTGCTTGTGTATATTTTGCTGATGGAAGTCGAAAGTCATTAAAACTTTTAGGTTAATAAAATAGCTGTATTTGTAAAAATTTTAATAACTTTCTAAACTTTTAGAGAATTATTTTGGAGCCTAGTGAATATAATACGAATTAAAAATCAATTGAAAATAAGAGTATGTTAAAAAAATTAGAGGTTGGTCAAGTCTGAAAGTCCATTTAGATTTCTAATACTGTTACATCATGTATAGCATAGCTGGAGAAGGATAATAGACAAAACGACCTCTTGGAGCCCTTTATAATCTTATGATTTTAAAGCAGCTGAGCAAGGGGAATTGAGCTGATACAACATCTGTGTGCAATGAGCCACTGTTTTTTGTGACTATTGAACTTAATTTTTTTTCTATATAAATAAAATTTATTAATTTGATGCCTCAAATCATAGTAGTATGACTGCTTCAGCCCACACCAAATTATGTAATATTTACTGTAGAAAATGGTATCCACTAAATCTACTTATCAGTTAGCAATATTAACCTGTCTGATTATTAATCACATGGAATACAAATTTTATGATAGTTTCTAGAAATACTTAGGATTACTTTTTTATAGAAACCAAAGTACAAAATCTCTCCTGAATCTTAATTTTAAGATTTAAAAAGAAAATAATTGTGACTTTAAACATCATGTTGTTATTTTAAGTTAAATAAAATTAAGTATTTAATTGAAAAAAAAAGTGCTATTTAAGGCTTTCAAAAGTAAGTATAGATTGAATTCTGATTTCTGTTGAATGATTAATGAACTTTCATTTTGATTCTTGGTCCACCTCTCTGTTTATGTCTCTGAATTACAAATATTCATTGCATATTTTGATACATAATCATCATCAAATTTATGATAATTACTTTTAGATATAGCCTTTCTATTCTATATCTTGATTTCTAACTATCTCCTACAACCTATTAAACCATTCCTTAATTATTTCACGGATGCTCTGGTCTTCAAAATTTCCACATTTAATATATTCTGCAGATCACCAGTGTAATTATCTTATTAAAGAACAATTCTGATTAGGTCACCTGTAAAGGTAAATTTTATGTATCAACATAACTGGGCCATGGTGGCCAAATATGTGGTCAAACATTCTGGATGTTTGGTTCTGTGATGGTGTTTTTTAAGATGATACTGACATTTAAATCACTAGACTTTGAGTAAAGCATATTAATCTCCATAAGTTTGGGGGTGGAGAGGTGTGTGTGACTCATGTAATTAGTTGAGGTCTTAATAAAGCAAAAACAGACCTCTCCTGCGCAAGGAAGCTGCCTTCAGACTGCCTGTGGACTCAAATTGCAACTCCTTCCTTAGTCTTCAGGCTGCTGTGTAAGCTGTTCTGCCACTTGGGCCATATAATGCAACAGAGCTAATGGTCCTTGAAATGTCAGTGGCAGTTAGGGATGCTGTTTGGAGCCCCTGTAAATGAATCACAGTGCAGACTTAGGATTTTAGAGTAAAGCCTTGTCATTCTCTATGGATAATTCTTGTATTTTTGAGAATCAGCTTCACTACATTACTGAGCTTTAATAAAGATTGAATGTTTAGCCGTGGGCCACCAAGTTACTGGGTGGTCTGAACTGCCCACTGTCAATGGGGCATTTTCTGACCTGTCATGAATTTGAGCATGTAGAGCAGTGCTCTATGATCAAATAAAAGTGGTATATATGATATCCAGCCTGAACAGGGCCTGAGGAAACAAGTGAGTTACATGAAGTGACCCAAATGTCTGTGGTCTCTACTCCTGCTACACTACCTTCTCCCTCCCAGCCCACATCTTTGGTCTCATGGGGAGTTCTCCATGACCAGTTGAGAGAGGAAAGAAAGACTCATGCCCAGTTTACAGATGTTTTTGCATGAAAATGGACAGCTGCAACACTGCATCTTCTTTCTAGATCAAAGTACAAATAAATAAAATTGCCAAAAAGTGGATTAGTTATGGTTAATTTCATGTGTTAATATATTTAACAGTGCTCATATATTTTCTTTGGTCAAACATTATTCTGGATGTTTCTGTGAAGATATGTTTTAGATAAGATTAATTTTTAATTTCATTGGATTATCTATCTATCTATCTATCTATCTATCTATCTATCTATCTGTCTATCCATCTAGCCATCATTCTTTAATATATTTTGTGCTACTATCTTCCATATGTTGCTAAAGAAAGTCTCTCTTATATTGACCCCCTTCACTCCATCCTAGCATACAAAACATACATTTATGTTTTAAGGCCAAACTAAAATGCTACATAATTCTAGTTTTGAGATAGAATCAGCTAAATAGCCTTTCTGAGTGCTTGAAACTCTTCTTCCAGTTTAAAGATAATGTACCGAGCATTCCCAGATATCCAAGGATATCCAGAGAAAATATAGAAGAGTTTTATAAATATGTGATTGAATTCAGAACAGAGCTCAAACCAAGAAAGGGAACTATTTGTGAATCAAAAGTAGGGCTAAAGAAAAAAGCAGACAACATTGTAGTGCTAGTTACCCCTGTAAACCTTAGCTATTAACCCTGACTACTCCAAATTAGATGCAGTACTACTGATGTTGTAACTTAGGAACCAAAGAAACCAGTCCCAGAAGCGCTGCAAACAAAGTCCAAGAAGAAGATAGGGTAATTGCGATGTGGGACATGACCCACAACTAGAAAAAAGAAGGTCTCCTAAAATAAACACAAAAAGAATTAACAAAGAGAAAAGTATAACTGAAAGAAACGATTTATAGAGAAATCAGATAAAAACTCAAAATAAAAATATGTGTCAATCTTTGAGAGATAGTGAAGGGAATTGCATTTATAAAAAAAAAGCTAGAAGAAACTGCAACAAAATATTGTTACATTTAGGTCTTGGAAAAGAAAAATATAATTTCTAATGGAGAATAAAAAGCAAAAAGAACAATTGAAGATGCTAGAAGATGAATCTGAAAAACTATCTTATTTAAGAAAAAGTTAGCGTGATTAAATGATCCAGCTTAAAAATATTATGAGATATGAAAAACAGATTGAGAAGTTATAGAAGTCATTTCATATGAAATTTATTAAGAAGAAATAGAGGCAATGAAGAAAATCAATGTTTTATGAAATAAGAGGTATTTCTTTCTTAGAATTAAAGATAAAAAGTAATTCTCAGATTCACTACTTAGAATCATTCTTAATACTATGTCTACAAGATAAATAAGCCATGCCCCATCAAGCATTGTTTCGTTAACTGAGGAAAGGGACATGTGAAAGGCAGACTGCATAAATATTAATTCCAAAATTGGCATCTACAACAGTGTCCTTTTCCAAGCTGTGCTCTTATTTTGATTGTACATAAACTCTACACTCCAGATCTAACTCACTTTGCTTAGTTCATCTAATTACCTTTATGCTAATAAATTTATTTTTCATAGAGTTCTCAATAACTGCTGTAAACAATAAATATTGAGTATATGAATAAATATTAGACAAAGAGTAAATATAACACTTGGTGAGCCTATTAAAGAAAATAGAAGCTATTTTAGAGATAAAATGAATATATGAGCGGAAAAGAATAAGAGCTCTAAAAAGTAGCGAAAACCCCATTGGCTCATTTCGCATTCTAAGTTACTCATAAAGGTGCTAGATGGAACTGTAATTATATATGTAGATATAGATAGATAGATGATATATATATAGAGAGAGAGATATAGATATATAGATATAGATATATAGAGATAAATAGATTAAATATAGATATAGCCCAATTATAATTATATAAATTGTCATAAAATGCTGAAAATTCTGTGTATTCAGATGTTCAAAATATGTAGATGTTTCTGGGATAATATAGAAATAAATGGGTTTATGCATTTGTGCCTTAAGCATTCCTTTTATATTTTTATTCTCTTCATATTTATTAGAAGTTTATACAAAGTAAATTATTTATCTAAATTTCATTATGGATTAATATAATATCAAGTTTGAAAAAGTGTTTAAAATGTTTTTAACCACTCATTCTTCTACATTGATCAGGAAGAAGACTTAGGTTACCCTTTTTGATATCATGTACTTCATTAATAACAGAGAAAGCAGCAGTGGGCTAGGACTAGATATTCTATCATGATAGAACTCTAAATTTCTGTACAGATAAGAGATGGCCGATATAGGCCAGAAGGCCAGATGAATCATTCTCTCTCTCTCTCTCTCTCTCTCTCTCTCTCTCTCTCTCAATTTCTCTCTCTCTCTCTCTCTCTCTCTCTCTCTCTCTCATTCTCTCTCTCTCTTTCTCATTCTCTGCTTTTTAAAGCTCTAACAATAGGAAAGCAGAAATAGATTACTCTTTGAAGGTAATATTCAAATTTTCTCTCAATGGGGTAAATATTATACATGACTTCCTAACTGTCATGCATGCTATTCTAAGATTACACATGAATATAAAAAATTGGAAGCCATTTTGAATATTCTTTCATCATTCTTTCACATCTATTTAGACCATATTATTTCTAAGTCATAGGAATACAAAGATCAATGTAATAATTTCTATCTTTATGTTCTCAGAGTCTACATTGTAACTCTGATTTGAAAATATGCATTGAAATTAGGCAGTGCTTCACAGCACATACACTTGATAGAAGGCTCATCATGAGATTGAAAGAGAGGGGCAGAGAAAGGTATTGCATCCCAGCCAGTAGAATGAAGTTATAAAGGGTACAGAGGTAAGAAAGATAATAGGAATTCTGAAAATAGCATAATAGTGTATAATATATATCTAGAGAACCAAATTTGCATGCGATTATGAGATGATTTGGGTGTGCCCACATCATCATAGGCCTCGTATGCCAGGAATTTGGATTTTGTTCCAGAGATCTAGTGGGAACTATTATACATATTCAAGAAGCAAGGTCATCTAGTTGATCTTTTAGTAATATCACTGTGTTGGTAGTATTAAACCTTGGTTTTCAATTATTATTATTATTTTTTTGTATGAGAACCTTCTTCATATTATAATACATTGTGAAAATGTTGTAGTGTTTCATGAAAAATAGGTTGAAGACAAGCAAAGCCAGAAGGCATTTAAAGGAGTGATTCTCAAACTTTAATGTGCATGCAGATCTTCTGGGCATCCTGTTAAATGCAAACCATGATTCTTTAGGTCTGGCAGAGAGCCAGAGGTCCTGCATTTCTCACAGGCTCCAGCTGAATGTATTAAGAGTGTATAGCTCTCTGTATATCCACCTTAGAAAGTCCAGTCAATGGTTATAATCACTGTCCTCCAATTCTGAAGAGAGTTTTTGGTACTTCTCAGGCTCAGAACATAGTAGATATTTTGTGTACTGAAAAAGAAAAAAAAAAAAAAGCCTGATCCCTATAGAAGAGCATCTAACACTGTTACCTATTTTATGTAAATTTTGGAATTTTCAAATAATTTTTGCCTGAATTTTTTTCAGAGTGATGACCTAGAATTCAAATACTTTAAATGTGTACTCCTGAGAGAAATTTTGGGTGGTTTTAGAATTAAAAATGATTAGAATATTGTTTTAATCTGTATGCATTTTAATTTCTCACCGGTACTGTATAGCCTTAATGAGAATTTCAGGATAATCTTTCTAAATCCCTAGTATCTTTCTTACTTTTATCTCTTTAGACACCTCCAAAGAAACATCTAACTATTGCTACTTACATTGATATGTAAATTTGGTCATACATATTTTATAGAGACATGAAAATGACTCCGCTGAAGCAGATTCACCTGTTTATTTCTTCAATAGATGTGTGTACCTCTCTTACCAGCACAACAATTGCAAACATCTGCTTAGAATAAGCAGCTTATTGAAATGCAGTAAGGAGGAGAATACCTTTGTGAGCAATTTTTTTATAGTATTAATAATCCTGATGGAAAAACAATAAAACACAGATATGTACCTTTTCACCAGTGAACCGTCTCAACTTATTCATTTTGAATTAATACAAAGGGCTTAATGGTTTCAGGGAGGTTAATGTCTAATGAAAAGTTCACGTTATTAGAAAAGGCACGGGGAAAGTAGAATGAAAGAGTTCTCTTTGACTTGAAAATAAAATCCATGGGAAACAACATAGAATTCTCACATGGAACCTACTTGAATGTTGGAAACTAGTAATATAATTTAAAAAAAAAACTAAAATAAAGTAAATCTTTCTCTGTTTTTTATTATATAAAATTTTTATATTCATCTCCCTGGATTCTGATTTTAAAAAAGAGTTTGAAAGAAATTAAATCAAACACTTATTTCTAAATAAAGTCAGATCTTATTCTCTGTACTGACAGTTTATTTGTAACCTAATTAGTGTTTTCAAAATTTGGACATATCAAATGCCATGACAAAAGTGACCATGGATTTTCCTAGATCATTGTAAATAAAGTTTAAGAAATGTAATATCAATGTTTATTTTACATTGAAAATTACTAATATTAACCACTAAAACAAAGAGATTTGTTAATTTCTATTTTAATTATATTAATTTTGTATATTTATATATATAGTTTATATATAAATATTTTATATGTATATATTAGCATGTGTATAAATAGAAGTAGAAAGAAGGATTTTCAAAGAAATTTGTAGTCCAGCAGTCTGCTTTTGTTTATAGAAAATTTAGAATAGATTGGATAAAATTTGTTTTGATAATTGCATGTCTGTTTGGACGTTAAAAATCAGAGAACATTAAACTTTTTAATTTTCTGGAGCCCGCCGGCTAAGACCGAACAGTTCCCAAGAGGGGGAGTGAGGATTAAGAAAAAAAAGAGAGAGAGACAGAAGATAGAGTTGGGAGGGTTAACAGTAAATACTGTCGTGCCTGTTTATTTAGCACAGCATATTTATACCCTTGGAAATGCATGAAAAGCAAAACCCACAGATATTCTAACAATTGCTGACATTTACATAAGTTCTCTGAAAACATCCTTGTTCCTGTTTTTCTTTTCTTATTCCTTGGGTCAAGGAACATTCAACTCTTTCCATTAAGCCAAACTTCCTCTCTCTGCAAAAGACTATCCACTAAGCCAAACTTCCGTCTTTAGTACAGAGCCCACCTGCTCTGCAAACTTCTAGCTTGCAGGCAACTTTAACTGTATCTGTAGGGCACTCAACAAGAATGGCTCCCAACATTAATTTCTTTGTCATTTTTCACTAGTGAGCCTTTATAGACTGACACCTCTGTAGAACGTGCTTTTATCAAATAATTGAGAAAGCTTTTGAAATAAGCAAATGATAATGTTATATCTTTTCCACGGAATGCTAGGTGTTGCTAGCAGACATTTGGGGAGCAATCTGGTTCTATTGGGGAGTATACCTTTCATTTCTTTAGTGGGCTATTATGCAACTCTATAGGTGGAGATAAAGGTTAGCTGTAGAAGGCTGATGGTGATACAAGTTGTTCCACTTCACAAAGAATAATTATGTCTGGTAGAGTGGCAACTGGTTTTCCTCATCCTAATTTATTGGGGTGAAAGAGATCATTCCAAATATTTTATTTTATTTGATGTTGACCAATTTTGCATACATTAGCAAATTTATTTCAGCATAGCTGATTTGTTCTTTATTAGGTATCTCTCAAACCAGTTTTAACTGTTTCTGTTTCCTTATTAAATCCTGAATAAAATAAGATCTTTGATACATGATTATTTTTTTATTTATATGTAGCCTTTTTAAAACATAGTCTTTACCATTTGTTGATATATAGAACTTCCTTTCCTTAGGCATTGTCTATTGTTCAAAAGTTTAGAACATGGGTATCTGGAGGAGAATATACTGCATTTAGTAAAGAATATTAAAGTCATGCATATTTTCAGGTTGACATGATAATTTCATACATGTGAAGATAATTATTTCTCTATAAAAACTATTGAATTATTAAGTAAAATAGTTTTTAAAACAAGATATATGAGGAAGTCAATTTGACAAATTGCATTAATTTAATTTTTCACACCACTCATCAAACGCTACATTCATTCTTTTTATGTTCAGAAAATTCTATCAATGTTTACCTTTTAATTATG
Source organism: Macroglossus sobrinus (assembly GCA_004027375.1). Lineage (NCBI taxonomy): Eukaryota > Metazoa > Chordata > Mammalia > Chiroptera > Pteropodidae > Macroglossus > Macroglossus sobrinus. The sequence continues at coordinate 296,969 of PVKZ01001417.1, read as the reverse complement.
CTTCAACATTTTTTTTAACATTCGACATAATTGTTCACTTATTCTGTGTGATGAATAGTCCCTCTGTTACCACAAAGGTGATATGAAATCTGGCGTCAGTTGCCGCAGTAGTTCTGAGGGGTGCCTCAGTTTTTTCACTGACAATGTAAAGAATTGCAGCTCAGCAAGTTTTAGAAAAAGTAAGATTTATTTTAAGTATACTTTTAGAAAGAGACAGGCCATGCCAAGGAAGGCCGCAGCCCTGTGAAATTAGGAAGATAAAAAGGCAAAAGATAGAGTAAGGTCCCAGGGAGGGGCAGGTTATCAACAAAGAAGGCTGTAAACCCATGGAAGTGGGAAGGTCTGTTATATTTTGAGTGACATTTGGCCGTACATGCATTACCCAGAATTCAGTCTGTTATAATGAGATTCATGAACTTCCAGGCAAAGACATGATATTACAATGATGGTATATTGAGGCCAAGGTGAAAGGTCAGAGTAATCTTTACTGTGCAAGCATTTGCAGCCAGATTAAACCAGCCATTTTATGGCATTATTTACTCCTTTTTTCCTCAGGATGCAGGAATGATTTATAATATACAATAGGTGTTCTGGGGACATCTCTGGGATGGGCCTTCATTTCTTTGTTTCCTCATCACTTATGTCTGTCTAACTACCTAACATCTCTAATTTTAAAATGTTATATGCCTCTTTATTTTTCTCTGCATTTATCAGGAATCATCATACATGCCACTTATATAAAGTATTTGGAAAAAAAATACCACATTATTCAGGAAGCTTAGAATCATAAACCAGACTAGATGCAGAACCTTGAAACCTATGTGCTATAAATGGGTTATGTTTTTCATGCTGGCATAATGATACAGTAGAGAAGGAGAAATTTATAGTTCAGACTAGAAAGAGGATAACTCCGATGCAAATACCTTGAGAAGTAAAGAATGAACTCATGTTGGGAAGGGGTAGAATTTGGACAGGAGGTTCAATTTCATATTTAATGATTCACATGGAATAAAGAAAATACAGATTGGTTAGTTTAGTTCTTAAATATTTTAAGCTATTTTTTTTCTCTGCAATATAAGATAAAGTCATTAGATGAGACTGAACCATTATTATTCCACTTTCAGAAATGAGAAGATGCCACTCATCAGCAAAGGGAACAATATGGACAGGTGGAAATATGCACATGTGTGTATGTGCGTACATGTGAAGAGGGGGAAATATGATGACCTGAAGTCAAATGGTTATATTTTCTATCAAGTGGTTATATTTTCTATCTGATAAGAACCTTAGTAATCATCATCTCTTCATTTTATATGTAGGGAAAATGAAACAAAAGATACTAAAAATTAAACTAAATCAACAAAAAAAACTTGCACTTGATTAATTATAGTGAATGGTAAAGTTTCTTTTGTTTTTACAAAATATTTTTTATATTTTTCACTTGGAACCTTCTGAGATTCACAGCTTAAAAAAATCACCTGCCTCAAGATACATGGTTTTCACTCAAGGACTGATTTACTGTATTGCTGTGTAACAAAAAAATTTTTCTCTATAAATGTATAGCTACTTCAGTGAAGTTGTTTTTCTCAAAGCACTTGTGACATGCCTCCTTATGTGAGCCAATTCAAGTGCTCTGAGACCAATTCTTTGGACATATTTTGAAGGGTTCTTACTCTCATTTCCCTAAGGTCACTCTTTACAGTCCTGCAAAAGTCCACAGTTGTGAGAGGATGTGGGAGACGTATATGCGACTACCAGCCTTTCTCACCATGTAGAAATTTAAAGACATTTAAAATAGAATCTATAAATGTATAACTAAGTCATCAGGTTCTTTTGAAAACCATGTTCATAACAAACTTAAGCATTTAAGATTAAGTCTTCAGCATCTTGCCTGACATTCATATAATTAGTTTCTTACAAGAATATTTTTTTAGGATTTTTTTTGCTCTTTCAGGATATGTCAGAAAACAAAAAGCCACATTAATGAAAAATAAAAATAAAAATTGAGCTGTATATTTTGTAAGAGTTTGAAAAAAATAATATTGTAAATAAGGTGCATACCATCAATAAAAAATAAAAAGCCAAAATAATTTTATCCACTAACAAGAACAACACCAAGAGCAAAACTTTAAGAGATGGTGCAAGAAATTTCTCAGGATGTTGCTGAAAGATTCCAAGGGAATGCAAGGGTAGATGCTACGTGGAGGTTGGGCCACCTAGTTACTAGTTGCTGTTCTTCATTCCTTGAAGTGTCTCCATGAGGTATTAACTCTTCTATTATTAAGTAATTTTTCCTACTTTGTTAAACAAGAGCAAGGCATTAGGACTGTTTATTTCTTTTTATATAAACTTAAGAAGTAATTTTAGTAAAGCAACTAGTTTCTCTCCTTTCAAGCATATGCATTGTTAGATTTTTACTTCCCTGATTATTTAATATCCCCAGTCCTTTATACTTTACATTTTCTTGAAAACACTTTTATTTATTTGCTTCAAAATCATTACATTTCATAGCAATTTTTCAATAATATATTTTTTCATAGCACCATTTTATAAAAATGCTTAACTGTATCATAGAGACAACAAATGAACAAAGAAAACAAAGAAAAAACAGACAAGACACCTGTAGAATATAAAAAAATAGTGGAAATCCTTAAGACACCCACCTGTCCTTCACAGTTTGTGTGCTAGCTGGACAAATTGCAACACAGGCTGAGTCACTTTGCTGAAAAGAAAATATGTCTACCCCATTATCAAGGAGAGAACTTTAACTTCCTTAGTTTCAGTAATTTGCCATTGTAAAAATGAAATATATTTCTTACTATTACATTACAAAATGATGAAGAAAAATGAGTAGAGTTTTAAAAGCTTTTTAAATCTGTTTTCTATGTTTATTCTATTACTGTGTTCCAGTAAGTAAGTAGACTCGAATATCTCATCTATGACTATGTTTTTTTTTTTCAATGTAGAGACAGAAAAATAGATTTTATTATGGATCACCCTGCGGAGAATATTCCTTTTGATTAAGTTTTCCCTTTTTAGTGTTGTTAGACAAAAGATGATAGTAATTAGAGGAATGTGGGTTAATCTAAAAAAAATGTTTAATTACATCGATTCTTTATATTTTACTTTTGCACATGATAGGACATTTTAACATAATGGCCAAAGTAACAAATTGATTTAGTGGTATCATTCCTGAGTGCAACTATGTGTTTTATTGAAAAGCCTGAGTTTTAAAATATATATGATAACATTAGGCCATATATAATCCAGAAATTTCCCAGAAATCATGTAATCTCTTTTGGGGTCTTTTATTAAATTGTTTTATGAGGTTGTATAATGTTAAAAAAAAAAGGACATTTTTTTATGCTGTTACTGAAAAGAATTTTTTTTTTTTCTGAAAAGAAATCTTTATGGCACAAAGAAAGACTATAGAAAGATTATTAACTATTGGCTCAAATGCGTGTACTGTCTTACTGGGGCCCCTGAAAACCCAAAATAACTGCTATGCTAAGAACAGATTATATAATTATCATCAAAGAAAATCTGGTAAAATTGCTCTTCATTCTTAAAAAGAAAAACAAGAGAAAACAAGAGTTACAACAAAAAAACTGAGATAAAGCAAAAATATAAAACTAATATTTACTTCTATAGACTATTTTGGGGAGATTGGGATAGGGAGAAAAATGAAAGTTTCTTGTGGTTAATATCTTTTGATCATTGTATTAACAATCAAACATAACTGGCTTCTGTTATCTATGTGTTATTTACAAATACGAATTGCAAAATATGTATGAGTCCTCTGAATGATAGTTTTTATTTACATCCTATTTTTGATCATTTTAAATGACCTACTATTTTCCATGTATGTAAAACATTAACTGCTTATAGGGAATATTATTAAGAAATGTGAAATATTAATTACAATAAAACAACAATAATAAAGTTTAAATTGATGCCACATGCTATACTACCTAACATTAATTGTAATTATCTTTATAATAGCATTTAATTTTCGGGACTGGAGAGTTTAATAAATTTGGGCCAGAAACTAGGCTAGTCACTTAAGATAAAATAGAGTTCAAGTCTAAGATATAACATTGTGCTGTTACTAAGATACAACTAGGATAGTCATCTAAGATATAATTCTATGCTCATAGAATTAGAATCTAGTAGAATAAATAACTGTAACCTAATAAAACCATGCTAATAAATGTATACTTTTAAATTCACGACATATTTTAATCCAGTCCTTCTAAAATTGTCATGTGCACATAAATCACCATGAAACTTATTAAAATATAAATTCTATGACAGTAGGTCCAGAGTAGAGCCCAAGATTCCAAATTTTTATTAAACTCTGTGGTGATGCTAATGCTGCTAATCCATGGACAATATTTGAGCAGTATTTTACTCAAAGTTCTCCAGATAAACAAAACCAACATGAAAAAGATGATCTAAATGATAGATATATAGATAGACAGACAGACAGGGAGATTTTCAAAATTGATTAATGCAATTGTGGGGCTAGTGAGTCCAAACTTTATAGAATAGGCTGGGAATTACAGAAGCAGCCAATGTTGTAATCTTGAGTGTGAAGACAGTCTGAAGGCCAAATTCCTTTTTCTTTGAAGGGCCTCCATCTTTTCTCTTAAAGCCTTCAACTGATTGAACAAAGCCCACTCATGCTGTCAAAAGTAACTGACTTTACTCAGAGTCTACTGATATAAATGTTAATCACATCTAAAAAAATACCTGTATAACAGCATCTAAATATATATTTGACCAAAAAAATAGGTATGATGGCCTGGGCAAGTGGGCACATGAAATTAATCATCACAAGTATCAAGGTTCTAAAACAGAGATGGGCAAGCTATGGCCTTGCCCAAATCTGGCCAGCCTTTTGTCTCCTTCTGTGCATTCGACAAGCTGAATATGATTTTTACAGTTTTAAAATGGTTGAAAAAGTAAAAAAAAATAGTATTTCATGCCACATAAAATTATATGAAATTCAAATTTCAATGTAGCTAAGTAAAGTTATATTGGAACACACCCACATTCACTAATTATATACTGTTGTGGCCACAGAGTTGAGCAGCTGTGACAGAGAAAGTGTGATCCACAAAGCATGAAAGATCTTTTACAGAAAAAGTTTGTTGACTACTATTTTAAAAGAAAAAAATATGGATTTATGTAGCTTTGAGATGAGAATTCAGAGTAAGGAAAAAAAATAATGGAACTGAGTAATTCTCAAACATTAGTGTGCATCAGAACAATTTAAATCACTTGTTAAAATACACATTACTGCCTGCCACTTTGATTTTGTAATTTACTATGTATGAAATGGGGCACCAGAAATTGTTTTTCTAAAAAGTTCCAAGTTGATACTGTTGCTGCTATTCTGGAGACCATACTTTGAGATCACCAGTCTAGAACAGATTTGAGAAACTTGAACTATTTTTACTTAGATTGAAGAGAATAAACCTGTAAAGGAATCAGGAGAGTGGCTGAAAGAAGTAGGAGAAAAATCAGAACACAGAAAAAAATACTCTTTCAAGAGAGAAGAACTATTCTAAGGTGATAAAAGTACTGAGCAATCAATAAGTTGATGACTGAAAATAGTCTTTGGCTTTAAGGAAAAGAAGTCTTCTGGGCCCTCCTAGTAAGAACTGTCCTAGTGTACTCTTTCTTGGTATATGAAAGGAACACAACTTCTTTACATGTAAGAAATTCAGAGTTAATAAATGATACATATTAAGTCATAATTATGTCTATATAACATTATTATATTTGAGATGAACAAATGTTATCTCATTATATGTTAAAATAAATATATAATATTGGAAGAGCTGAAACAACTTATTTAATAGGTTATGAAGTTTCTTTTATAAATAGTGAAAGCTTTGTAAAATTGTACCAAAATAAACATACTTTAATTAAATTTGACCTACACTTTTGATGTTTTTTATCATTAGCTTATGGAATTTTAATCATCTTAGAAAAAAAAAGAGCCGTATTTAAAGCTAACTAAAACTGGTATGCTTTTAGGATCTTCATAAATGAATTACTCCAAAGAAAATGCTTTACCGAGTTGCTGTCCTTTTCTGAATGGTATGTTTGAGTGAAGGAAAATATTTCCAACTACTAGGGAGAAAAGGTAAGTTTCCTTTTTTAGATCATAATTTCTTCGATATTTTAACCATGTAAAATAAATTGAACATCTCATTATAAAAATAAATGATCAACTTTCATTTGTAAATACATTTTAGTTTTAAACTATGAAAGATTACATTCTTTATTGAAAAATAAAATTCATTCATAGTTTTATTGAAATGTTTTACCTTTTTTCTTTTAACATTATCAAAGTGACAAAATTCCTTAAATAACAACCAAAACTTTATCTCCCAAATGCACTTGAAGTCATATCTAGAAGAACATCTTATAATGTGATTTTATGTCTTTTTTGCTTGGAAGTTTCCCATGAGTTTAGAGATTGAAGGCCACTGAAAAGGCATGTCACTGAAGTGAAAGACTGGCTCTCCCCAAAGAATATGCATCTCCTTTGCTATTTTTTTTTATGTTGTTACTTGAACAGATAGATGTGTGTATCAAGAATTATTAAACTCTTACAGGTTATGCCAGGAATCTATAAGAATTGTTTGCTATTTGGTGTACTTTCTAAATAGTCAGGCTTTGAATCATTGATGGTAGAGAACTAGACAATTTTCCTTCTTCAAATTTGTAACAATTAGTTTTCCTTCTTAGAATGTATCAACCTTAAAGATCTTAAAAATAAGAATAATATTAACTTCTTAGACATAAATGTAATTATGATTTATGAGTAATATTCTAAACTTTGTTATTTGAAGATTTTTTTACCATTTAATAGATTAATTTGAGTGATTATTTCATATGTACAGCTTAAGAATTTCTGAGTTTGTATCAATAACTCTAAAATATACATTAACAATGGCATTTCCTTAGAAAGTTTTTTATTTATAATTAGAATAATCAATATTAAAGTTTATCTTGCATCCATAAGACTGGCAGCTGATTTCTCAAAAGAAATTTTGCAGGACAGAAGGGCTTGGCACTAAATTTCCAAAGTAATGAAAACCCAGTATCTACAGCCAAGAATACTTTATCCAGCTATCATTTAGAGTTGAAGGACAGATAAAGAACATCCCAGATAAAAATAAGCTAAAGGAATTTATCACCACTGAGCCAGTATTACAGGAAATGTTGGAGGGACTTCTTTAAGAAGAAAAAATATGTATCAAAAACAAGAATAAAGAATGGTAATAACTATATTCCTATCAACAAGTACTTTAAATTAAAAAAAAAATTAAATGGTCTAACCAAATGATAGAGTAACTGAATGAATAAGAAAACAAGACCCCTACATATCTTGCCTACAAGAAACTCACTTCACATTAAAAGACACACAGACTAAAAGAAAGGAGATGAAAAAAAGATATTGCTTTGATGGACTTAGAGGGTATTACACTGAATGAAATAAGTTAGATAAAGACAAATATCACATGATATTTGGAATCTAGAGAACAAAATAAACAAAAACAACAAAAGTAGAAACAAAGTAATAGATACAGAGAATATTTTGAGGGCTACTAGATGGGAAGGTTTGGGGGGAGACAGTAAAAAGGGGAAAAGAGATTAAGAAATAAATGGAATCATAGAGATATAAAGTGTAGCATAAGGAAAATAGTCAACAATGGTAATAAATATGTAAGAGGGAAGAAGGGTACTAGATTTAGTGGAGTGATCACTTAATCTTTAATTATTATACTATACAGCTGAAACTAATATATTATTGTATGCCAATAATAATTTAAAAACACTCGTTTAATTATACAACGTAAATATGGACATCTAATTGTCTATTATATTTCAGTAAAGCTGAAAAAATCACTTAATTTATAAATCTTTTTTTAGTCAATACTACCTATTAATAATTACATGGTATGTGATAGCATTCTTGTGCAAAAGAGAAAGAGAGGAGATAGGGGGTGGTAGAGAGAGAGAGAAAGAGAAAGATAATAAATGCAGAGGAGCAGAGAGGTGAAGGGAAAGAGAAAGAAGAAAAAACTAAAAAACTATAAACAGCTAATGCTAATGAGAAAAAGAAAATAAAGTTATATGAATGTTGAGTATACTGTTGCAAAATCAGAGATCTAAGTAATAAATTCTTAAAATACATTGCTTCATTTAATTATTCATTGAATGCCAAAATAATAGATTTTGCTGGATTTTAGTCAGGCACTAGAAGAGCATTAGAGAGTTGGGGATATAATCATTCAGGTAGATGGAGGCCAGAAAAACAAAGTTGTGCCAGATTTTTGTATTCCAAAAGTATTTGATATTTTTTTCTCTATCCTATTTTTGTTCTTACGTGGATGTATAATTATATTCTTGATTTCAAACTTCTGACTGAATTTCTGAAAAATGTTGTTTCTCATAAAAAAGTTTGTTTTATTTATTTAGATAAAAACATTTAAAACAGCACAGATTAATTTTTACTTCTATGTTAATCATGTATTTGAAATATTGAATAATGTATAAAGCATTTATTTTACTATATCAGTAGATATTTTTGAAAAGAATTTTAGCTTTGTCCATTATAATTTCTGGTACAATAAAAAGCATTTAAATGCATATTGATAATGTTTATCAGGTTAATACAAGTTTCTTCATGTAGTTTTTTTCTTAGTTCTATGATGGACCTGCAACTAATTCCATCATCATTATAGTGACAGTTTATGGGAAATTACATAAATTTTCCCAGACAAGAAGTTGTCTATTTCTTCAGAAGTATTTATTTTCCTTAGAAGCATTTATCTTCTAGTCTAAAGAGGATATCTGTATAGTTAAACTGTACTGAATTATTTCCCTGGATATATTCTAATGACTGCATTTACTTCCTAACCTGGTGGAGTCCTAGGACCTTTTCTTAATCCATTCACTCAACAAGTTTTACAGGGCAGCCGATTTGTCATTAAGGCACAATGTTATGCAACTGAAATGTAATTAATGGTAAGCACAAATATCATTTGGTGCCCTCTAGACATTGCAATGCAAAAGAATATTTAGATAATAAAGTAAGTAAGTGCAGCGACATCCGGGAAATGTGGCAAATACTGTCATTCCTCTTACCAAACTGGCATCTAATTTTAAAATAAAGATTCAATCTCTTTAATTTTGTGTGTAATTCAACACCATCTAAATCATTCTTCTCCTTCCCAAATGATGACTTATTAATCAATTTGTTTTCTCATTGAACACTTATGTGTTGATTATTTATCTAGACGTCAAAGTAATGGCAATAAGCAAAACAGATGCAATCTTTGTTCTTAGCGAGTTTACCTTCTGATAGTTGAAATAGACAATAGGCACCAAAAAATGCAAATTAAAGTCATAATAAATTCTGCGATGATAAATAAAACAAGATAAAAAAATAAAAGAGTAATAGTGAGTAAAGAAGAAAAATTTTCAGCAGACACCTGGTGAAGAAAAGTAGAGTTGTGGAAATATTTGTGGCAGAATAGTTCAAGAAGAGAGGACAGAAAGTCGTAAGAGGAAGTTGGCATACCTGAGGTCAATACTATTAATGAACTTCACAGAAAAAGCATAATTGGAGTTACCTGGAGCATGTGAGTTAGGAAAATGAAGCAGTTTGTGTAGAAAACCGTTATTAAACTTTTGCTGTACAATATTGTAGAGAAGTGGAGCAGTAACTAGAGTCAGTGGAGGGATGAAGGTATGGTCAATTTTGGTTGGAGGATATTTCTGCATGTTTGTATTCTGATGAAAATGACACAATAGAGAGTTAACATTGTTCCTGTTGTAGAGACAAGAGCTTATTTCTGGGGGAAAACAAAAGATCATTAAATAGGTGAGGAGGATGATAGAGTATTGACTAAAATGAGCTAATAGCATTAGGCAATGCTATTAGCTCATTTGAAATTTGTGATACTAAATATAAAGTGATTCCATTGACAATGACCTATTTTCCCCTACTCAGGTACTACAGGCAATTAGAAGACACAGAATACATTCAAATAGGGTTGCAGTTTTGCCAATTGAGGAAGATAAAGAGAGATGAGACAAGTGATTTAAGAGTATCTATAAATGTTATTATATGACTATCATGATGTATCATGGCATCTAAGTTGGATCAGGATATTTTGAAATGATGTTTGAAAGTAAAATGATACTATTAAATAATTAGTAACTGAAGAACTGTTACAATGGGTAGAATAAGTGAGTGAGAAATATTAGAGACAGTGGTCAGAGAAGAAAGAGACTGTCTTCATTTTGTAACATTTTGAAGGTTATTCAGTTATTCATAGTAGAAGTTATGGGAGTTGGTATTAGAGATAGGGTAGATGTTAAGTCATTGATAATGATGAATTTTTTAAAAAAAGAAAAAGAAAGAAGAATAAATTGGAGAAATCTGATACCCAAGGGTTCTATAGGCCAAATTAACCCAGGCTTTACTTTCAGCTATGACCACTGGACAGAGGCTAATCTCAGTCTGGAGGAAGAAACTCCTTTTTAAATTTATCTGCCCAAAAGATGCCTCTGTTAAAATTTATACACACAAAAGAGGACTTTTAAAATAATTTGAACAAATAAATTCTTCAAGCTGCTTGACCTTGGTTTGAAATCATCAAGCATGGAGTAAGAATTAGGCTGTTGAAATTTTCAGTGAATGAAGACAGACAAAAAGGTTTGCATATGACCAACCACAAACAAAAAGGGTGGGAGATAGTACTGTTGGCATATGCTTCAAATGGACTGAGATTTTACCTTAAAGTGGAAGGAAGAACAATGGTCTTAAAGAGCTCTGAGAAGCACACAAGACATCTCTTTACTTAAGGTCATGTGAATGTAAAATCATCCATCACTTGATAGAGCTGCAAGGTAAATGATGCCTGTGGTAACATCATACTTCAAGTAGATTAAGATGAAGAAAAGTATTTTTTTCAGAGAAGAGTTCATACATGGCTTTACCACTTAACGTATGTTATGTCCTAGCTATTAATTTCTTTGTTTCTTCTATCTATAATGGGAGAATGATAATACTATTAAATTATCAGATCACTTTAAAGATTTAAAAAGATATTTTACACAAAGAACATAAAATATTTTCTAACACATAGCAAAAACTTAAATATGACTTGTTATTATTTCTTATTAAATAGTTCTGAGTGTGTTGTTGATTTGTTTACATAAAAGAGAGAAGATGAGGGTGAGTGTGATGTATGGGAAGGTATGGGTAGTGATAGTGATAAATGAAAACTCTTAGCTGGAGAGGTTCCTTCATAGGTGCTTTGGCAATCATTACTCTCCCTTTGCATGTAAAATTGTGTTTTACAAACGCATGATTTAAATATAGTGTTCACTACACACTAAACATTCCAACTACTACTCCTTAATTTTTAAAAAAATTTTTACCCTGTCTTATATTCTTCTTACTCAAATATGTTTCTTCTGACTAATTCTAATAGTGTGAGATGGTGGCCCAGTCAATACCTGGCCTTTCCTTGGCCTCTCATATCTAAAATTCTCCACCTTCAAAATCACTAAGTCAGACATGTTTACTTATAATAATCTTTATGTTATTGGGTTACAGATGAAAGTTAGAGAAGTTGCCTTCCCTATATTACTCCTACTTTGAAATAGTCTGGGAGACAGGATTATAGAAGATTATTTTAACTACTAATGACACATTCTTCTCTGATCTCTGATTTCATACACATGGTTTGGACAATCCCAACTGACTCTGATAGTAGCCCATCTCTGGGATCTAGCATATTTCTCTTCACTTTTTTAGAATGAGGGTAGTAATGGTTTAACAAGCATCTAATGGATGGGTGGGCAGTAGATAGGGCAAGAATCAAGCCCTGATTCATAGCATCTGCTGATTTTCATGGTGTAAATATTCTCGCCATGGCCAATTTCAAGCTACAGCATGATTTACTGAATGTATGAATGTATTTCTAGGAAAAGATATGTAGTAGCACTCTATTATATTAGTATTCCACCATACCACACAGATAATCACAAGAGAGTAGATAATAGAAAATAATTACACAAGATGGGTTCTGAGTATTAATTGCTTTTGTTTTTCATATAATTTATTTAATTATAAATTAATAAAATTTAATTTTTAATAATGCCTGTGCTTTACATTAGGCTCTCAAAATTCCTGAAAAATTTCTGCAGCAAGAACATGTCTAAAGCCATAGCTTCCTTCACAGCCATAAAACAGCTCTATTTGCACATTAGTGCAGCCTGAAAGAATGAAGGCATTACCACCCCAAGGGGCAACATATAACGAATAGAAGAGAGCTATTAAATAGATGCCCCAGCACCTCTCTCCTGGAACAGATATTTGTGGGAGAAAATTTTTATGCTTTTTGGTATTTCTAGCTAACACCTTAATAACACAGCCACCCTGATGTTTTTTCCTCTTTTCCTGTCTCATTTTTCCTGCTCACCAACTCCTGATTTCTAGGAGGCTTATAAATGAATGACCTGCAACCATGACTTTGACTTAGGTTATATTTCGGAGAACACCAACCCCACCCCCCCCCAAAAAAAAATACTAATAAACTAAAAACCAGAGGTGTTCCTAGTAAACAAGAATTCAGAATGAGGTTCTAAAACTAAGTCATTGTAAGATAAAGTAGTCTTAAAACAGAACAGCTTATCTGTCTTATCTGTGGAGATGCCTGGAAGTCTGATTCTGACTCTAGGCCAAGATAATGATTACATAGGCTAGTGAGTAGTTTAGCTATTTGATGTTTGAAACTACTGCAACACCCAGAGCCACCTTGTTTATGTTGTTTAAGAATGTTTAAATTGATGACTTATACCTTATGAAATAAGCTAACAGCTGGCTTAGATATGTGTCATAAAAGACTCTCCTGGAAACTTTTGCCTTAGGTCTCCTGAAACCAAGATTCTTCCTATATATCTTGCTAGTTCACAATCTAGAGTTAAAGAGCATCTTGTATGACTGAGAAAGGACTCTGTAGAGCTGTGCCTAGAAGTTCATCAGGCCCCTATGTTTAAATTGCTCCTTTTCCCACTGCTCTATATGAAATTATTTCACTCCATTTAAGCCTTACATGAGGATGTGTTGTAGAGTTCAGTGAGTCCTTTCAATTACCTGACTTGTGTAATCATTGCAGCTTCTCATAATCAGAATATAACATGGATTCTATTGCTAGTGGTCAGTGGCATGCTGCAATACCACAATTAATAAGATTCTCATCTGAGATGATTTGAGATAAGATACAGGCAAGTGGAAACACCGTATTATTTATTTAGTTGTTCTAGCATTCCACTGGTGTGATATAATACTGAGAAGTTCTAGAGACTGATGATAAATTACCTCATAACTTTATAGAGCTTCCAGGTATTAACAGTTCTGCTAATTCTTAAGGTTCAGTGGTTTATCAGCAATCCATCATATGATAGAAAAGGTACATTTTGAATCAAGCTCCAGCATAGATAGTGGACCTAAGTCAGCCACATGAAGTGGTGGCTCAGCCTCTCATGTTACCAGCTTATATTGCAATGACATTTCAGCTTATACCTATATGATTCAAGAGGGTTGGATCCCCATGACTAGCTGATGACCAAGGAAAGCAGGGGGTCTGTTTTACAAATTGTTTAGCTTGTTACCACAGTCTGCTGAAGTACCACAGACTTAAGAATCAAGCAGAACTGTGAGAAGTACATGTGGATGTATACTTTATAGCAGGGTTCCCCAACCCCTGGACCACAGGCCACTACTGGCCTGTGACCTGTTAGGAACTGGGCCACACAGCAGAAGGTAAGTAGTGGGCAAGTGAGTGAAACTTTATTTGTATTTGCAGCCGCTCCTCAGTGCTGACATCACCTCCTCAGCTCCACCTCAGATCACCAGGAATTAGATTCTCATAGGGCACTGGTCCCTGGTGCCAAAAAGGTGGGAGACTGCTGCTTTCTAGTGAAAAGTGGCCTGAAGTAATAATATACATAGAGCATGGGTAGCAGTAAATACTTTGGTAGTTTAGCTTAGGGTCCTGGGAGAGCAAAATATAAAGTAGAGGCAAGGGCATTTGGAAAAGTGACATGCTGATTGGATGGATCAATGGGAATGATCACAAAATGAGAGAATTTTTATATTTCACACTGATGTCCACTACAATGCCTCCAATGCAGAATAGACACTCAAAAACTAGGTGCACATGATGATGTGCCTGGTGGATGTCACTAGCCCAATCTGTGGCTTCTCCAGTGCTTGTACAGTGGGTTTATGAGTGGAACAGTCATGGTGACAGGGATTAAGTTATGCAGGGTTCAAATACGTTGTGCCTTCTAATTACAAGGTCAATTGAGCTAGTTTTCCTGTTAGCTGATATTAGACCAATGACTTGACAACAAATTTAATCACATCAGACACCATCTACCCTTCCACACCTCTAACTGATATGGGTTTGCCCACATTGATCATAGTGTCTCTGCCAGAACATTAGGGGAGTGCTGATAGTATGCCTGACTTCCTGAGACTGGGGGCCACATAACAGAACCTCAAATCAAGGATCTGTTTTCACAGCGAAGAATTTGTCACTATAAATTTATGATCACAGAGCCCACTGATTCCAACATTTACACATCGCTCTGAAGTACTCAGCCAAATAAAACTCTAGAATGTCCTCATCTAAGGCATATCAGTTGGGAAATGAAACATTAAAAAGTTGTGGTTCCATTCTCTTAGATGCAATATTTATGATAACCCAGGAAATAATTTATGCTGATTTATCACAAATAAATAGAAAATCTATGCCCAGAGACCAAAGATTGAAAGATTTGTCATCAAACTTAGTGACTATTATGGGCTGAATTGTACTTGCCCTCCTTCCTCCCCCGTTTCCCCCCAGATATTCCCTATGTTGAAGTCCTAATGTCCAGTATCTCAGAATGTAACTATATTAGCAAGGAGAGAAGCCTCAGAAGGGACAACTGCAGACATTCGTTTTTGGACTTAGTTCCAGTATCCCAAATTGTACAAAAATAAATTCCCATTGCTTAAGTCACCTGGTCCATAGTACTTTGTTATGGCAGCCCTAGAAAACTAATACAATGACCAAGTTACAGAATTTACATTTTCTGTGTTTGAATCTTGGGCTCTGTTGTATTGAACATGCTGGTTTGGGAAGAGAAAAAAAGTGTCCTCTACTGAACCGAGATTTTGATCACTGAACCAACAACCAAATAAATCATTACATTGACAGGCATAACTGACCCTCATTATTATGAGGAGCTAAGGTTGTCCTTTCATAATGAGGACAAAGAGTAATATGTCAAACTTGAATAAGTCACTGGGGAATTTCCCTAGGCTTCTCAGCTCGCTGAATAGGTAACTGTAGTTACTAGAGTGTGAAAAGACCAAGGCACTCACAGGCTTAGATCACTCAGGGTTGACAGTGTGACCCTTCATCAAGCCAGTGAACTCGACTGGCTGAAATACTGGCTGAGAGTGAATGACAATTAAAATCGGTGGTGGAGGAGCATGAAGATGAATTGCATTTATGGTTTCAGTGTAGATGCAGCAGCCTTGTTTCTTCTGATTTACATCCTTTTTTAGGTGTTACAGCTGGCTGCTTTCTTGTAACATGGCTGGATATATGATTTGTGGGGCCCAATTTAAAATGAAAACACAGAGTCCTTTGTTTGAAAAGTAGAAAGAAAATGCTATTAGAGATACTAAAATACTATATAAAACTGTTTCTTTCTTTCCTTCTAGTCTCTCTTGACCAGTCAAGGTGTTTTTAACTTGCTATTTAATGTTGAGTTCCTTCCAGTAAAAGGGTACCCTCAGGGAAAGCATAGACCTTTGCAGGTATCCAGGATGCCCCCTCAACTCAGCATGTACTTAAGTGGCCTTTGAGCTGTCAGGTCAGCCCTCCTGCAAGAGGTAGCACCAACACACTTTGCATGGTGAGAGGATATGGGTGGGAAAGTCAATTTTTTCTTTCCAGTGTTCATAGGCCCGCTTCACAATTTGCTAACACTGCAGGTGACCTTCAAAGGATTACAATCTCCATGTTAGAAAGCACTTGGTATCTGGGATATGGTTGAGCTGGAGGCCTGTCTCTGCTTAGTTGCCTGCCATGTTGCTACAGCCAAGACCAGAAATACAACTATCATACCCTACTCCAGGATACTGTGGGGCATGGAGCAAAACACCAGCCCTCCCTGCACCAGCAGCTAGGCTATGCAGGGGATTAAAAAAAGTGGTAGGACGTAGGCCTCCTCATATTGATGTGACCTAGTCACTGTGGGGGAGGGGAGGCCTGGCAGCAGTGGTCAATGGGCCAGAGTGAGTGGGGGGAGCCAGGCACCTGCAGTGTTAACAAGAAAGGGAGCAGGCAGCCTAGAACTCTTTCCAAGGAGGCAGTGAGTCTCCAAGTACATTCTTCCCTGTCAACACCCCTCCCCACCTACACACACACACATACACAGACACACTTCATTATTCTATCAGATTTCACTTACAAAATACTTTTTTTCAGAATTTTAAGGTAGCAAATGTAAAGTATTAAAAGTTAAGCGCCAAGCCTTACTGAGCATGGACCTTGCAGGATTGCACTAGTCATAGGCCAGAGAGGCTTGCTCTGTCTTGAAGAATGAAATTAATCTGAGACCTGAGTGGATCTGAGCAGTGCAAGAGTTGGACTGCAATAAATGCTTACGGTATCCTGAGTCACACTCCTTGGCTTGACTCTAATATTAGTAATAGCTAAAGTGAGGAGTTTCAACTTATAGTTAAAACACCATCTTGACTGTGTGTCGTACAGTTTCATTTCTTTCCTTCAGGGCCATCACTGAAGCCAGGGAACTCATAAGCCTACGTGCAAGTGCATCATGAAAGTTTGTGGGTGTTAAAGCACCTGAGGACAACTTGCAATTGTGTGATTTGAGAGCTGGTGGACAAATGCACAGAATTTAATTCTCTAGAGGCTGATTTCTGGGAGGTAGTGTCAAAATTTTCCAGAGACCCTGGTAGAAATGAAATCCTTGGTTTCTTCACCATTATAATTGTGGCATTTGCTCCTTTCTCTTTCCTCAGTCTTGGCTTTCTGAAGTTATCTACCAAATAAGTCTCAAGCACCTAAGTCATTTCCTCAGAATTCTTTTCAGGGAATGCAAATTAAGGTGTGGGTGGGGGATGGGAAGAGCTGGTACCACTATTCCCTTTCCCACTGTATACCTCATTCTCCAGTGTTTTAGAAATAATACCTAGTAATTTGATTATGTAAATTGTAGTCTTTAATGAAACTCCTGAGATATTGATGGGACTCTAGAAACTGAGAAAAGAAAAGCTTCATTTTATAGCTACAGTTTCTTATCTTCTAAAAAGTAAAGACCTTCACCCTTCTATCCCCCTGTCCTGTTTTGAATATATTTTTCCTTCTTTATTCTGGTATTCTCAGAGAGTCTCAAAAATTAGCCCTTTAACTCCATATATTCACAGCAAATAAATAAGCTGCTGTTTGGAGTGAAATCTTTAGGGTGGTAACGGAGTTTTAAACTTCTAAGCCCAGTGTTCTTTTGATAATGTAGATTGATGTCCATGCCTTTTTGAGTCAGAGCTTTGTCAATAAAAATTGTGTTGCTCTTTTTCTGAGAAATGTTTCTTTTCCTGATACAGACTGTCACTGCACCGAGTGGCTAGCTGTTGCTTATTTGTGTGGACATAAATGTGTTCATGTCTGAACTGTCACTGAGGCCAGAACTGAGATACAGGGGCCTGTAGACCAGGTATAAAGGCTTGGTCTCTGTTTTTGGTCAGAGAAATAACCCTGAAAAGAACTAGGCTAGGTTGGTTGAGGCGCATCCTGATCCACAGGATAAAATGCTATGTATTCTAATTATGATAAGCAGCCACTTAGCCACCCAAGTCAGAAATTTCAGACTTGTCCTTCTCTTTTTCTAAGCAAATGACATCAATCCAACCTTGTGCCCTATTAGTTCCACCTGCCTAATTTTTTATTCGTTTCCTCCTCTCTATCAGTACCCCCACTATCACTATGTCCTTGGTTTAAGCTTTTCATCTACTTCAATTACTATACCTCTATCTAAATTGGTTTTCTTAATTTTCTTCTTGCCTGCTCTAAAACATCCGCCACATAAAATAATATGTAAGACTGTCAGTTCTCTAAATAAGTCCAATAGAACTTTCTGCATGATGGACATGTTTTATATCTGCAGTGTCTAATTGGCCACATGCGAGCACTTGAAATATGGCTGGTGCTACTGAAAAATTACATTTTTAATTTTAATTAATTTAAATTAAAAATTAATAGTCACCTTTGGAAAGTGGCTATCATATTGGACATTACACCTTTAGGATGTAAACTCTACAAAGGGGCCTTTCCTTAGTGGACAAAGACTTACTATTGTTTTTAACTTGTTCCTAAAACCCCATGTGAACATGATGCTTTACTATACTTAATGTCTTTACTTTTATGTCTCACCCTGATAGGTTGTAACTTCTTGAGAAAAAAGATCTTTTACTCAAACTCACAATAAAAACAATAATTTGAATAGCAATAATTGGAGATGATTAATACCTCCTATCTCTGTGTTCCTGCTTTAGTCTTAGAAAAGGTTTCACAAATAATTCAATTTTCTTGGAAACATCATTAGAAAAAACACCCCTTTTTTATTCCTCCAGTTATTTGCTCTTTTTTAGGGAAAACTTGTAGAACCTGATGACAGGAAGCTTCACATTCATTGGGCCACATCATATATCTAGTAATGATAGCCACTAAAGTAATACAGGCATATAATGTCACCAGCTGGGGGTAGCTTTCATTTTAGGTTTAACAAGATAAAACTTGTGCTAAAAATCCTGTTGTGAAAACAAACCTATTAGATTTCACATCCATATAATTTAGTAGTTAAATGACTTTTTACTATTTCTAAAGATGTTCTCTATGATAATATTATTGGCTTAGCTACATAATAAGATATGTTTAGAATTTAATATAGTTTTTTATTTAGGTCATAAAAAATAAAAATCAAATTTTGTTACCTCTAGGTGTCATTATATTATGAGGCTATGACTATCAATATCTTTTATCTATTGCCTATGAAATAAAAAAAAAGTTAATCTCCTAGGAGTAATATCTCAGAACAACCTTAAGACTTAGTTTAAATTTTGGAAAAATAAGAAGAGTCTTATTACAAATTATTTGCTTCCAGATACAAGATATCACTGACTAGATGATAGTCAATGATTACTTTAAGTTATGATTTTTTTTTTATTACTGTTTTACAGTCAGGCAGCCCTTTGAAAATTTAATGAAGACTATGAGTTCTCCTTCCAAAATATATACTGAAAAGTATTTGAAGTTTTCAGGGTTCCCCAATTTCCTAAAGCTATCAACCATGGTAGTTAAATAATATTTAAAAATGTTAATAATGCTTTCTGTAAGACCGTTGGTTCTGGATCATTTCTCCAGAAATATCTATGTAAAATTGCCATTTCTTTTTTTATTTGCTTCATTTATTCTCTGATTTGCTAAATCATATATATATATGTATATATATATATATATATATATATATATATATATATATATATTTACTTCTATTTTTTTACCCCTTTTTTCACATTACATACAACATCCTCGAAATTTAACAAAATATGTATATGTATTTGTATACACAAATATAATTGTTTGAACATGTGTATATTTGTCATGCTTTCTTGATTTTCAGTCTTGTTTCCAGGTTCTAGACTTTCTCCTCAGTCCATCAGAGTTGATACATTGTGCTTGATGCATTCATTTCTATTAAGATGCTCATTCTATGAACAATGCTTCTTACACAATTCTTTTTCTCTCAAACAAGTTCTGTTCCCCAAATTTCTTGCCTTCCTTGGCTTAGAATACTTAAGTATTTTTATAATTTTTAATATCAAATAAATATTTATTAAGGTATTAAGACTAATAAGATCAAGGTCATGGCTTAATTTCTGTTTTAACGTTTTATTCAGTAACCCCTTAGTTTAAAGCCACATCCTAAATATCAGAAAATAATGAAGTACAATACATAATTAAAAGAGAGTAAATTTAAGTAGTTTCTTTTTCTTTCTTTTCTTTTCTTTCTTTCTTTTTTTTTAATATTTCAGAGCCCACTTAACTCCATCCAGGTGCATTGTAATTGCACTATTGTATTAGTCTCCAGGAAAAGCAAGCAATGAGTGGGATGGGCTATTATTCAGATACATTGCACTGATTCAGAAACAACTAAGTGGATATTTTATTTTCAAGTGCTTGCCCAAAGTAACATTCGTTGAGAAAATATAACACTCTTAGAAGTATTAACTTGAGAAATGTTTACATGGATATAAAAATCTACTCTTAGAAATATGATATAATAGTAGTAAAAACTGCTACTAGTTAAAAGAGTACCATGGCCAAACATTTGGGGAATCATTGAACTAAACTTAGTTGAGCTTTTGTGTATTATAATGTGCTGTGATGCTCCAATAAATGATAATATAGGCACTGCCAAAATCTATTTGAATTTGGTCTTTGACCACTTTTCTTATAAAGGACAAAGAGTATTTATTTTTTGGAAGCAATTGGGATCATGCTTTGACAGGAATAAAAAAAAAAAAACAGCTCATGATTCATCATGGGGAACATTGGCTTAATCTTGAAAAAGATCTGGACTTCACCACAAGAATTGGATCATAATTCCTTGCCCCTCCTCCACATTAACAAAGCAAAGGACTGAGAAGTCTGCAATACACATATTTTATAAATACACATAAATTGCACATTTCTAAAATGTTTTTTTGATATTAATATTTATTATAATTGAATTTCATATATTTGTAGAGAATAGAAGGATGACTGAAAAACATTTGTTCTTTGGTCTGACCCCATTATTTGATAGTTAATTTGATTATCACTCCAGAGAGCATTCGATAAATCATTTTACTTTATTCTTATATCAGAGTGGAAACTGTTCAAGACTTATTCTTTCACATGACTGTGACTAAATTTTTATTATATTTAAAATTTTTTTCAGCATATTTCCTACTTAGTCTTACCTTTGACATTTTCTTATTTTTTTCATTTGCTGATAATATATCTGAGAAACATATTCAATGTAAAACTGGTAAAATTTTAAATGTTTTACGTGGAGCAAAGAAAATTTAAAATACAGATTTTGGATAGCTACCATTGTTAAACACATACAAAGTAGTATCTTTTACAGAAAGTACGAGAGGATATAAATTGCTTTAAAGGTAAGAGGGTCAGTTTGGGATATAATTATTCTTTTAAAAGCCTACATTGCAGGCAATTGCAGATATTCTGTAAAATTTTATACACATGGAACTTATTTCAAGGAAAGGAAGGGTGTTGCAGATTCAGTATGGAATGCTATTTCCATGTATATTAAAATTGAAGATTCCTGAATTGATGAGATTTCCAAGGGAAAACATATACCATGACATGGGAAGACTACTAGAGATACAATACTGGCAATTTAACATTTAAAAGAAAGTCAGAATAATAAAAGATAGTAGAAATGACAATAAATGGTCAGAAATGTTGAAAAAGCAGGAAAGATTGAGTTTTTAGGATGCCAAAAAAGGGAGGGGACAGGTATTTAAGGCGGGCCTAATATCAAAAGGATCTTCTTAATGCTGTTATTTGTTAATGCTGAGGAAAGAAAATCAGTAAAATATGGCATCAGACCCAAGGGCCACAGATGGACCATTTGAGCGTTAGAGCATTTTAAATATGTCAGACAAAACAAACAAACAAACAAACAACAACAACAACAAAAACACCCATCAAGTGTTTTGCTTTGTCTATATAAACTCTATCTCAGGGTAGCTAAATAGTGGATGAAGGGAAATCAGTCTTTATAATAGTAGTGTGGCAGTAAAATTAAGAAAAAAGTGATTAAAATTACCATTCTGAAATAATTAATGAGTAATCATTTGGCAATGGTAATCAATTACTGTTAACATTACAGAAATATAGCTTAACTTTAAGTGTGTGCTTATGCAAGTACACAAACCTACCTAGTATGTATTTTTTTTTAAATCGAACCTGAGTCTGACTCACTTGAATCTGTGAGTCCAATTGAAAATATACAGAAAATAAAAAAATCTTGAAAGTTTATTCATGTGAATTGTAAAATATATATAGATATAGATATAGATACAATAAAAGAGGGAATATTGATCAGACATATTTGAAAATATTTTTAAAAATTAGGAAGGTTTACGTAGTATAATACTATTATAATTATATTTAAAAATAATACCTGTATTTTGGAGATGTACACTGAACTATTTATTTATGGGATGATAAAATACTGGGCTTTTGTTTAATCTGAGAGGAGGGAGACTGTGAAGCTGTGTAGAAAACAAGGTTGGCCTTTAGTTGGTAATTATTGAAACTGGCTTACATATACAAGGGAATACATTAAAATTTTATTAAATTTTATGTTTGAAAGTTTTGATAACATTAAGTTAAAATAAGTTAGGCTGAGAGAAAATATTGCAGTGAAATAAATAAGAAGAAAAGATAAGGAGTTCATTTATGCTTTGACAGGAAGAATTGGTAGAGTAGTATATACAAAGATGAGCAAGATTCACCGAAGAATTTCTATGTGGTGGACGCTATTTTCATTCTCTATGTTTATATTCTTATAACCTCAGAACAGCCATTTTAGATGAAGTACCTGAAGGCAGGGAGGTCAAATGGGTTGCCTGAGTTTACATAACTAGTAAGTGGCAGAGCAGGATTTGACAAGCTGGCTCCAGACAACTACCTGCTACATACTCCCTCATGTAGATGCAGAAGATGAGGTGAAAGGATCCATGGAGACAGATAACTGAGGATATCCAAAAGCAGAAACTACTGATGCAACAGATTCCAAAGTAGCAAGAAGACCATCATCTGGAACTCAGAGGTAGAAGGGTTAACTTTAAAAGGGAGAAGAGATATATTAATGAACTATGCGATCTAAGGAAGATTATTTAACCTTGTTTAGTTTCCTTTTCTACCTTCGTTAAAAAAAAAATCAGAATAAATGTTTTCACAACAAGACTTGAAAAATGAATGAAAATTTTACTTTCTGAAAACTTAGGATCACTAAAAACTTTCAAAGTAAAATTAGTAACTCAATACATTAGCATTTTCCATAATCATTCTTAAAAAAAACTAGGTTGATTAAGAATAAATTTTGTTATGAAAAAAATTATCTCTATTCCAGCATTTCTGTCATCTTTATTCAAATTTATTATTTTAGATTGCAAATTCAAGTAAAATTACATTTATTATTTTGTGTAAAAATCTGCTTGACATAAGTGGCTATTATGGATTTTTATATATATCAATTTATTTTACATTTGGTAACAATTTGGGAGTGAATCACCTGTAGATATCAAAGTTTCATGACCAAAGTTCAGATATCATAGCTGGAAATAAGTCAAAAATATTTATTACAATTTCCTGAGCATATAGTTGAAAAAATTATAACACACACTAGAAAGATAGGTTGAATTAGATTGTGCTGCTATTCAATGAAACAATAACAACTAAAAAAAACTATTTTTGACTCCCAACAGTTGGCTTATTGTAAATGACAAAAATGTTTAAAATGTAATTACTTAGACCCTTGTTTCCATCCAAGGTGTGAATCATGTTTTTCTCACTTGCCTTCAGTTCCTGAATTAATTAAATTAGAAGGTTGGCCTAAATTATTCTATTATCTAGATAGTATGGTAAACATTGTAGAATCAGTAGTGTAGTAGAAAGTTTCTGGGTTTGGTGTCACATACATGTAGGTTTCATCTGCCTTTAAAGAGCAGTTGGGACTTGGACAATTCTTAACAGCTTTGAGTCACAGTTTCCTCATCAATGAAGTGGAGACAATAAAATGTATCTGAAAGGTAAGAGTAAAAAATTCTAATACGGAATAATGCATGCTTAATAAATGCTTACTTTTTGATCACCATCCTATCCTCCTATTTTATCAAGGGTGCCTATAGGATTAGAGGAGAATACATTTTATTATGGACTCTTTACTTCTGTAGCAAAGCAAAAGCAAGAATAGTCCACTTAATGACAAAGAACTCAAGAGTTTTTACACAGCAGTACTTACTAAAACATCACATGATATCCTTTGTAATAGTGATTTCATGCAAAGGCAAGTTATGAATTATTTTTATAGATATGTGATATCATTTTTTATGACTATAAATATAATAAAATACAAATATTTATTTCTTTGAACACAGCAGATTGTGCATTATGCTTTTTAAAAAAAGAGATTAATATAATGCAATATAGATAAAACTGGAGGCTTTTGTACACAATGACACCCCTTCCTGTAAAATGCAACTCCTCCACTCTGTGCCATGAGCAAATGCTTGGTGATGAGAAGATGATCAACTAATGCTGGTCAGAAGAAGGACTCTTTTTGCAGATGGTACTTGCAGTTTTTTTTTTTTTCACGTAATGTTGCATTAGTGTTAAAAATCAACTTCTAATTAGGTTTTACATAATTATGCTTATCTTCTACAGTCTCAGTGTCAAATTCTAGTTGCAAAGAACATTCAAATAGACAGATTCATAAATATATTTTTGAGAAAAATGGATATTAATTTCATTTTAAATATTTAACACAGGAAATTCTAATATTTTTATTCAGAACTAACTGAAATCATTGCACACAGACTGTAAGCTTAAAGTCTTCTCAGGGAGGGCCAAGGATGACAATCGGATTTAATTGTATTCAAAGTTTTTTTTATTTTTTGAAAAAATATAGAATTTCATATCTTACCCTACAAAAACATGTACACAAAACAAATACACATAGAGCTTCAGATGGGGAAAAATACAGAAATGCTAATCTTTCCATAAATTAACGCTGAGGCAGGAACTTGAGATATCCTGATACATTGCATAAAATAGGATGCACTATACAGCTGCTTCTGAATGGCCTGAAACTAGGAGATTTTAATAAACATATTAACAAATGATTGAGTCTAAGTTTTATTCTCAGACTGTTATAAATGAAATTTACATACTTTTAAATAATTGTAAAATTGTAACAGTCTAAAGATTCACAAAAATGTTGGACCACTGAAACTTCTACCGTTAATATAGCTCAGCCTTAATAAACAATATATTTTGTGACCTTCCATTTTTTTCACATACAATTAGAAAAAACAAATGACATTTGATTCTGGTTATTACAAATAGACTCTTTTTTTTTTAGAGAATTGGTATATTCTTCTAAGCAATAATTACATGGTCATTCTGAACAAGGACATTCAATCATGTGTCAAAAGACTTTTTCAAAGATTAACAAAAAATGAAAAGAAAGTTTTTATCTATTTCTTCTTTGATACATTACTATATAATTAACAGCATAATAAAGAAAAATATTCAATGTAACCAGCTGTGCTACAGAGTTGAAAAAATGACTTATTCCAGTTATTAATTTAAAATAAAACTAGTGTTTTGATTGTTTATTCATTATCATCATCATCTTATTGTACCTACTTTCTATTTACTTTGAGGTTAAACATCTGGCAGGACATAAGCAAAGACAGTTACTATCATACTTAGCTTTCTTTTTTTTTATTTTTAGAAAGAACAAACTGAGGAAAATGATTTATTCTACTACACAACATCATACATCTAGTAAATTTCTAACATCTGACTCAAATAAAATTTGTGATCCAACACACAATTACAGCCAAAAATGTCTTCCACAGGTAGATATCTCTGCTTGTGCTTCTGAGAACCCACTTTAAATGGGAGAAAGAACAGTGTTTTTAATAATCTTGTAACTTACACGTAAAGATTAAATAGCAGACATGCAAACATATAAGTGTTTTTCATTTTAAACTTGAGATTTGAAACTATTTCTTTACCATTGCACATTGGTTAAACTCTTTTACAAATTGAGTTAAGGATGTTCTTAACTTTTGGCAACTCTGAAACTAATAATGCTGGCCACTGTGTTTAGTTAGAATATTGGAATATAATTTTTACAGTAATCCTACTACTTTAGAATACTGACTTGGTGATTAAAATACATGAAATTAAAGAGCATGCACATTAATTTTTTTAAGTGAGAAAAATCAGACTCTTAACAGTTTTCCATACAATTGGTACATTTTAATGGCCAAGAAGAACAACTGATTATATAACTTTTTTTGCATGTGAACAAATGGCAAGATTAGAAAACAAATTATGATTGATAAAAGTAGTGATTGAGTGAATTCAACAGATATCAGTAAGTTGAAAATTAGTCCCTGCTTATATCTATTTTTCAAAGTTCAATATTGAGACTCATGCCCTAAAAGCATTGCTACTGATAGTTACAGCAACACTATGTATAATTTGACTAATCTATCTTTTGTGCTAAAATTATTGTCTATGTTTTACTTTTGGTTGTCTGGGGAGTGAAAAATGAACCAAAAGGATAAGAAATCACAGGATAAAGAATTGTCAAACCATACCCTGGGTTACTGCCTCATTGCATTTCGCAAAAGCTGTTCCTTCTCCTTGTTTCAAGTCTCACATTTACAGATGAGATTGGCACTTCCCAATTGGTGATATACCCAGTGGTGAAAAAATATTTAGAAAGAAATTCTATCCTCTTTTGTGGGACAGTACATCTTATTTAAAAATCTCTTTATTCCTTCTAAAATTAAATTGACATTCCTTAGAATTTTCAACCAAAGTTAGATATGAATGAAAGCTATATGTCTATTTAACATTCATCTCAATTTACTTTCCAAGATGAACACCAATATTGCAAAGAAAAAGAAATAACTTAGATCCAAAATAATGAGTAACATTCTGCTGTGAAAAAGAGAAAACCTACACTGTTATTTCAAATTCTATTCGCTTAGGTATATTCTATCTTGACCTTCCAATCATTTTTGAACATATAAAGCTGAAAAACAATTTAGAAACTCTCTTTTTGTGTGTAAAAGTTATAAAATTTATGGTAGTTTCTCTTTTAAGTAGATGTCTATTCTTACTTTGAAGTTTCTCAGTTGTTACTTTATCACTTAGATTTGGTTCAATAAAATGCAACACAATCTCAAACTATTTTGTACCAAAAAAATTAGTTAATTTTATATTTATTAAAATGAACAAATACATCTTTAATAATGGTGATACCAGCTTACTTGTTATATCCACCTTTCTTTCATTTTTCTGGGAATTTCACTAAACTAGAGTATACTTGAAGTATAGTTTGCGTAGAACCAAAGTACACTGTAGGCCTAATAAGGAGTTATAGCCCTAATTAGATAAAATTCGTCATTTGAAAAATTGTTTAGAACTTTTAATTTTCTTTTTCTTTTTATTTTTCATCCATGTTCTTTAGCAACAAGCTACTTCATTGCTTAAGTAAAGAGTGGGTATGGTAGAAAGAAGTTATTTATCAAAAGTTTATTCTCCTATGTGCTAGCATTCAACTAAAAACAGGTGCTTGGGAAAGAGAAAGAAGGTACCATTAATATAATGCAGGTATGTTTCCTATGGATTTCACTAATCCAGGCTACTCCAATAAATGATTTGATAATCACAAGTAGGCTCTCTTTTGTTTAAATGTCATGCTCCTTGAATAATCACATCATTTTCATGATTTCTATAAAATGTACTATTATAAAAAAAATTGGTTATTTTACTAGAGTTCAGTGCTGTTCAAATTCTAATAAATGATAATTAGGTACCATAAATGTCAATCTTCACCAAGTATGGTATATAGAATATTTTATATTCCTTAATAAGACCAATTAAATAATACTTCAGATTGGTTCATCAAGATAAATTCAATTTGATATAACTGAACACAAGATGAAATTTCCAAATGAATAGACAGTCATCAACAAATAAAACTCATCGAGTCTTGAAATAGAGAAAATTCTAAAAGAAATATGTACATTTGTCATCATTCCATTGCTGTATTAGTATCAAAATTTCTGGAGTTCAGGACAAGTAAATGGTAACAAAGGATTAACACTTAGGGGTAACGTTTAGTGCCGTGTGCCTGGATTTAACAATATTAACAGAAGTCTGCACAGTTAAATCCTTCTATATCCTGTTAAAAATATGCCTTTCGGTGTCATCTTTTCTTGACAAGATATTTTCTAGGACTCAGAAAGGTGAAATTTTTTTACCAGGGTGCAAAATTAATGACTAAAAGAACTGCATTGTCACAGACATCACAAAGTGTTTATAAGAAGCCAAAAGGGATTTAATCTTATAGACATTTCTTGTTAGTGTATAAAGAGATTTAGTAGCTTTTGGAAATGTGAGAAGAAAAAAGACACAAGCTTGTGTTAAATTTTGTTTTACTGCTTCGCTATGTTTCCTATTTATATTATACTCTGGAACACTTGTTCCTGTATGATGCTAAAATTAAAAGACCATTAAAAATGCAATCAGAATGGTAATACATATGTGTGCAAGCATGTACACACAAAACTCCAACTTAAATTGGTTCCTGGGTATACAGCAAATTATACAGTATATACATATTTATTACCTAATAGTTTCTAGAAGAGCAACTGAAAGTAAATTTTATAACACAGAAAAATAAATATACACCCTGTATTGTACTTGTCCTTGATCAAGCAACACATTTATACATTAGTTTCTATAACTTACCGCTGTGTAACAGCATTTTAGAATTACAAAAGAAGATATCTATTAAGAAATTATCTAACCATATTGCTCTTCAACAAACTTATGTAGACAATTAAGACAAAGTAAACTTCTATAAATTGCAGCTTTTGTTGGCTCATAAATGGCTATAAAAATTTTCCTTTCAAGTAGATTTTGGAAGTTTTGAAAGGGGCTGCCTTAATTCAGTCTATAAAGGTGCTGTGTATAGCTATATATTCTACTTTTTGTAGAAGTAGTGGGAATGATTTTGTTGCTATAACATAATGTTTAACCTTGTATTGTTATTTTATGTAGGTTATATTTGCTTCATAAAAAATGAAGACACTGAGAGAAAGATAAGGAGATTTTAGTAAAACACTGATTACAAATTCTGTGGCTGAAAAAATGCTTTCATAAAGTTTAGAAATCATTGAGTTTTCCCTTTTTCCCTTTTTTTTGTTAAAATAAATCTCAGAGCTTGTTTACAAAGTGCAGAATTATTCACTTGACAAAGTGATATTAAAATGAAGTTACAATGGCACCATCCCGTTTACCAGC
The DNA here is from genome assembly GCA_004027375.1 of Macroglossus sobrinus. NCBI lineage: Eukaryota > Metazoa > Chordata > Mammalia > Chiroptera > Pteropodidae > Macroglossus > Macroglossus sobrinus. The sequence goes on along the minus strand of PVKZ01001417.1, from coordinate 267,663 downwards.
TGCACCTTCATTTCTTGAAGGCTGTTCATGATCTTCTTCTGGTGACCGACAAGAGTCACTCCAAGCCGTCTCAAATCCCTGCACGAAGAAAGCACACATTGGATGTATGTATTGATTCAATTTGTAGCACACCTCAATATTTTATGCTGGCAAAGAGGCGAACATTTTGCAGAAACTAATTGGAATATGGTCTCAATTTAAATAAACAGAGTCCAATTTTTAAATGCAGTGTCCAAAATTATACCTTCAAAATCAAGAAATTATTTATAATGAAAGTAATGTTTTATATATTTGTTCTTTTTTGGATATCATGATGTTGGTGGCACAGAATGGTGAAAAAACAAATTTGCACATGGTTATTAAGACATATGTAAATTAAAGGGTACAATTTTATTGAATAGTTTTGAAATGTGAACCTACAATATAAATATGCATTTTTTTTTTTTTGGTTAAAAGCAATTGAAGACTAACCTCTTCAAATGATTCAGTCACTACATTTAATATAACATATATCTTTAGAGAATAATCACCACTACATTGCTCACATAAGCCTTCCTAATATTTTAGTTTTTATTTGGAACTAAAAGTACCAAAGCTTTCTTTCTTTGCCAAGTAAAGTCTAGGCTCTGTTGGTATTTCAGGCATTCTGGAAGTCTTTTTTTACATGGTATCAGAAAGTCTTTTCAACCAAGATACTTTTATACCATTTCTTTTCAACAGCTTATTATTAAAAAAAATTACAAATATTTAGATTTCAAAACTAACAGTATATTATGGAGTTCATGGTCAGTGCCCATGGTTTTAAAATTATTTAAAAAAATATTCAGGAATTTTATACCCTTAAAGTATTTGACAAGTATAATGATTCAGGTATGTTTAGCAGATGTTAACATTAATTATAGGGAAAAAAATTACCATAAACAATTCAACATTTTAAAATGACAAAGCCACCATGTTAGATTTCTTTAATTACATTATTAAACACATTATGCTGAAAGTAGAATATTTTTGCATTCAGTAAATGTATTAATTTCAAATTGTCTTAGAATTTTATAGAGTCAGACACAAAGACATTACAATCATTATACCTAAAATTGAATAGTTTTGGAAACTTCAAGAAGTCTATTATCAGAGAATAGAATTTAAATAATTGGTACTTAGGCTCTCTATGTATTAGTATTTCAAATAATTGCTTATATATTTATAAGTTTCTTTTTCTCTCTATTTAAACAAATTATAAGAGATTTAGCAAATGGCAAGTAGCTAAAAAAACAATTGATTTTTATGGAGAAAATTATTTATTTCTTAGAATGTGAATATTAAACATTATACTTAGAAATTATTATAGCTACAAGAAAACAGAGTACAATATAAAAATAATAATAATTGTAGGTATGGAAGACAATCATCAGAAAAACTTCAAAATTAATAAAAATTCACTTTGAAAAAAAATTATTGATAGTTATGAAGTAGAATATAAATAGTTACACTAACAAAAGAATTAAAAGGCTTAAGTTAAATTCATCTCTTTTCAACTAAATCAGAGTTTCTCAACCTTAACCCTATTTACATTATAGGATGAATAGTACTTTGTTGTAAGAGCTTTCTTATGCATTGTAGAATATCTAGCAGCATCCCTGGCCTCTATCCACTAAAAAACAGAAGTGCTGTACCACTTCTGGCCATTTTCTGTGACAAGACAAAATGTCTCCAGACATTGCCAAATGTCCAGTGAGTGGTAAAATCTTCTCTGGTTGAGAACCATTTCACTAAATATAAAAATTAATAAATTACAATTAAAATGTTCTATTTCTATATGTTGTAAAAATCTAAAACCTTACAATATAGGTTTTTGTTAATCTTCTTTTATGGATGAGAAAATAGTCTTAGAAAATTTAAATTAGTTGACTAGATAACACAGCCAGAAGATAGAAGAGCTAGTACTAAAAAGAAGAATCTGGCACCAAAGTCCATACTCTTTTAATTTCTCATTACACTGAGTTATGATTCTGAGCAAAATATTTCATATTATTGCAATTGTTTATTCATCTGTAAAATGAGAACTCTGTAGATATAACATTGAATATCTAAAATTCTAAAAAAAGAGAAGATAATGAAGAAAACTGAACACATATTTCTTTGACTGAGGCTCTAGTAACTTCATCTATTATTCATGAATATTTTAGTTATGAGCTAATTAATATTCTTCTATTTCCATCTGTAGCTTATGAATTATGAAGAATTGTATAAATGTAGGAATTAATGAGTACTCACTAGCAAGAAAAACAGGACTAACATTTCCTAACCTAAAACAATCTCTACTAGAGAATTTAAATAATTAATAATTTATGGAGTTTTAAAACATATATTTTATCATATGCTTTATAAAATTATAGGTGATTCAGATAATTCAGGTTTGAAAGTACTGATGTAATATATAATATGCTTAAATTGCACAATTCATATGAGTAATTCAATTATTAGAAAAGATCTTTTTAAAATAACCATTATGGTTTATTCTGAAAGAACTAAAAGAAAAGAATTAATAAATTTTCCCACTCAAACAGCATGGACTTTGCACATACAGTACCAAAACCTTAATTTGAAGTGTGTGTGTGTGTGTGTGTGTGTGTGTGTGTGTGTGTGTGTGTACCCATTCCATATTCCAAATCTTGATAGTTTTGTCTAACTTATATCAAAACACTGGTTCAACTTATTTTTTTATTTCTACTCTCTTAACTTATTGTTAAATTATGTGTAAATATAGCTTCTGAAAACAACTTGATCACTAAAAGACTTTGGTTCAATGCTTTGTAATGATATTACAAGTGAGAATTAAAATGGTATTAGGAAAATATTCCAAGTAAAAGTTAAACAACTATTTCAACACTGGTAAATGCATTAAAGTATATTATTTTAGGTAGTTTTGTCTCACACATTTGTAATTTCTAACAGTTCCTATTTTACTCCTTAAAGTATACATTAAATGATCAACTTAGTAGTAATAATGTGAGCAAAATTTAATAAAAATTAAAGCATTTTACATTTAATGAAGAAATTACTGCTCTATTTTTAACAATTAAAAAACATTTGGAAATACAATATATACTATTATCTTCATTTCATTTTTCATATAGAAAATTTTATAATTAGGCAGTTTTATTTGTATTATACTTATTATATCATGACCACATGTAATCTTAATACTGAAAGCCAATTCTAATGATAAAAACTATATTTCAATATAAGCTTAAACATGATAAAAATAGTATTGTCACATAAAATAAATTTAAACATGATGAAAATAGTATTGTCACATAAAAAATTTTGCGTTTATCAACAGTGTTATTAGTTTTAGAAAAGCTGTAAATATAATGAACTGTCATTGCTGTGATTACCTTCCAGCATTTTTTAAATGTTATTTCATAATATTAAATAGAAAACACTAATATTATGATACTAAAATGGTAGAATAAAAAATAAAAAAGAATAAGACATGTCTAATTGACCTTGGAGCAACTCTTGATTATTCAGGATTTAGTTCATCCATTTGTGGATGAGTCATTTCCTTGCTCATTCTTCTCCCTTCTGCTTTACATACATTTTAGCCATTTCACTGGTACTTAGTCCCACTTGGCTAAATAGAAGAAGGGAGAAGAAAGATTAATCAATATTCAGTAAATATCAGTGTTTTTGTTGTTGTTTAATCATTGTTTAGTCACACAGTTGCATATTTGAAAATTTGGGGTTCATTTAAAAGAAACTTGTTAATCATTTATATATCTACTGTACAGATAAACATATTTACATTTGACAAGAGAGGATTAACCATGGCCTGGTGATGATTTCCAATGGATGATACATCGTGAGTGAGAGACTAAAAGTTTTAGCTTTATTATGTAGAAAAAAGAGAATAGTAAGTACTCCTATGTGTACTTTAAGTGTATAATAAATTATGCATAATGACTGTATTGATAAGAAATCTATTTGAATTAGTGTGCACAAATTTTAGCTTTAGATTTGGAAAATTTTCATTTTATTAGTTTATGACTCCATTTTAATAAAGAGGGTCCTGTTAGAATCAGCACCCTAAAATTACATAAAATTAGTATAATATTTAAATTCATTAGATTGTGCTCATTTTCTGAATAATCAAAAGTTGACAATACAGATCTTACAAGAGGTTTAAAAAAGCAGCTACAATACTGTCCTAAACTCAAAATCTTAGGATTCAATTTACAACTCAACTCAAGCTCACACTTCCCCTGGTTAACAATAACTCATTGTATTCACACATTATGATACAGTTTGTGTCATTACTGCCACAATGATTCTAACATGAATACTTTATATAGAATAGCAAGGTTTAGGCACAGAGAACAGCAAACATAAATGTGTAGGGTTGAAAGCCTCTTTTTTTTGAACACTTTTTACTCTAAAATCTTCAAGTTTTTCATTTCCTTGCCATATTAAGCCATATATGCATGTGCTGGCAAAAAATAAATCATAAACAAATAAAATTAAACCTTTATGAAAAATTTTTTTTTACTTATGTGGTTCTGAAAAGTTGTAATTCTTTATTACTCTTTTTCTAAACTCACTATAACAACTAATTTTATGGCAAAAATTAAAACATTTTTTTAAAATTTAAATATATGGCAGTTAAAACTTTTGCTTTATATTAATGATTATAGCATTTTTTCTAAGCATTTATTACAGATGTGAATGTATTTTTCCAATTCTAAGTTTCTATTATGCTTTGGCAATAACACTGGTGAGAATATTTAATTATTTTATTATAATGTTATACAGGCAGCATAAAATTAATATTTAGATATGGGTAAAGGCCATACGTAAAAAAAATCATTATCAGAGCATTTTAAGAATTTGTTTTTGTTTTATCTGATATTCTAGTTCTTCTGCCATATGTCCTTAAGATTACTTATTTTGGTGGGGTGAAGGGCAACAAAATGCACAGATAAATTTTTCTTATACTTTATATTTCTGACCAAACAAGTAACTGATTATTTACCATTCTGTGAGTTGACATGTTTTGATAAATATATTCCTACTAAATAGGTAGAATATGGTCAAAACCACAATAAACAAGAAGACACATATTTAGAGGTGCTGGACTTTCCAAAAGATCAACTTCACTGGAGTTAGCATTTGCTGGCTCTAGTAAAGAACGTGTTTCTATGGGCCCAAGGAATCTGAAACAATTGACACATGGAGATCAACATACTTTGAACAGGAAGATGTCTATATGTTTCCTAATTTCACTTTACTCTTCTGGTCAGAGTAAATAATTTAAAAGACAAAATATCTTAAAGAAGGCACTATAGTGACAGGCAAGAAACTACTAAAATAACAGAGAGAGAATAAAGAAATTGAGACAAGTAGAGAAAAACCTGATCAAAGATTAAAAAAAGAAGAAGCTATTAGGGCTTGAAAGACATGTACAAAATAAAGAGAGTTTGGAGATAGAGAGGTGGATAAGAAAGTAAAGAAAAAATAATTAAAAGAAATGCAAAACTGTGAAACCAGAATGCTAAAATATTAACATATTTATAGTCTTTTGGGGCCCCGATAAGATAAAGTAAAACACATAGTTAATGCAAAAATCATTATCTGTGTGGTTATAACTATTCTGTACAAGAAGAAGCAAAAGAGTAGTAAACCTAAATATATATGTATATGTGCTATTTTAATAAAAAAGAGACATTGTTTAATGCAAATAATTTTATTATATATTTACAAGTAATCTGGCATTGGGTAGAAGAAATACCTACAGTATCATTTTAATATAAAATGACAAATGACTTTAATAAATTAAATGACCATTTTTATTGAAAAATTAAATAGCAATTATGTAAAAATAATTTTAAATTATCATTAAAATTTTCTGTTGATTATTTTAAATATAGTACAAATGATTTTTTTAAGTGACAAAAGAAATAATGGGCTAAACAAATGTGTCTTCAAATAAATATGATTTGGTGGTGATGAAAGAATGAGATTCAGTAAATTATAAAAGCAAGTTGAGTAATGATTTTGGGTCCTTTTAGTTAAGTTATAAAGAAATAGAAATGTTGAAAATGTGACATTAACTGGTAATAAATGATGGTACCCTGTTACCTTTTGTGTGGATGAGCAGTGAATTCAATAAATCAAAAAATACCAGAATAATACAAATGGTGAGAGAAAACTACACAATACTTATATTATGTGAAATAATGGAATAAGGATGGTGGTTTACTGCTTCAGAATGTTCTACCTTGTTCTGATCTTTACAACAATATTTTAACCTTTGAATTTGTAGGTAATTTGAAGTAAGTTATCTTTGTATTCACAGGTTAAAACATTCATGTTAATGTAATCTGGATGGAACCACCATAATGACAATTAATTTTCACAAATAACAAATATTAGGCTAAAATAATTACATACAGAGTATACAATAAAATACAAACAACTTACAACCTTAAAGAATTTAATATTTAACTCTATTGATTTTTATTTAATAAGATTTGTTAAATTTTATGATAGACGTGCAAACAGAACAGAGCACAATTGGTTCCACTGAGATTGTATCAAATAACAAATCAGAGACAGGATCTAAAATATCCTTGGATTGCAAGGATATGAGGTGCACCACTTAGCGATTAAATGAGATTCCTGCCTGTGAAGCTTTGTTTAAACTGCTGTTTCCTCGGTATTTATTATAGTCAAAATTTTAGAATATGTTTTGTGTTAAGACTAGTCACACCAATTGTGCTTACAGTTTGTTTTATATTTACATTCATATAACATAGGTACCAGTATAAAAACTTTGTCAAGAAAACATCTTTCCACAACATAAAATACCAGTATTTTGCCAAAGAGCTTTTATTCCAATTATTCAAATATATAAATGCTATTTGAAGCAAAGAAGCAAAGATACTGGCCACAAGTAGCATTAACCATGCAGTTGTTAACAATAGAGGCTAAAAAAGAAGACTTCTTTGAAAGTTGCCACATATGGACAAAGGTTGACTGATTTCCCTTGACCTCATCCAGATTGGTTTCTAAATAAGTTTTGTTGCCCCAGCAATTATGTAAAAATTATCAAAAAATTACTCACTCCAAGGTCACCTGAGCGACAGCGTCCATTGAACTGTATCCATTTTCCATGAAAATCTCTGTATACCGGCCCATTTTAATTGCTTCTAGCCATTCACCTACTGATCTGTAGGCCCCAGATCCCAGTGAGCCATGTTCTGCCAATAAATTAGATACTCTAAAACACATAAAACATAAATATTAAATGTAACATTTTAACTCTTTTATAATAAAATGCATTGTAATGTTATCTCACAGCCAATGGATGTATAAGTATACAGATCTATATATTTGGGGTCTATAAGTATATTTATAGGGGAAAATATATTGATGCTAACAGAAATGTTTTGAAATAACAGAACACAAAATCAGTCTATTCAGATTTTTTTTTCTATCAGTAATTCATGAGTACTTATCATGGTTTAAGATATAGAATACGCTATAAGAAAAATGCCTGTGTTATTACTCATGTTCTCTGCATGTTCTCACACCCCATTTACATGTCAACCAACTCCAGTGTTGATTCTATAAAACTGATTCTATAAAAATTGCTTTGGTTTAGGTAAGCAATAAACTTTATTTTGCCAAAATCTATAAACATTTTCTAATCTGTAAGACAACTGACCTTTTGTAAACATTCAACAGCCTTCACTACCGTCTCCCTCTTTAAATCCTACCTTGTTTCAGCTTTTTTGTTTAAATCACTATTTTCTTTTTCTTGGCTACGATGTCATTGAAAGTCCCTGGTATCTCCTTAACCTACTTTGCCTATTATTCCTTCTTTTTCTAACGTTAAAATCTAGAGAGAAACAGGACTTGGCCCTATATTATCTCTGCTCAGTCTGTAACTCCACTTTAGATTATTTTACCTACTTTATGTTTCACATAGCAACTATTGTCACTTATTTTTATCCCTAGCCTTGGTCTACTTTATCCATATTTCTCATAATACTATCACCCTAACATTTCCAAAATCACACTCCTCATCTTCTTCACATCCAATTCCTCCTGAAGTACTCCCTTTATACTATTTGATACAAGTGTCTGCTCCTTTCTTATCCTTGATCTCCTCACAATCTACCATTGTGTGTACTATTACTATTCATTCTATCTCCAATAGATTGCACATCTGACCACTTTTCTCTATCTCATTTGTTACCACCTTAGTTCAAGACATCATCATGTCTTACCTGCACAACTACTCTAGTTTCCTAGTCATCCTCCTAAATGATACCCTCATTTTCCACTTCAAAACCAAAACTGTTCTTTAATGTTTTTATTTTGTTTGATATTGACCCAAACATGTGTTGCTCAGTGCTGTATACTCAGCACCTAACCCACAGCATGACACAGAGTAGACATATAAATATCTGTTGGATGAATAAATGAGTGTCTTGTAGTGACTGGTATCCATTAAGCAGTGGGGTCAAAGATTTATTGAAGATGAAATATAAGAGCAAACAGAGAGTACAATCTTGAAGTTGAGATTGTGGAAGAGTTGTTATTTTTGGTAATTGAAAAGTTTAGAAATGATTATGAGAAGAAGACTCTAAGGTAGACTTTTTTAGGGAAAAAATAGAGATATGTGAACATCAGTTTCATAATTACTGAAATCACAGAGTTTTGTGGCATTGATAGGAATAGAGAGTAAGAGACAATGAATCAGATTTGTAGATGACTGAACAAAGACAGGTAATGAGTGGTATAGTATTGAGCCAAATCTGTTTAAACAAAACCTAGCAAGCTGATTCTATATACTGTATACAAGAAAATATGAAAATTCTTTGGAGAGTTTTAAACTATCTTCAAGCTATAATGATAATATAAATTAACAGAATTTAGAACATAAATATCTTTTTATAATTTTTTTCTTTATGTCCATTTGTGACAATGTAATTCAAAATGCTTAATATTTTACATGACAATAAACAATTTAAAAGCAAATATTTCAGGAATAGCATAAGGACTAATCACTAAGAAGATGCATTCTCTAGTTGCTGCCACAGAAAGTTAATAATGCCTGAACAGAATTTGAAGAATCATTCCTCATTTGTATTTAAAAATGGCTTTTTTTATCTAGTAAACAAATGTTATGTCAGATTTATAAAACTTATGTAACTTTATCAATAATTTTTTTTACTTAGTTTATGATATTGGTCTGTCAATTCAGTTACTAGCATAGATTTTTTTTTTCTTGTGAAAATAAACAATTACCTCAAATATAGTGAAAATAACAATCGGTAAATTTTCTAGTAGAGAATCAAATTGACTTATTTTTTGAGAAGATAATTCTGTAGTTTTTCAGGTTAAAGATAACAGTACACTTTACAAATATGCAACATTATTTAAATGCAATCGTAAAAGTTACAAAAAAGCTTATTTGCTCACATAAATATTTTCTACAAAATTACTCATTTATCAATTTTAAGTTTTATTCAAACTGCACAGTACATAATTAGCCAAATATCTATGTGCAAGTGGGTAAGGGTAAAAGGCCCCTAAAGGGGTTGTCAATACTCATAAAATATGACAGACATTAAGATCTAAAGAAATAAAAAAATAATATTGTTAGATATTGCTAGTTTAAAATATATCAGTGCTTAATTGGCTTTTACTTATTATCTTACATTTTATTTTTCCCCATCTACACTGATGTGGAATTCAAAACACATAAAAATACATGCATTTGAATATTTTTTATGCTACTGGAACTTAGCTACAGTTAAAATTTTTCTGAAACTGGCATGTTAGGTATCAGATTAGGTATAGGCACTTCTAAGTATAATTTAATCATTAATATTTCATTCATTGTAAGAGAACATTATGCAAAAACTATAGTAAATAAATTAGTGTCATATAAATTCATAGGTTAACATGTATACAAAAATGATTTAATATTTCTGTTAGCTAAATTCATAACAAATTAGTTAGCTAAATTCAGAAAAAATTCTCAAGTCTGGCCTTGTACCTGCTTGATGCATTAACCAGTGTCTTCAAGCTACTTGGATTACGTATCAGTTTGTCCAACATGTTGACGATTTCATCGAACTTGGGCCTGCTATTTCGGTCTTTCTGCCAGCAATCTAGCATTAATTGATAGAGAGCAGCAGGACAGTCCATGGGGCTTGGCAGACGGTAGCCTTCCTCTACTGCTTTAATCACCTGTGTAAAGCCAAACAGAACCAGATCCAACACCACAAATTTAGTTTAGGATAGCTTGAGAAATTCTCCACTATCCAACGTTCATGGTTCCTCATTCTTACTTTTGCAGTAACAACCAGTATCACAATCTTTAAATCTCCAATTGCCTCCATATGCTGGAAACTAAAACAACATAAAGAAATAAATATATTATCACAATAAAAAGACATGCTTTCTTCACATATTATAAAGAAAATAAATGGTAATCATTTTTACCTAAGATCTTGATGAAGAGTGATTTTTAAAATTAAAAAAAAAAACAGTTCATGTTTTATTTATCTTTGCATTCTGAAATCAAATACAGATCAAATCTTCTAGTGATGTCTCTGAAAAGTTAATGTATTTTAATGAAAAATTATGTGCAGAACTACATGTTTTAAAGTAATAGAACTGCAATTTTACTTCAAGAGACTTTTGAATGGTAAATGATGAATAAGTCAAAGGCTAAATTACTATAACTATTTCATGTATCATTTAATAATGTTTAGATCTGGCTGTTTATTACTGATCATCTACTGATTTCTGTCAGGAATTTGGAATAATTGTCTAGTAACAGAAGCATTATGAAAATCATTGATTTTAAAAGTAACCGCATGTATTAATATCACTTTAATTATGAGATCATTTTATCAAAAACATTTGTACTGTTGCTGCTGCCATCAAAATGTCTAACTACAGAAAAGATCTGTTTATGTTACCGACTATAATAATACATATTTTATTCAATAATTAAAAATCAAATGTTTAAGTGATACCAAAAACTAGTAATAATGAGCATATTTCTCAAAATCCTGTTATGAATATTTTCTTAACAATTACACTTATCTAAATTTATTCACAAAGCCTTTCAACTTGATCTGACAAATAAAAAAATATATAATAATTAAAATAGAAAATTAAAAAGATAATTTTGAGTGACTGGAAAGAAACCAGTCTCTCTATGATTACAAAAAAAAAAAAAAGGGCATCTGAACAAAACCAGTTGCAAATGGAAAGAGGATGAAATAACAGACTTAAGCTGTATTTATGACAAAGGAGTTGAGAGAAGAGGAGAGAAAGTATTCATGATAAAAGAAGTTCAGGCCAATCACACTGGATGGTTGTTGCTGTTAATTTTAAACGAGCACATAAATGGGGGTAAAGAATATTGACAGGTATAATTTGGGCTTATTTTATTTGAGGTGAGTGGGAAACATTCATATGGCAAACTGCAGAAATCTGGCTAGAACACAGGAGATATCTGGGCTGATAATATATATGTAAGAATCATCAGCACATGGTCACAGCCTGAAGTCAGGGGTAGGCTGTGTTTCCTTGGGAAAAACATAAAGTTTCCTGAGACACACCAATGGTTAACTTTAAGCAGAGAAATAAAAAGTACTCAAAGACTCTAAAAATAAATGGTTAAATAAATTTTGAATGACTACAAGTACAATATAGAGGCTTCTCAGTTTATGATGGGGTTACATCCCAATCTATCATAAATTGAAAATATCGATAAACAATGCATTTAATACACCTACTTTCCCCAAAATCTTAGCTTAGCCTCGCCTACTTTAAATCTGCTTAGAGGACGAATAGTAGCCTACAAGTGGAACAAAATCATCTAACACAAAGCCTATTTTATAATAAAGTGTTGACTATCTCCTGTAATTAATTATATGTATTGCTTTTGTACCAACATAAAGTCAAAAAATTATAAATTGAACCATCGTAAATTAGGGACTGTCTGACTTGAGAGTCATACATGTTACTTAACAATATAAAAAACTAAAAGGCAAACCAAAGTAGAAAATATTGCAAAAACTATTAAATATGATTAACATATCTAATATATTAAAAGCTCATATATACTGAGAAATAAGACAACAGATAAATAAGAAATGAATACCAAAAATTATTAAAAAATTAAAAATTTTAAACAAATTTGGTGAAAATATTATTAAATAAATAAGTAGTAACAGAATATAATTAATATATCATTTGCACTGATATATTAATTAATGTAAGTTATTAACTTTCTTATAAGACTCCCTATTGCTGATAAGAACAATGGTTATTCTCTTTAATAACATATATATACCAAAATAAAACATCTTGATATAATTTATATCACAAAATATTTCACTATGCAGTGAATATAGTGATTTTTATTTACTTAATACATAATTTGTTTCATTATTCGCTTTTTCCCAAAGCTGGTACCAATTAGGTTTATGTTTTTCTTTAGTATTTTTTTCTTTAGTATTTGATCTTTGTTACATTTATTTTTTTTCTATCTTTTTTGTTCTTAATTTTATTTAATTCTGTTTATTTGGGCTTGTTTTATGAGATAGACCTCCTGTAATGATATGATTATTACCGTTTTGCTATGTCCCAAAAGTTTTGCTGTGTTGTACTATTATTATCATTTGTTTCTATGTATCTATTTTTTCTCTCTATGTATCTCAATCATTTTATTTCTTCTTTCACTCAGTCATTCTTCAGTAGCATGTTATTTAATCTCCATGTGTTTGTGGTTCTCCCTGCTATCTTTTTATAGTTGATCTCTAGCTTCATAGCATTATGATCAGAGAATATGGTTGGTATGATTTCAATCCTTATATTTGCTGAGGCTAGTTTTGTATCCCAGTATGTGCACTAGAAAATAATGTATAAGGAGCTATTTTGGGATGAAAGGCTCTGTAAATGTTGATTATTTCCAGTTGGTCTAATGTGTCATTTAAGGACGTTATTTCTTTATTGATTTTCTGTCTGGATGCTCTGTCCATATCCGACAGTAGGGTATTTTGGTCCCCTACTACAATAATGTTTTGGTCTGTTTCTCCCTTCAGTTCTGTTAGTAATTGCTTTATATGTTTAAGGACACCCTGATTGAGATCATAGATAATAAATGTTAAATCTTCTTTGCATATGATTCCCTTTATCGTTATGAAATGTCTCTCAATATCTCTTTTTACCTTTTTTATTTTGAAGTCTATTTTATCCAATATTATTACCACTACTCCTGCTTTTTTTCTGAATGCCTTTTGGTTGAAATATCATTTTCCAAACTTTCACTTTGAATGTATATTTATCTGTGAAACTGAAATGTGTCCCCGGAGGCAGCATATAGTTTTTTTTTTTTTTTTAATACAATCTGCAATTCTGTGCCTTTTTATTGGTAAGTTCAGTCCATTCACATTTAGGGTGATTATTGAAATATGAGGTTTTCTTATAGCCATTTTATCTTTTGTTTTCTGGTAGCTCAGTGTTTCCATTGTTCCTTGTCATTGTTTTTCTGTTTTTTGTTTGTTTGTTTTGTTTTGTTTTGTTTTGTTTTTAATTTGGTTGGGTTTTCTGGGTTTTCCCTTTTGTAACTTCTTGTTTCTTTGGCATGTAATTACCATTAAGAATACACACACACACACACACACACACACACACACACGCAGTCAACCATTCTCTTCTGTGTATGCCTTGTTTCCATTCCCCTTTGCAAATGTGCTTCTTTGATTCCTCCCCATATCTGTTATTGTCCTCTCAACTTGTCCCTGTGGATGCTGAACATTCATTACTGTCTTGCAGTAGCAATTCTCTTCTTATTATTTAAACTTATAATAACTTGTTCTTAGTAAGGGTTGCACTACTCTGCTTCTCTCTGCCTGCTAGTACCCTTACTTATAGTTATGTATTTTTTATCATTTTTTTTTTTTAGGTGGGCTGACCTCTTTTAGTATTTCCTGTAATGCAGGCCTCAGAGTGCAGAATTCCCTCAATTTTTGTATGGTCAGAAAGGTCTTTGTTTCTCTTTCACATCCAAAGGAGAGCTTTGCTGAATACATTGTTCTTGGTTGTTAGTTTCTTTCATTGAATACTTCGAATATTTAATTCCATTCCTTTCTTGTTTGTAAGGTTTGTGCCAAGAAGCTCGAAGATAATATAATTGGATTTCCTTTATAAGTTCCCAGCTTCTTTTCCCTGGCTGCCTTGAAAATTTTTTCTTTGCCATTAATTTTTGATAATTTTAATATATATGTCTTGGAGAAGGCCTTTTTGGGTTGATAATTGGGTGTTCTGTAAGCTTTTTGAATACCAAGCTCCAGCTCATTCCTTACATTTGAGAAAGTCTTGTCAATTATTTGTCTAAAAATACTCTCTGATCCCTCCTGCTTTTCCTCTCCTTCCAGAATCCCCATTATTTTTATGTTTCCTCTCCTAATGGTATCAGCTAGTTTTTTTAATTCTCTTTTACTATCTTTCATTCTTTGGTCTCTCTTTTCTTCCTTTTGATTTCTAGATTTCTGTCTTCCATATTCCTGATTCTTTCCTCCATTTGGTAGATTCTGTTTTTCTAAGCTTACTGTTTCATTCTTCATCTCTTTTAGTGTGTTTTTCACCTCCAGAAATTCTATTTGGTTCTTTTTGAGAGTTTCAGTCTCTTTGCTGAAGAACTCATTCTGCTCATTTAGTTTTTTTTTTTTAATTCTTAAAATTGTCAATATGTATTGTTTCAGATATCATTGAGTTTTTTCAGAAGTATCATCCTGAATTATCTGTCATTTAAGTCACATATTTCTATGTCTGTTAGATTATTTTCTGAAGATTTTTCTTTTTTTGAGATGCCTTATCAGCTTGGTTGTTCATGATGTTTAATGAACTATTTCTCTGCCTGGGCATTAATGGTAGTATATTCTGCCCCCACGCCCAAGAAAGATTTATTATATAGAGGTCTCTCTTTAGCCTGTTGCTAAGAAGCCATTTTGCTTTTGGTTTTCAGTAGGTGACGTCCAAGGCTCTTGGATCCCTGCTTTGAGACTTAATAATGTCCCCCCCCCCTATAAATATTCAATCATGCTCACTACTCTTGGTCTCAGTCTTTGTCAGTGTTAGCTGCAGTTTCGCTATTGTTTGCTCAAATTCACTTGGTGCTCTGCGGTGTTCAGTCTTGGAGGATATGGTGGGGGAAGGTGCCCTCTGGGTTGGTGGGATGGGGTGCTTTGCAATCAGAGCTGCTAAGAACCAGTTATCCTTTTGTTGTAGTCTCTACTTTGGTTCTGTCCATCTCTGTGGGTTCCACTCCTGCATGGAACTCATAGAACTCTTAGGCAGAGCTGTTCAGAGAACTCTCCACAACTTCTCTTCCCTCTCCTCCTTCAGGGAGCTCTAGCTGGAGAAGCAGCTTCTTTGTTTCTCCCAATCTACTGTTGGACTCCCATGATTCTGACCTCTGTTTGCTCAGACTTGCTAGTGTGTGGTTTGGGTGTTATGTGTTGAATTTTAGATGTTCAGCTTATTGTTGTTTCTAAGGGAGAGATCTGGGGACATCTTTCACTCTGCCATGCTTCTGATGTCACTCTTAGAGTTTATCTTTAAAACAGATTTAAAACTGTAACTTTAGATTTTATTGTTAGATGTTTTAAAGTGTATTAATCTTTTCTTATGCATGTTTACCTAATGTTTTTTTTCATAGTTTTGGGGAGAAATGAATGGCATCAGTACTCTGGTGGTTTGTGAAATTCTAGACTTCTACCAAAGCACAATTTAGGCTTTTCATTTTACCAGACAATTTATAATTTACAACTAAATGAATCATAATCTCAAATGACTTTGTTATTACTATATTACATTTGTTAATAAAGGTGGTTGAAATGAACAAAAGAAAGAAAAGAGGAAAAAAAAAGACAACCAAAATGTTTATAGACAATCTGGCATCATATCAGATATGTTATATCTGAAATATTATCATAAACTCTGCATTTTCTTGGAATTGACAGGTAAATATAAAGTTTAAATACAATTTAAAGAATGCTCCTGCTTCTTCCAATACATAAAACTGCAACATTGAGTGCCCAATAAGGCATTACTCACAAGTTGACTCTTGGTCCCTTTCCATCATGTAAGGGTCAACGGGTGCATCTTTTCAGGCATATATACCTGAGTATTATTTGCTTTTCCTATTCATAGAGACAACATTAGAAAGTTGGAATATGTGATCTACAAAGACAGAATTCTACCTACCATATCACTCAACCATGTTACCCACTTAATAATAAAGGATATGTGAGAGTATCTTTGGGTAGAAATGTTCTAAAAACTTTGAACCTGGTATGAGCTGGTTCTACTACATAGCTCACCATGCAGAATCAAATAGTTTCATAAAATTCTGGAAGGCCTTTAAAGACAGCTAAAGCATCAACTTGGAGGATCAAAAGAGTTGGTGCCATTTTTCAAGATACAGTATATGTATTATTATTATATCAGAAACTTCTATAATGTGTTTTGTTTCCAGTGACTCCTATTAGGGGAGACAGCTAGGGTTCCATTGAACTAGCAGTTTGGCTGCCATCAGGGCATTTTAGACTACTTGTGTCCAAATACTAGAAGAGAAGGAGAGTCACCATAACCACAAATGTAACATATTGAGCAGGAGGCATCTGAGCTGCTTGCACATTTGGGGGAGGAAGAAATATGTGAAAAACTTGGGGCCTTCTGGTTATTCCTTTATAAAAACTGTGTCCTGAAAATGTTTACCCCAGGAATAAAGAATAGATGCAGACTACTGATTAAGCTACCATGATATGAGATGTTGATAGATGAAGGAAATATACAACAGATAGTAGAGAAGGTAGAGACTAAAGACCAGGTGAGGTCCTGAGGTCAACCGAAACTACAGGAGTTGGAGTACAGTACATGTCCTGCCTCCTATCAGTTTATTTTCAGAAAGAATCCACAAAATCATGAACAGATGCACCCTACACCTGTATGGAAAACTAAGTCTGTATTGCAAAAGAGTGGAATGTGGCAACCGTGAAAATATGCTTCTCCTATCTTCACCTGAAGGGACAGTAATTGACCAACAATCTTTAACCCTAGACCTTCTAAAACCCATCATTACATTTACACCAAGACCATGCTCTGCACAGGTTACTACCAATCATTGACCATGGCAATGTTAATAAAATCAGCTCAGTCCTACGAGACATCTATAAAAAGACAATGCTGGCTTGAGGACTCCCTGGCAGCCTTACCAACCTCTAATAGAACTGTATCTCAGTCTCAGGTGCTTGCACCCAATCATCCCTCCATGTGCTTCCTTACAAGCATTTCCCTTTAATAATATGTATATCTAATCCCCTTTTGGTTTCTTGGAGGACTTAGACTAGCCCAGGCATTATATCAAAGGCAGTATGATACAAACTGTACATATATTATCTACATTCATTTTTACCACATATATGCAAGATAAGAATTATTACACATGCTTTACAGATGAAACACTTGAGATTCCACAGGTTAAGTATCATTTGTGTTTTAACAGCTAAGAAGTGACAGTGGTGAAATTTAGTTATATATCTGGCACACAAACCTGTGACCTATTCTAGTTTTGTGCTAAATCACATTACTGGAATTAGAAATAATTACCCACCTAAAAAGTAATTTGGGAAAGGTACAGATTTTACCCCCATTAAATTAGACTTTTTGCACTTTATATCTATAGGTATAAAGATATACAGATGTGTGTGTTTGTGTGTGTGTGTGTGTGTAATCTATCATCTATCTATCTATCTATCTATCTATCTATCTATCTATCTATCTATCATCTATCTATCATCTATACATATGTCTATATATCCAGAATTAGAAGGAGCTTTTTTGGATGATGGTACTCTCTCATTCACCACAGGAGATATCAAATGCTGGTTAGACAACTGAGTGGCAGGAAATTTGTAGGGGAAATTTGAACATTGGCTGGGTATTTTTATGAATTAAGTTCTGCCCAGGGCATAAGTGTCTATGCTCTAAGGTATTTACTTTAAATCTCACATATGGGTCCTTTTGTTACTATAAGTGCCTATGCTCTAAGGTATTTACTTTAAATCTCACATATGAGTCCTTTTGTTACTATGAGATACAAAGTTCTTTCTAAGTGACTATAGTTTAAGAATATATTTCTGTAAATAGTCACAGATACCATAGAAATAGATCCAGATATACCATTTTATTGGTATTTTTTCCTGTTGCCAATAGTACATCAATCTTAGATCAATAAAGTTCCAGACATTAAATAGATCTTTAAAATCTTTTATTCAAGTCCATTCTCTTTGTAGTCATTGAAACTGACCAAGATGAATGGCTTTTGGTTCAAGATATTTGTTGTTTTTGTTTTTGCCATTGTTTTCACAAAGAAAGGTATAGAAATTTTGGACTTAGGTATTGATATTTCTTTATGTATCACTTTTTTTCAAACAGGAAAGTATATCCATGAAGTTACCAGTCCCTAAAATTAATTGCTTGTATTCAAAAGCAGCATTATCCTTAGAAGACCAGTATTATCTTAAGAGACCAAAATATGTTAGTCCAATATGGTCATAAATACACAGGCATTATTATACAGAGATTAAGAAGTTGAATAATTTCTCACTGTTGAATCTTGGTAATTTGAGTATTTAGATGAGAACTAAAGTCCTCTTACTTTAGCTAATTACAACAGACTGCATGATACCATAGACTTTTCTTGGTTTTACCATAAATTTTCCAATAATATAGAAAGAATGATATATATTTTATACTTATATCTGTATCTACATCTATACCTATCTACACTGTACCATTGAAAATTGAAACAAGAAATAGAAAGAAGAGGGGCAGTATCAAGTTAGTTCACATCCTTTTGGAGGCAAATATTCCTGTCACCTCACAGGTAACATCTTATCCAACAGAAATAGTAATAAAATACTGACTGCCTAAAAAAAGGGGGCAAAAATAATTCTAAAATGAGAAGACTGAAAAAACAGATTACTTAGATGAGTTTTTAAAATATTGTGTAATCTATGGATAGGTATAATCTATGTATTCATATATTTCACAATAACTACAAAAAAACACACTGGCACTAAATTTAAAAATGCAATGCAATGAAAACTCTCTTTTTATTTTGGTTTTTAAGTTTTAAAAAATGCTCACATTTAAAATGTTATCAATAAAGACTCTTCTACTGACTACAGGATATTATTTTAGCTTCACATGCTTGAATCAGAGTTCATGATCTGGTATTTATCTAAATCATCCTAGTAATTCTAGTTTATTTTTATTATGTGTTGTTATGATTTTTCTCTGCAATGAAAGAGGCAATCCTAAATCAAAAGAAACCTACTGAAGCATTCTATCCCCCTGACACAGCAAAAGGTCTTTGAGAGATTTAGATAATTCCACCTGTCTTGGTAATGTAACACTTTTTGGTAGCAAAGCCTTTTTAGAATCAGATAGTATCTGGAATGTAGAGATTATGGAACGTATCATTTAAAACTCCCAAATAAGTATTTCTACTTTGTTCTCTTGATATTTTTTCCCAGAGATATTGAGTAATCATAATTTTCATGTATAGTAGACCTATCAAGTTTCTTGGATACAAAAATAGAAATTAAAGCACATCAAACTTAGTGCTATATCTAAAAACTAAATGCCACTAATGATTGTAAACTTGCTGAAGAAATACAAAGCATATATTGTACACTCTATTAAAGGTAGACATTTTAGAAATATTTTTAATTGAATAGTCATTTTCTGTAAACTTCATTTAGATTATCAGAAAATCCAATCAAAGCCAAAATATTAGTTTTGATTTTTTATAACTTCCTGAAAATATTATCTTAGCACTTCCTTATGTTTTGTAAATAGTTTGAAATAAAGTTACTTAGAAGAGTATCAAGACTCTCAAATGGTTGAAATCAGGGAAAAAAATACATCCCAAATCCTTCATACTTCCCTGTTTATATGTCCTTCTCCATGTAACTTTATATTTTCTACTCACGATGGTCAGTGTGATGGACCAATCCTCTGATTATGTAATTGGCCAATGGGATTTTAGCAGATACATTCCAAACTGAGGAACAGTTGAACTTGTTCTAGCCCTTCAGTCACTTAGCAAATGAGCTCACAGTAGTCTCTCGTACTGGTCTCCAAAGGAAGATGAAGTCCATGTAGAGCAAAGCCAAAATATGCAAATATAGAAAAGCTCACATCAAGGAACATGAGCAAGCTCAGTCAAGATCAGTATAAACACTTGAGTATTTACCTAGCATCATGTTCTATTATGATCTATAAGTTTATTTATGACAGATACACCAATCTCAGGTACAATTACCAATAATGTGGATGAGAATGCTACACCTATCAGACAAATAGTTGGGAAGGAATAATAATTCTGAGTAACAGAATCAGAATTCAAAATATGTTAAGTATGAGAAGGAGTTAACTAGGTAAATAGAAGACAAACATTTTTCTTAAGTGAAGAAAACAGACTTGCTGGCAAGACAGAATAAAATGCTTCAACAAAAATTAAAGAAAAGTACGGCATTGAACTGAGCCTTGAGGGAAGATAGAAGCCAAACCATGAAGTGCTCTGCAGCTCAGGTTAGCATTTGGCATTTATCTGGAGAACAGAAAGAAGCAAATAGGTCTAATCTTTGTCTAGACCAGATCAATCCAAAGTAATACTTTAATATTAAATTGAATATCTTAAATTTAATTAGAATAGTGTTCGAGGGTCACTGGTGAAAAGGGAGGAAGTAGACATTGATTCAATTGGAGACAGTGTGGTGGTTAGGTACAAAATATTTTAAGAAACAGCTTGGAATTTCTGCTATAACTTTCATTATGTTGTGACCTTAAGAATGCCATTTAATTCCTCTAAAGATTAGTTTCTTAGCTGTAAAAGAGGAATAAAAATATCTCTCTGATAAGTTGTTAAATATATACGAAGAGTTCAATGACACTTTTATCATAACCTTGCCCCTGAAATAATAGTTTAAGACAATAGATACTATGCTATCCCAAATTTAGAGATATATAAGTCAGCACCCCTTCCTTCAACTAAGTGAGTATAACACACACACACACACACACACACACACACACACACACACACACACACAAACCAATTGTAGCAATTTTAGATGACTACAAGAAGCAATTTTAGATGTCTTGTAGTGTACTTGTAGAGAAGCAGGAATCCATCAGAGAAGAATGCTATGAAATACAGCTGATCTTTCAGTGACATGGATTTGAACAGCACAAATCCACTTACATACAAATTTTCTTCTATAAATACTGCAAATGTATTTTCTTTTCCTTACAATTTTCTTAATTACATTTATTTTTCTGTAGCTGACTTTATTATATAAATAAAGTATAGAATGCATATAGCACACAAAATGTGTGTTAACTGACTGTTTATGTTATCAGTAAGGCTTCCAGTTAACAATAGTTAAGTTTTGAGGAGTCAAAAGTTATATGCCAATTTTCCACTGTGCAGGTGCCCCTAACCACCTAATTGTTCAAGAGTAAACTGTAATCCTTGGGAATGCTGAAGTGTGATCCTCGATTCTCACCCAGAGAAATATAAAGAAGGAAGGCTGTCTGGGGCAGCCTGCAAAGTATTCAAAAGAGGAAGGCCTGGTAGAGCATACAACAAGAATGTGTTTCCTTTGGGCAAAGTATGTATGGTGCAAGTAAAAATAGCTGGGAGAAGTCAGGTGAAGTATATAGAGAGCAGGCTTTCATCAAGGGTCTTTGGAAGAGCTTAGACATGAATTTCACTGGAGAACTAATGTTTGGGTTGCCACCTTACAGGAGGCATCAACAGCCCAACAATATAAAAACATTCTTGTCCCTTCTTAACTATCTCTCTATCTAGAAAAATTCTGAAAAGTCCAAACATAGCCTTTGGCAGAAGAGGAAAATGAGAAAAAATCTGACCATTCTTCCTTCTTATTCTAGGTACTGAGGGTCATGTTGGCCCTGAGGTTATGAAAAACACTTTGTAATAGATATGGTATTGGCTCTGATTTAGACTGGACTTGAATTTTTATACATGAAAGTGAGTCTCAATAACTGGAATGAGACTGTTGTTTCAACAAAATGAGGCTGGAGAGATATAGTACTTGTCTAATAACTCATGAAGCATAGGAGAGGAAGATTTTACATAGTTGGCTGAAAGAAATAATTAGAAGATAAATCTTTTAAACCAGCATGTTATTTAGCTAAGACTTCAATATACTGGTTATATAAAGAAGCAAATAGATATTAGTTGGTAAACACTTAAAACAGTGTATGGAAAATAGAAAGGGCTCAATAATTGTTAGCTACTTTTATAATTGTTATTATTTAATGAGAAAAAAAATTCAAATTTAAGTATGACCCAAAATGGTAAGGGATGTACTGAACAATAGCAACTAAAAATTACAAAGCTAAGATGAAAGAGCCATATGTGATGCATAATATAATAAACATTCTGAATTTGAATAGAAGATTTGACCATGGTTCTTTTAATTCTAAGATTCTACTATTTTAAGGATGAATTGTTTTTTCACGTGTGGAAAAATCTGCCCCCCAAAAAAATTAAACAGACAATATAAATCTTCCTACATTTTTAATTAAAAAGAAACATAGATTAAATCCTTTTTATCCTCTAAGAGCAGCCACTATTAAATCAATATCATCCATCCTTTTCGTCTGGAGTTAGCTGCCTTTATGAAATGCAAATCATAAAAACTTGCCTGTCAGTACTCATTCTTTGATGCCTCTTCCTTTATCTTTAAAAATGATACTGACATAAAATGAGTTGAACATCCCTACAGTACAGCTAGAACTGTCTGGCAAGGGACCGAGCTTTTATATAACAATAACTTACTTTCCTTTGTTCTAACTCATTTTGAGCTTCTGCATAAAAGATATTTCAACAACAACAAAACAGATCAGAAAGTAAGCAAAGTGTTTCATTTTTTTAAAGCAACTCTCATGTTCAGAAATGAAAAAAATTATGTCTCCCAACTCACTGAGCAGAACATTTCATTCCAAACTTGATGGGGAATAGTTCCATACTTACATCTTGATTGGTCATCTCCCAGTAGGGTCTCTCTCCATAAGACACAACCTCCCACATCACGATTCCATAGCTCCAGACATCACTGGCAGAGGTAAACTTTCGGAAGGCTATAGCTTCTGGGGCAGTCCACCTGATTGGAATTTTGCCTCCCTAGAATTGAAAAATGAATTTAAAAAATTCTCACACACTTCAAATGTATCTAGGGATATTGCTGCCTTACTCAAAAGATCTAGAAAGAGATGTAGCATTTTTAAGTGAATCTATTTGACAGCGTGCATTCTCTTTTCACATATCAGATTATAAGCATTTGCAGACTGACGGCTAATTGGCTGTCTGAAAGGCTTCTGGTTTAAATTGTTTGACTACTAGAATACATACAGGACCTACAATTCAATTACAATATCAGGATGGCAGCTCTAAGTGGGGAAAGAAGGCAGTTAAGCAAATCAATAAGGTAAACTTTCATGACTTTCAACCAGAGAGTAAAGGGCTCAAATTCCCATGGTACTTTTTTCTTTAATATAGGAATTGTAAGTAAAAAGTCTCAGTGCCAAATGCAACCTTGAGAAGTATAATAGTTAATAAGACAAGCATGAAAATCGGATGTGTTACAAACTTAGTTATACTCTCCCTTAACATCACGTAATTTCTGCTAGACTTGGTATGTCTTATTTTCTGTTATATTTTTGAGTTTGTTCAATTAGATTCTTTTTTAAAATCTAAAAGGTAGGTTTCTCTTTAACTCAACCATTTTGAAGTTACTGAAATAAGATTATGAAAAAAAGATTGCAACATTATCAAATTTGAGGGTTTTTTATGTTGTAAAAAGAATTGGTTTAGTAGGTTCTCTCTTGGTTCACTAAATACATTTAAATACCAGGCCTCTTTTGGGCTGAATTTTTTTTCTCTTAATTTTTAAAAGTTGTCAACCCAAACAACCAAACATTTCATTTATATTAAAGGGGTGGAGGTAGGGAGAGAGAGGGAGAGGTTTTGAATATCTTTAAAAGACTAACATATGTCTTTCCATTTTGTGAGAAGGGAATAATTAACATGCAAGAAAAAAATTAGAACCTAAATTGCTCTTTATGAATGAAAGTTATAAGATATACAAGGAAATAAGATTTTTATCCAATGTTTAAAATTATTCTCTGAGTTAAATTTAATATGAATTATTCAAACTAAATTTGAATTATTTGCTCCTTAGAAACATGATGACACTACTATAAGATATTTGTTATTATCATACAATTAGGTCTGGAATGTGTTGTGATGTTCTATAATATATTACTATATGTCTTAAAATTATAATTGTTAAGTACTTTATACTTCAGCCTAGAATGTTCCTCCTGATCCTCTAAGCATCATATTTGCCATCAGTATCATTTGAAGGTCCCTTATCTTCTCATCTCTTGGTACACACATTTTGCACAAACTGCCACCATGCCTCATTTCATAGGAATAAGTCTTGAGTGTCTCAGGAGTTCTGCTTTCCCTCCTGCTCCCTCTCTCTCAGCATGACACATTGACACAAACCTTGACAATCTACTTCATGCATTTAACTAAGACATCAACCAATAATATTGGGAATGGATTTTTCTATAACCTCAGTCTTGCTTAGGCCAAGTTTAAATATAACTCTAATATCAGGAGAATTCTTAAATGAGGTTTCATTTAATGCAAATAATGACAAAAATAATTAAGTATAGAAGAAGAGGAATTAATATCCTATCAATTAACTTATTGATTTATTAAGCTGACCATTAGACTTGTTTGCTTATATGAGATACTCATGATCTTTAGCATAGTACAATCCCTAAATATCACTGAGTCACAAAGCAACAATGAAAACAAAACAAAACAGCCTTATAATCTATAAATAGTTTATTGTTAGACTACGAGTAGAAGTAATTTTAAAACTTTGAATTAAATAATAAATATATAATACACCTATCATAAAAATAGAGGACAACAAAATTATTCTTTTGTATTGAAACAAAAGTTAACCAAATTGTCAGTTAAAAATATACAATAATAAGTTCCTGTCTTCACAAGGAGTTTAGACATTGAAGATCTAACTTGGTAATGTTGTAAAGATTTAGAATTAAACAAATGAAGTTTATCATAAGGATTTTAAACTCAAGAAGGGCAATGGCGTAGATTGCCCAGAAAATTCTGTTTTGCCAATAGCTACAGTTTTCCACAGAAAGAACTGTCAATTAGATAACATATCAATTCAGAAAACAATCACATTGCTGGAAAAGTAATTTATGCTAATTACAATATTGTGAGTTAGTGATCAATTTTCCAAAGATACGGGTTTAACAGTTTACATAGTATGTAAGAAAAGTAATTGGGCATTAACATGCCTTCGATAAATCAAAACTTTTGAAAGAAACATCTCTCTTATTTTCTACAGGGTGAATCCTTAAAAGGTAACTTTAGATATTTTGTATTTGTTTTACTAAAGTGAAGATACTTTATTGCAGAGAATTTAAGCTACTCAACAATGCTATACATGTTATATATTCATATATAGTATGTGTATACATATGTATAGGTATTTATTGCTTTAATGTAAGAGTCTCTAATTTTTCTTTTACATTTAAAACTATATGATTTTTCTATTGTATCCACTCTGAACTTAAGCATTTTTATTTTCAGTATCTTTTGAAAATAAGAGACTCGTAAGGGGGATATTGAATATTGCTTATCTGAGTTTAATATATGAATTTTCTGATATTTAGGAGAATATTAGCTGGATTTTTTTATCCCCCACCCCATCTCTTTCTCTCTCTTCTTATGTTGGAGAAACATCTGTCTTTTTTTTTTGCCATTTCTTTTAAAATCTTTAAAAAATAAGTGCCTCTAGTCTAGTGTTTCAGAAATGCATTCTGTTAGATCTTACCCTTGTGGTGTAGGCTGCCTCAGGATCATCTTCTAGTACCCTGGAAAGTCCAAAGTCAGACACTTTGCACACAAGGTTACTGTTGATTAAGATGTTTCTGGCAGCAAGGTCTCTGTGCACATAGCCCATGTCAGAGAGGTACTTCATTCCTGCAGCAATGCCTCTCAGCATGCCAACAAGCTGAATCACAGTGAATTGCCCATCATTTTTCTGTAAAGACGATGCAGAGATATTAGTGCAGAAATGTCAGTCACTGGGGGGAAAATATGAAAGGAGCTTTCTTCAGTTCCAAATTAATACTATCACCAGATTCATATACAATTTTTATCTAAAGGAGAACAGAAAAAGTTTGGAAATATGTAGTTAACTTTGTAATGTTTATCAGTCCTCTGTTCGGTTAAAGCAGATAAAGGCTTTAAAAATCCTTGTCAAAAATCTCATTTAATTGTCCTCTGTCTTATTACTTCTTCATTCTCAGTCATCAGAGGAGAGGAGAGTGTTCATCACTGCAACCTGCTGCTTGCCTAGGTTTAACACTGCATAGTTTCAAGATGCTTTATTTTTTATTATATTTATATTATAGTTGAAACTAATAATAAAATTAAAAAAATATTGGAGTGACCTGGTTAATAAAATTATATAGGTTTCAAGTGTACAATTCAATAATATGTCATATGTATATGTCATATGCATTGTGTGTTCATCACTCTAAGTATTTCCATCTGTCACCATATATTTGATCCCCTTTACCCTTATCTCCTTCCTCCCTCTTTCTTTTTTCTGGCAATCACTAATCTGTTGTCTGTGTCTGTGAGTTTTTGTTTGTCTTGTTCATTTGTTGTTTTCAGTTTTATATCCCACATATGAGTAAAATCATGGTTCTCAACTTTTACTGTGACTTATTTTACTTAGCATGATAATCTCAAGATCCATCTACATTGTTGCAGGTGGCAGTATTTCACCTTCTCTTCAAGGTACTTTAAAAGAAGCTAGAGAGATAAGCATATTGGTGTAAGGAAGAAATGGCCAGAGGAGATAGAGGGAGATTCTGCAGTAGCAGATGGGAGGGAAATGACTGAGCCATGACCAAGACAATGTTAGAATTTCTCAGAAGCTTGCTGTCTTGCTGTCAAGGACACTGAACTTACTGCAGAGACACAGAAAAAGGCTCATCTGATGATTATTTTAAAATAAAGGAATGATGTGACTTTAAGAGACTGAAGAACTGAAAGATACGTATAAAAAATTTGGCAATGGAATTTGGCAGAGGCTGGAGATTGGAAGGGAAGTTTGCTTTGTCAGTGGACTACTGTCTCATTCATTGCACAGACCCCTCTTTAGATCACCATTGATACCTTTTCCTAACACCTTTCCTGATCAGTAGCAATAATTGCTACATTGAAGATGAAAAACTGCCAACCTACAGGTTTAATCAGGCCTGTAAATATATATGTCTAGCACAAATTATTTATTAATAAAATGAGTTGCCAATGTTTAAAATTTGGAGACTTACACATAAAAAATATTTTCGTGAAATCTAGAAGACCTGACAATACAAAATTAGTATGTCTATCACCGTATGATGAATCCATTTGCACAAGCAGTAGCCCTCAGATGAGTTAAAAACCTATTTGACCTCTTAATATAGATAATGTGCTTGAACCTTTTAGACATTTTTTCTTGTTCTGCTTAATATTACATACTTTGAGAAAGTTAAGTATTTGTAGAAGCTTTTTTTCTCTCCGTTCTTTTCCTTTCCTTTATTCCTCCTTTCCTTCTTTCCATCTTTTCTTCTTTCTTGTCTTTCTTTCTTTCCTCTTTTACTTTTTAAAACAAATTAACATATACTTAAATTAAACTGTAGACATAATTTAAATTTAAATTTTCTGAAAAGAACAATTTGCAAACTGAAGTTAATTTTTTGAAGTATAACTATTCTGACTCCAGGTATTTCTATTTAAAACTTTAGCTTTAAAGTATCTCAATTTCAACTTTAATATCACAGTTAATGTATAAATAGCACTTTTAATAATTAAATTTGTCTCAAATCTTACCTTTAAAAATGTATCTAAAGATCCATTTTCCATATACTCTGTCACTATCATCACTGGTTTACCTGAAAAGAAAATAGTAGGTGAACTGTTGCTTTTTTTAAAAAAAAATTTTGCATTCTTATCTATAAAATGTTCACCTGGAAGTTTTATTAGTGTCCAAATTATATATATTCATTAAAAAAATCTTCTTTGAGTAGCAAGTAAATTCCTGACACAATGATACCTTAATGCAATGGTAGAGTCAGTGAGAAGAAATTAAGACAAGAATAATGACAGACTGATATTTAAGATATATTAAAAAATGAACAATTATGAATAGCAAAATCAATTTATGTAGAAAAAAGTTCAAGAATAAATATTATTTTAATAGAAGTAATAATATTCAGCAAAGCACTATGAACATATTTCTCTTTCTCACAATTCTAAATAAAAACTACCCAGTATAACTGTTTTGTTTATGATCCCTTGAATACATGCTGCATTTTCTTAACTTTATTTCTATGTTCTTGTAAATCCTTTCCTAATGCCTACCTCCATTTTCCCTCTGTGCTGCCAGACACTTACAATCTCTATCAATGGAAAGTTTTTTCACTCTTCAAAAAAAATGCTGTTCTAATTTCTCTTGCTATCTGGAAACCTCCCTTGCAATCACTATTTTCAATGGAAGTGTTCCTCCTTTCATGTCTGATAAAGAAGTATAGCCAAGAGAGTAGTTGGACAGACTCAAGTCACATTGCTTGGCTCTGAACCCATATTAGTCACTTAACTGTCATCTGATCATGGGCAAATCAGTTTTCTCATCTGTAAAATTAGGATACTAATGGTACCTGCCTCATAGGATTGTTATGAGTACCTACCAAGTTATATGGTTATCAAAGGCATTTAGAATAGTGCCTACCACTTAGAATTTGCTATGTATTATTATTTTATACCTTAATCAACTTTTTGGGTTAACTTCCTTGCTGGACATAGTTGACTACAAGAACAAATCCTCCATAATATTATGGTATTTTGTGTATAATACATCTTTGACAAAGGATGAAAAATGCAAGATAAAAAATCCATATTGAATGAAGAAATACTTAAGATATGGTTGTTAGTTTTATTTCTCCACATTAACCTCATTATATTTTAGAACATGCCTCTTTACTCTTTAGTGACAGTATACTACAAAAAAATTTAAGTGTTTTAAAACTATTTTGAGGTTAGTAAAAAGAGATCTTATGACAGAGAAATTACTACCTTATATATCTACTAATTAAGTTTTTTATATTATGGAGGGGAAACAAAGCCTATACAATCATGAAACCTGTTATAACTAACTTAATGGCATTCTCCAGAAGAGCATTTGTACTTTACTTGAGAAGTAATTAATTCAAATCATAGAATTAGAACTTGTATATTTAGTCAAACTTCACACAGCAGTATAAGTAGACATATACAAAGTTAGACAATTACACTTAAAGAAATAACTAGAACAAATAATTTTTCATTTCAAAATAATTTAAAACTCACTCTTTAGATAATAAGGCAGGTCAGTCTTAACTCTCACTCAGATAATCATCATCTTTTAAAATATTTTAGGAGTAATATTCTTTAACTAGAATGTGACAAGTATATTACAAAGGTGACACATTTCTTTCTTCTTTAAAGTTTATAAAAGTTATTTTTAAAAGTTTGTATAAATCTATTTTGCATGTGATTTTAGATGCCTATGTTAGGTGAAACATCACATATTCAGAGAATATGCATTGGCAATGTCAATTTAATCTGAACTTTGAAGACTAAAAGGGTTACTAAAAGGGTACAGGTGATATATATTCCTGGAAGAAGAGGCAGCATATGCAAGGGATCTTGCCATGAAAGAGTTCATCAAGTTCAAATATAGCCATATATTTGAGTTTTTAAAGAATCCTGGAATTTTCTTCATAAATCAGGAAGTGACAGGAGATGAGTTGGAGAATACTGATTTTAAAACTGACTGAAAATACCTTAGTTAAAAAAGAGAGAGAGAAACAATTCATATTGTATTTGTAAATGGCTCTGATAGCACAGGAATAAAAAAAGATAATACATTTTTTTCTTAGTATAATTATAATCTAAAATAATGAATAGAGAAATGCTTTAATTTTAATTTTAATGATATTGCCACACCCATGTTAATGAACTTCACAGAAACTCTAAAACAGACAAAATTCTACTTTGGAACTTTCTGGTCTTATTCTTACATGTTTGAGACCATTTCAGCCTTATGTTGACACTTCTTTTCTTCCAAAAGTCTAGAACTATTACACTTCCTCAATGATAAAAGGCAAAATATTTTATAACTGCTTTGTCACAGGGCCTACGTGACAGGAGTTACACCAGGCATAATGCTGCAGTATCCTGAAACATTCTGCTGTACCATACATCATCTTTTCATTTGCTGATCTCAGGATTTCAAAAGTACCCAAGGATAAAACTGCATAGGCAGGTAAAGGGGACACATGGGTAACCATGGCATCAGCTTTTAATCAAACACTACAGAAATATTTTAATAAATTTACAACTAATAGAGCCAAAAAGAGTATGTACTCGCTGAACATCAGCCTGCATTTTCTAGAATCAGCCTGTGATTCCTGTGATTACTTCCTATGTGTCGCTGTCTCTGACTCTGCCTGATTGCTTCTCTCACAGAAGGGAGTCATCACAGTATAAAGAAAGGGAAGGACAAAATTCCAACAGATATCCAGGGAATATATTTTCATTTTCCTTCATTGGCACCTCTCAATTCATATCATATGAGCAGATGCCTACTTCATCAAAGTGAAACCCTAATCTACATCTACTCTACCCCAAGTCATTTATGTCTGTGGCACTTTCTCTATAGTTACTTACAAAACTTTGTTTCCTTCCCTCTTTTCCTATATATATTTTTTCTCTCTGCCCATCTTCTAATTTTTTAGACTCTTTTTCTACAGTTATGACTCAGTAAATATTTACTTTTGCTCATCATAGGTCTACTGAGAGAGAAGTGGATGGAATTCCCATGTAAAAATATTTTGTTCTTGGGTAAATTTGTTCCCTAAATTCAACCCTAATTTACAAGAAAGAATTTATGTTCTAAAGAGAATGAACTGATTAGAAAACATATTGAAATTTAATAATATACATTTAGGAAGAAAATATGATAACTTTTCAGGAAGATGGGCACCTGATATTCGTCCAGTAGGAGTACATAGCTAGCACAACCTAGTTTTAAAAGTCGGGTTAACTATTATGACAGTGTAGGTTATAATGTCAATAACAAAAGTTTTTTTTTGAGAAATATGATAAGGACCTAAAAGACCTCTCATTCTTCAGACAATGAAGAAAGCAATTAAAATGAATGCTTGCAAACAAGCACGATGTTCTTTTGTTGACAAGAATAAGACACTTCGGGACCCATTCGATTATATTTCATGCTTGAGTCATTTTAATGCTAATTACATTTAGTTTGGCTTATGTTTTGTCTCAGTCCCTACTAGCCTGAAAGAATGACATAGCGATAATTAACACAGCTTACTCTAGCCCTTGTAAATTCAATAAAACTGTATAAATCATTTTTCATTATCCAGCTTGAAGTACAAAGAGTAGATTTCCAATAATTTTGAAAGCATATTCTCAAAAATCCATATAAAGAGAGCTCATAAAGCATGTCAAAACATGATTTTCATCATAGACTAGGGTTTTAATATTATTATATATCATTTACTGAAAACTCAGCCCAGGCAGAATCTAAAAAATGCATTATTTGTGGAATTCACATTATTATTGATAACCATAAAAGAGCTACAATTTATTGATTTTATTATCTACTCTTTCAAGGCATAATATTATTTTAAATTATTATTAAAATTCTATAAAAGCGATATTATGAAATACATTTTTCAGAGAAAGAAAAGTGAGCCTTAGAAAGATTCAACATATTACTTGGGTTGAGAGCAAGTTGTAAAAGAAGCAAAATTAGGAATCAAATTTATGTTCACCTGACTATAAAAGCTTTTTTTCCTTTTCTACATACTATGATTCCTATAATTTCATAATTTTTTATTTTAAATCTTATTTTTAAGTCTCAAAAATATTTACTCTCTTGTATTAAAACAAACTTGGTAATCATAACTATGCCATACCAAACTATTTGACCATTGATGAAAGATCTGTTAACTATTCAGACAGTTTTAATAAATAATATATATTTAAATGTGATCATTACGTATATATGCCCTGACTATTCCAAAGTGCTCTAGAGTAAAATGGTCTTGAATTCTATCCCTGTGAAGTATCTATAATAGTCAAGTCCATAGAAGCAGAATGTAAAATGGTGCTTGTCAGAGGCAAGGGTGAGGAAGGAAGGAGTTTCATTTTTACAATATGAGAAGGTTCTAGAGATCAGAGATACAACATTGTGCTTATAATTAAAAATATTGTACTGAATACTTAAAAATTTAAGAGGATATATCTCATATGTGTTTTTTTTTTTTTCAATCACGATAAAAGAAAATTGAGTTTGTTTCGCTACTACATGATTTTGGGTGCCAGTGTCCATCAGAAATCCAGCAGCTGAGAGAGAATGCCACTCCTGGTAATTCAGTCTATTTCCATTTCAAAGTTACGTGAAACAAACTTCTGGGAATGTTCATCTTCAGAGTATGGTCCCTAACAAGTAACATAGCTATAACCTAGGAGCTTACTGAGTGGGGAGGGGCAAATTATGGGGCAGTTAGAACTTAGAAAAATAGTCAGATATTTTCATTCCATTATGGTCCTTATTTGTTGGTTAACACTTTAGGAAGAGTCACTTATAAAATTATCTAATTTTAATTTTGAAGAAAGAGAAAATAAAAAGCCTATATTGAGACAGAAATATGAAAATGCCAAATGTCTCTCTAGGAAGAGTGTCCGAATTACATAATATTCTCTTTTTCTTTCACATTGTTTATATTGATATAAAATTTTCCATTAGATGTTAATTTCACAAATTAAAAATGAATTAGAATTGTTCTGACATCAGTGAAGATAGGTAATAATTAACTATGAAGTTAGAAATTATAAACTTTTCAGAAGAGGTGGGAAATCTAAAAATTATAAAATCTGAAAACTTTGCTTTATTAATAATGAAAATAATGTTAAAACACAATGTTGAATTTACTAACAATCTATGAGCCAGTAAATCTGTTTCTATAGATCTATATTATTTCAGATGCTTGGGATTCAGTTTTATCAGGAAAAACACTTGTAAATCTCCAATAATTATTTTATGAATATTTATTAAACCTCTGCCTATGCCCTACCTAACAAAACAAAACAAAAAATCTACCAAATTAATGAACTGGTTTCTGTTTCTACTTCAATTTTAAAGTTGTTTATTTCCATCATGGTTTATAACTGGTTCATAGCATTTATTTCCTTTTGTAAAATGAGAGATGTAAAACTGAAGCATACTCACACTTCAAACATTTTAATTTGTACTTTTCAGGATTAAAGATAAATCACACATTATATACAACATATGTAATTAGATGCTTATGAGAATCTCTGCTTTAACTTATCCACACCTGGACTACTGATTACCAAACATAGTCTAGCTCCTTCTAGATGGTCCCCTATAAACAGGAATTCCTTTCTTCAATGTACCCAGGACAAATAATTTATACTTATCACAGATTCCTATTTTTTCCTCACAGTTCACTTCCAAAACATAAGAAACTTTATTGTGCCTGCCCTTAATATAGCTATAGAATTCAACAAATTCTCTCCTTGCTAGTTTCCTATCCTCTTCTAATCCATAATGAGCTGTGAATAATGTCATTAGCCTCCTCACTGCTCCCTACTTAAGCACTGGCTCCTACCATCTATAATCAACACAGCAGTTTGACTGATATTGTTAATGTAGAAATCAAACTCCATCACATCTTGACTCTAAAGGCTCCAAAGCTCATAGTAAGAGATTGTTTTTACAGGAACCAAAAGTTATTACATTATTTATTCTCTTACTTCACCTTTAGGTTAAGCTCTTGTCGAAATCCTCTCATTCATTCTACTGAAGCAATATTGGTCTTCTTGCTGTTTCTTGAACATCCCATCAAATTTTACTTGAGTCTTGCTGGTCCTTCCTCCTATAACACTCTGTCTGCACCTTCACTTTATTCAATCCTCATCACAGAGGTCTTTCTCTAAGTAAAATAGAAACCATCAACCTGCAAAAAAACCAATACCTAATCTCCTAACTTAGCTTTATATTCTCCATTTAATGTTATGTATTCATTTATTATATTATAAATATTTATGTTCATTTAGTTTCTGTCTACTTAATTCAAAGGTAAGCTCAATAAAGGCAGGGATTCAATCTGTTTTTTTTTTCTGCTATACCCCATGGATTAATAGGAAGACATGTATTAGGTGATCAATGAATATTTTTTGGATAAATAAATATTTCTTGTCAAACTTATACTGAATAATGAAATATGAGGTTGGTAATATACACTGTTTAAGAGCTTAAGTTTTGGAGTCATACAAAACGATTTTAAAATCTGGCATTATCTTATGCTAGCTTTATGATATTGGATAAGGTACTTAACCTTTTTAAAGTTAATTTTTTCCATCTGTAAAATGAGAAAACATACTGTTATCTATAGGATAGCCTTACTGTGAAGATTAAAGGAGATAATATATAAAATATTATCTTTAATATAAAATATTAAAGGAGATAATATATTAAGCTTAGTAAACTTTTAAAGTAATGTTAATGATTAGTATTAGTAAAAACATATGCAAGATCCTATAAAAAGATTGCCAGGCAATTTTCTTTATATGAATTTTAATTGTTTTATAAAATACCCATGGTTTATAAAATACAATTTTTTAAATTAAAATATAAACTCTATATCAGTCTGGTTAGTTTTAAAGATTTACATAACTATATGTTATTAATTTATTTAATATAATTTATGTCCTTTTAAAAATTACCTAATGCTTCTGGCCCTGTGATAGACACTAGAGAGGCCATAAACAAATCAGTTTTAAAAAGCTCATTGTGTAGTAAGAATGATAAAACATAGAGATATAACAACGATACAATGTATAGCATGACAAAGTGCAGAGAGATATAACTAGAGTTTATAAGATTGCTTCCGACTGTGAATTCATTCATTCAACAAATATGTGAAATGCTACACATGGCAAGCACTGATCGGAGAACACCAAAAGAGCAAAACAAAACCTCTGCTCTTTGAAGTTTCTATTTTAATGTAGAACTGGACTAGGAAGTTTTCCTTTACTTATATATTCAAAATTACTGCGTGTCTTCTCTCTGCCAAACAGGCACTGAGAATAGAAGGACAAATGAAGGTAAATAAAACATCTCATGGAGAAGGTCACATTTGAATTAAACTTGAGGTCAAGTAGAACTGAGGAAAGTGGAGAAGACATTCTAGGTTTAAAGGAAGTATCTCGGAGGGTCAGAACAAGGACTAGATAGAGTTATCTGGAAAGAAAATAGAGAAATATGGAGATATAGCCGAATCATATCAGACTAACTATAAAAGTAAATGTATTTTGCTAAATTTGTTATCTTGTTTGGTGATGAAGCATGAGATAAAAACAGTGATTTATTAAAATCTACCTAAGGACCATAGGCGTAGAATGAACTAATGTGGAAAAAGATCAAAATGAGAAAACCAGTTTGAAGATTTTGAAATAGACCTGGGAGATACATAACAAGGACCTGTAAAATGGAATTGTTTTTATTAGAATGAAATATTATGTTTGACAGATAATTACAAATTTATGTTAGAATTTTTTGACAACTTAAATAATCAAATAATCAATTGTCATTGAATGTGCCATCTCCTCAGACATTAAAAAAAAAAGGAAATAAGAAGATATTCCTCTAATGTTCCTCTAATATTTTGTTTAAATTTGTTAATTATACAGAATTAAATTTGTTGGTTATGGTATCAGATTAAGAAGTATAACTATGAATAATTACAAAACTCAATAGAAATATCCTCTTAGTCATTTATAATAATTTTCATGGGTGAGAAAAAAAATCTTCAAGAACTAAGGATGCTGCAATGGAAATATAATTTTTTTCCTCCTTTTAATTTTATTCCTGAATCTCTTTACATAGTAAGCACTGGCACTGTGTATATTACATTAAAGCATCTTGCATTGCCAATGAGTCAATTAAGCCAGGACCTGTGAGTTTTTACATCATTTGCCATGAAGTATCTCTAGAATATATATCTATTTATGATGTGTCCTGTTTAACAACAAAAACAGAAGGAATTTGAATGAGGGCCCATGTTTCTGGTACGTAGAGCAGTGATACAAGAAAAATAAAGTTTCAATGATGGCACCATCCATAGGAGTGCTACTCAAACTCCCTATCTCAACTTCAATCAGAAATATCACAAGATTTAGTTGCACTTATGTCTCATTATCTGTGTGCTGCAGGTTGAGAATAATTGCTGTATAAATTAGCATCAGATCAGAGAGCATGAAATTAAGGACACAAATAAAATGAGTTGCAACATGGTAAATTAAAAACAAGTTGAAGACTTCCTAAGTTGAACATCAAGAGCTACATTTATTAAGGGGAAGTACAATTTCAATTCAAATAGAACAAAAAATAAAGACAGAAATATTTAAAATATTTAAATTTTCCTTTACTTATATGTGTAGCCTCGTAATATCAACATCAAATAGACTATTTGGGTAGGAGATTCAATATTTAAAAACTGTATTCTCAACTACAGTACCATTTTTTAGACTAGAATTTATAGAATTTAGATATCATTTGTTGAAATTGATAATTTCTCTATAAATAAAGCTTTTCATGTGCATATAAATTATATAACAATTTTAGTTGTTTTACTCTGAGAAACATAGTTTTCTTAATTTAGCTCAGTCATGTCCCTTTCATATAATCAGAGGTCTACAAAAGATGAATATTAGTTCTAACAAATTTTAGATGTCATTCACTAGTAACTGATACATTCACTGTTTTTAAACAGATGAAAATAAATACTTATTCACTACTATAATTATAATTATTCATACACATACACTCACACTCCTTAATTTAATCTGCATAAGTGACTCAGGTTCAAAGTGCTTCAGTGATTATGAATTGGGTTAGATTTAGGTGCAAGAGATTTACATAAATAATTTGAAATATGGTCTGTGTTTTCAGAGAGCAGACTTCTTTTTTAGCTAGGAATTTAAAAAAAATATATACAAAAGAGATGAAATTGAGTGGAAAATTTGAACAAGAGTTTTGGATAAATGAAACAATGTTATAGATTGCTACAAAAAATACAGACATAGGCAAAGTGTTCAAAAGAAAGAAACATTACTTCATGCTGAAATGATGAGAACTATTTCATGGAGGTGATAAAATCTGAGTATGGTTTTGAAGGAATT
The DNA here is from genome assembly GCA_004027375.1 of Macroglossus sobrinus. NCBI lineage: Eukaryota > Metazoa > Chordata > Mammalia > Chiroptera > Pteropodidae > Macroglossus > Macroglossus sobrinus. Next base: position 230,087 of record PVKZ01001417.1, on the reverse strand, counting down.
TAAAAAGTAATGAATATGAGGGTGTCAATTTTAGAGAAAGAGGCAATGTAGGTAGGGAAACATATCAGGTATATTAAAATGGACTAAGAATAAAACCAATAGGAAGGAGTTCAGAATACAGGAAGAGAAATAAATGGAAAAGTAACTATACATTTACTAAGTATCTATTCTATGCTATGCCTATTCTAAAACATATCCTGTATTCATGCCATCTTTACAACATCACTGTGATAAATTCTTACTCCATATGATTGATGAAGAAAGTAAGGTTCTGAAAGTTTAACTAACTTATGCAAAGTCACTTAGCAGTTTATGGTAGAAACAAAATTAAAATCAGGTGGCTAGAGTCACAGTCTATGTTCTTGACCATTAAACAATAACACCTTCCATGATAGTAGTAGTGATCTGGCATTATTCTAAACATTACGTTAATATTGCAGAGGGTAGATTGGCTACTTCTGGAGCTTTACATCTTCCCTGGATAGTTGGAAGTCTCAGTCAGAATTTATTATGAGAAATTTAAATTTAACAATCATATTAAAGATGAAATAAGGATATAAAATTTACCAGATGTTATTATTACTATGACTATCATTAATAATTATGTTAGAAATTAGCTGAGATCATGACTGCTTAGGAAACTATATTACTCAATCATTGTTACTATGATTCTTGTTTCTATAGTATCTAGCACCATATCCTATCACTGATATTTTTTCAAGATCATTCCCTTGATAGAATATAATCTGTCAGATAGGATATAGTCAAATTCACATTGTTTCATTTTATTACACTCGTGACCATCTTCTTTACATCACATTTTTATTTCAAATATTCCTGCCCACAGTTTAATTTTTATAAAATATATATATATTTTTTTTCAAAATATATAGTTTTTCCTTGCCCCCACCTGCCTCTCTCTAGTCCTTGCCTCTTACCTTTCTTTAGCAATTTATTTGTTCCTTTAAGACCTCAGGATGTCCTACTTGCTATATGAATATCCTCTTTGGGTTGCTGACAAGGGCGTAATAACATATGAGTGAGTGCTTAACTGGAGTGCTAAGCTTTGGAGAAACTCACATGTTTTGAAGATTATTTTACTCCTATGCTGCATTCCTTTGTGGGCATTCTTACTGAGATGTGTATATCCTTGAGACATGGCAAAAAATAATCTCATAGCAATACACACTCATTCAAAAGTTCAGCCAGTCATAAATATGAGAATTTTTGCTGTGGTCTTTTTCTCAAACTTGTGAGAGGCTTCTGCATTTTTGTCATGACCTACTGCGAATGAACCATAAGTTGAAAATTAACTTGCTATGTTCTAAGTAAGCATTTTGCTTTGTTTATTAAAAAAATATGTTGTTATTGTTTTCTGTTCCATATTTGAAAAATCAAATGGAGTAAATAAATATCTAATAAATTAAAATTTCTTAGTCTGTTGAGGATACTTATTGAATATGAATTACCAGTATGCTTATTTGTATATATAATTTAAAACTTGATTAATAGGAACTGGAAGTTGAACAAATGCTTAAAAGAAAGTCTAAAGAATGGTCTTTACCAAAGTTTTTAGATGATTTAGTAAGTGGTATGCAGAATATGAAGGATAAAGGAATGAATAAAACTACATAGCAATGGTAAAGAAAATATGGATTAAAAGAAAATAAAGGCCTCAGTTATGTACCACATACTTTATTAGATGACTGAAAAATTATTTGAAATTCTTTTATTGAGAAACTCACCACATAACTACATTTACAAGACACTAATAAAAATTTTAAAGAGATGTGAAATTCTAGATATTTCTTAGTAAAAACTAGATTTACTTGAACAAATAATTAGTCTCAAGGAACTTTTGCAGTCTTCTGAGGCTGTTGCTTTCCCTAGATCTATTAAAATATCTCAGTGAAAAAAATGAATAAAGGAAATAGATCTGGCTGTAAAGAACTACTTAAAAAGTTCTGGAAAAGGCAGGGTACCTATGCTTATAGTAATCCTATTAAATGTTAAACTTCAATGCCTCAATCAAAACTTTGAAGTGAATATTTCATTAGGATAAAAAGTGAAAGCAAGGAAAAAAATGATACCTTTACTGCTTCTTTTATCTGGGTACATTTTCTTTGGCACTGAATTCATAGTAAATGAATTAATACATGCATTTTGAAAAAATAAATAGAAATTCAGGTTCATTGAAGATTAGCTTTGACAAGAATCTACTAAAATACAGGACCATTATTATTAATGTTAGAGAAACTGTCAATAACATTACTATGGCTATACCCTGAAATTAATAATAAACTAATAGAAGAAACCCAGATATTCATGATATAAATATACAAACACATGTATAATTTGCCTTTGTACTTACTTTTGGTCACAACACCTTCTAAATGAATGATGTTAGGGTGATCAAACTGCCCCATGATACTTGCTTCACCCAGGAAATCTCTACGTTGCTTTTCAGTATAGCCTACTTTAAGGGTTTTGATCGCCACAGGTAATTCTCTTTTTCCTGGAAGTTTCAAACGTCCACTACAAACTTCACCAAATTCACCTTGTGACAAAGATGGGAAAAAAATGCACAAACATTTGAAAACTTTACCTTAATAAACCTTTAAAGAACTCTTAGAGTATTAAGGTTTAGATGAAATAAAGTAAAAAGGGGAGTCTAAACTTTATTATCAATGTAAATAAAAATAGTGCTCTGGGAAAAATAATCCATAGGTGATTGTAAAACACTTTGGGGGTTATTGGCTTCATTCTTCTCACCTACAAAAACTTTAATGGAAACATTACAAAGAAATTAGAAGCCACTGACTTAAATTATTTCCTTCGTCCTTCTCTTTCTATTCCAGCAGTGCCATTAATGAAAAAAGGAGAAAATGTTATAGCAGAACAAAAAGGAAACAATTGTAAAGAAGGATTGATTCATAAACAGAATAACAGGGTTCTTGAATTCTGTAAATATGTTTGGGCATTACAAATTACATATGTATATATTATAATAAACATTAAGTGGTCAACACTTATTTGAATATATATATATATACACATACACACATACATATATACATACATATGTATATATATATATATATATATATATATATATATATATATATGCTGCTTTATTTTTTATTGCATAAACTAGACTGCAATAAATACTGGTTGAAATATGAGCTACACAGAAGGTAGCTTTAAAATGTAATCAATTATACATCATTTTGAAAGTGAGTCAGTTATAAAAGATTAAAAACATTCTGTGTTAGATCAGAGCTTTGCCATATTACATTCTTCACTAAACACAAGTTAAAAGTCAATTAAATACTGTGGTACCTGCTCCAATAACTCTTTCAATGGTGATGCATGAAGCTTCTATCTCCTTGGCAAATTCATGGACAGCTTGATTGGGATCCTCATAGGTATGTGGATCAATATAAGTTCTTACTCCTGGCAGTTTAACTGTAAAAATAAATTGGCATTAACATAGAAGTGCTTATGATGGATGAGTGAGATGATAAATGTTATCAACATTCAATTGTTGCTTAAATCCTTAATTCTTACAAGTGGCCAAGCTGCAAGAACAGACTCTCCCCTAAGTCATTGGACTCATTTATTCAGCTATCTATGTTTATAATTTTAGAAAACTTTATGATTGGTTTTACAAGTAATGTCCATGTGCCAATGATTCTAAGTAAATAATCTTTCAACACTAATGTTCAGAGAGTCAATATTTGAGGCAAACTAGGACAGTTTTGTTTACTAAACTGGCTGATGAAATGCTAGTGGTTTATTTGTTGTTTGTTAGTTTATGTCTCACCTAAATTGTTATCAGAGAGATTTAATTTTTGTTTTATAAAAAATAATTTAAAATAACTTTTCTTTGTTTTGTGTCCAATAGACTGACATAGAAGTCAATAGAAAAAGAGAAGTTCTACTTCTAAGTCTACTTGGGCTTATATGAGACTCAACATTCTATTAGCCTCAGTTTCATCACATTTAAAAGCTACCAACATCATCCTCACAGCGATTTTTGAGGATAAATAACATTAAACAGGATAAGACTATAAAAATATACTTATCTCTTTATGGCCTGAATTTGGCTTTAATGATTTTGATTTTTATAGACATGGCAGAGTGACATAAATAAAAGGAACTCTTTTTGTCATTGACCTGACAAAACAACTCACATTGTACTATTAATGACAAATGAACATATTAAAATACCATTAATTAGCACTCTTTTAGGCTAATTTTTAAAAGCTCATATTAAAACGTGACATTCTTCATTTCTTAAAAGTGAAGTCTTTTTGAAGTTATTTGGACCAAGGTTGCTGCTACAGGGTTTGCTCATGGAAATTCCTGCTATAATGCTAGAAAAAGAAAAAAAAAATAACCAAGAAATTTCATTACTGTAATCTGGTGGTGTTATTTAAAGAGATTTCTACTGAATGTGTTGTTAAGAATTAGAATTGTTCTGGAAATTTGGTTCAAAACATAATAATATTTTATATTAAGCATAGGCTTTTATTTTAATGGTTATAATGAAAGTATGCTTTAAAAAATTAAATAAACCATCTTTCTGTTGCCTAGGGTCAGATGGCTATGCCCCAAGCCTACATGCCTTACAGGAATGTAACGAAACACTTAACATTTTTAAACATTTTTGGTCAGTTATTACAAATCTCACCTGAAAATTAATCAAAATAACTAAAAAGTCTCCCCTACTTTGTTATCATTTGAGGTTTTACAATGTGCTTACTGTGCCCATTATGAAAATGCATCTTTTCCTCCTCTGGGTCTTGTTTTGCTTTGCTGTAACCACACCGCCTAGAACAGAGTAAGCTATAATTAACCACATCTCCAAGTGGTGAATCACATCAAGCCCAGAAGCATAAAATGCAATTGAAACAATTGCAACCCAAACTGATCTTCACACTAATAGCATGAGATAACACCAATAACTCCTTTGGGATGCGTCTTATTTCTCTACCGAGTATCCCTCACTCTTATCTATATTTCATTAAGAAGCTGAAAGTGCTTCAAGCTTATTTTTAAACTTGTCTTCACCATTTTCTCTTTTATTTTTCTTTTGTTTTCTGTTTTTTGTTTTTTTTTTTTTTTCCTTCTCAGAAGCTACTGCTTCTTTGCTTCTTTTCAGGATGAATGCCCAAATCTGTCTCTGATCCAATAATCTCTCACCTTCAACACCTTAATCATTTACTTGTATTTCTTTTCTCTTATTTTGTAGTCTTCCATTGCTCCACTGGCTCTTTTCATACTCACATACACTTGATTCACTATCAAATTCACCACAAGCTACACTCCCTGTCAGCTTCAGTCACTAAATCTTTGTCTTTTCTGTTTTTCTCAACTATTTAATTTGCAAGTCTTTTTAATCTGCTCTATTACCTACAAAAATCTTTCAAGTTTCACTAAAGACATATTCACGTCTAAATCCAAAGACATTTTCTTAGTTTTTAATCTCGCAAGATGGACTAAAATCCCTAACTACTTTTTTTGATGCTTCTTGCTCCTCTCTTTATTTATGTGGCCATGTCCATAGGTCCTCTGCATGAAATTCTCTGGCTCTCCACTGTCAACCCATACATTTCTATCAATTTAATTAATACCACCTAAAACTTTATCTAAAACCTCTGGTTTAATTCTTTTGAAAGTTATACTTTTATTTCTCACTAATTTATTTTATGCCAGGGATATTTACTGGCATTCAGCCTCAATAATTTTTTTAAAAAAATCAATATATTTCTCTTTATTTCCAATTTTGATCTTCCATCTTATTTTATGGTTAATTACACTCCATGGCCTAGGTCCCTTGAGATCAAAACCCTATTCTTGGTACCTCAAACAAATTAGTTGTTAAATCCAAAATATTATATAATACAAATGTCTTATGATCCATCTTCTCCTTTTCATTAGCTCTATTTATTTCTCAATAAAGACCTTGTTATTTTTTTTCATTTAAATTACTATTAGTGCCTCTAAACTGAGAAACCTCCACATTCTATAATGGCTGAGCTAAACTATACTAGACATGGCTGTAGCATATTACTATAAATAAGATACTTTTATATTAGCTGTATCCTGCAAAATCTTCAATAAAATAATAAGGTAGATTTCTAAATGTAGCCCTAAGGTACATTTCCTACATCATCTCCAACTGTTATCTTCCATTGTATTAAACTTTATTCTCAGATCTCCAAGGTATGCTTCCATACAGTTGCATATACCGGTTCGTGAACTTCAAAAATTCCTCCTATTTCCATTTATCAAAGTACAGTTCAAATTTTGTATTCATTTTTTTTCCTGATACCTCAACTTAATGCAATCTTTCTTTCCCTCTCCTAACACAATAGTTTTCTATACCCCTCTCATGGTGTGATTTCCATTCTGCAATGCAACATAATAATTTGCATATAATTTTGGCTCTCTTACTAATTTGTCAGTTCCTTAAATGACAACAACTTAGCATTCATCTAGAAATGTCTGTAGTAGCCTAGCACCTGGATCAGAGCTGCCACTAAAAATATTTGTTACATTGATGAATGAATAAATGAATGAGTGAATAATATTCTGATTGTCTCTACACAGTGACAAGTGTGTGGAGAAGTACACTAATGAGTACTAAGTTGATGTGGTACATTGTTAACCATATAACATTACAACAACAGACAAAAATAAAAATATTTAAATTATTTTTCATAAGCTCTCATAACAAAATTAAATTTACTAAGTACAAAATTTCAATTTACTTCTGTGTAAAGACAATATAGCCAAAATGGAAGGTTGACAAAATATTTTCATTACAAAATTGGTTGAAAACTATTATGTGATCTAAATGAAATGCCCAATTGACATTAGTTAATTAGTTAATGAGGACTGGTCCTTAGTTATAGATTCTAAGATGTTTCTTAAATATGTATACATTTTAGTGTAAAAATGAAACTTATTTTATTTTATATCATTTCCTAGTAAATAATTACATACATATTATACAAAACAGATAATACAACCTATCCCTGTGCCATTTTTGAAAAAAAAATAAAATTATCTTCTCTTTATTATCTTAAAAAACTGGCAATTTATTAGTAAAGTATAGCTAGTAAAATTTTAGTAAACTTGAGGTAATATACTTAATATGTATAGTGTTCTTGGGTGAAGAAAAATATACAATGGGGATCTGGTGGCTTTTTAAGTTTTATTCACAACACTTAGAAGCATTTGTCATTCAAGAACCATTAAAATATCTTGAATCACCTCAGAGAGAAAAAACAAATGAAACTATACTGCAATTATATGTGGTCTATTTAAGTTGACATTTAAGTTATTTTAATACATTATTCATAACTTTTCTAGATCTTACATTATTCTTTCAATCTTTAAGTCATGTGCCTCCAGAGAGCTTATCTTTATTTTATCAATGTTTTAAATAGAACTGTGTGATATCATCCTGAGATTTATTTATGACACAGAAAAAAAAAAAAAAACTTTCTAAAGGGAATTCTAAAGAGTTCTAAAGAGCATATATGTTCTTGTAGTTTACATTAGAGAACAAACATCCACTTCACCTTCAACTCACCTAACTTCAAAGACATTTAAGCATTTGAACTTGTTTATTCAAATAGTCCTTATCATTAAATAAGCCTCATAGATATTTAAATTGCATGCAAACCCTCATATATAATGAAAATAAAGCTTTGGATCTCATCTTAAAACTAATTTGGGAATACCTTGGTGAGAAGTGGTGAGCGCTAGGAGGACAATAGAAAGGAATTATTTTTGACTATGGGCATCTCTGGAGCTCTATAACATTAACATATAAAATTAAGTTCTGGAACCCCTCACTCCCAAAATATCATTAAAACAAGTCTCAACAAGGTACAGCAAGTATAAGTGCAGCAAGCAGAGACTGGCACTCAAGCAGTGGTTCAGCCTCACTAACAAAGCAATGAGGGAAGCCTGTGTATTCAACATCATCTACTGTACCTGACCCAGATGAATGATTTTTACCTTTCCAACAGTCAACGAAGATACCAAGCTGTACATAAATTATACCTCCTACCTTCTAGAACCATTTTTTTCTGAAAAGAAAATAGTTTCTTTATTTTGCTTCATAGCACAATTTTAATAAGCTGTGATATCATTGTACTAAAAATATCTGTAGTGTTTATAATTACAAGAATCATCTTCTAGTCATTTATACTAATTTTTTTCTAGAAAATAATGCTGTTTTATTTTGTGCAGTAGAGGTGAACATGAGAAATCAGATTACATGTAGTCATAATTCACATTCATTAATATTTACTAAGAAGTCCTAGAGAGATGCTTAATATATAAATCTAGCAATGACTCTATAGGTAATTTGAAAATCGATTTATTTTCTCTCATACTTAAGAATTTGGGTAACACATCCTTGATGATACTAATGCTGATCTTACAACTTGGCCCTAGCTATAACACCCTAAATTTGGATATTTGAAATTTCCATAATACATAAAATAGTAAACAATAATATTTATGTATAGATGAATATGCCAATTAGTAATTTAGTTTATGAATGTAAATTAAGAATTTGATAATAAATGAGAGGTATAAATGTCACGGCCTCCAGAGCACCAAGTGATGCACAGAAAAAGTAAATTACTAAATGGCCAATGAGGGTAAATGAGTGAATAGAGTAGCCAGAGGAGATTGTAGATCCTTGCTCAACAATAGCTTCCACAGAATCAAATTTTCCCATTACTTTAGGCTATAGGATTAAAAGCTGATTAAATATCTTTTCACTTTAATTATAAATAAAGTGAGGAGGGGTGTAATGGTATACTAAGAGTATTTTTTGCATTGATTTCCTTAAAATAGTGAATATAAGCAGTCCCTGGCTCAGAAATTGACACTCCTATATTGTTCCTCTATTTTCCAAATTAAGAAATGCTTTACTTACACTTGAAAACAAAAAGATTCAAGAAGGCAACAAATTGCAGCAAACATTAAAGTAGATGTATTTTGCTTATGGAAATAAAAGTTCCTTGTAATTTTAGCCTCTTTTAAAACCATATTTCTCCATATATGTACTCTCTCTTGGTTCTGACATAATCATGAACTCAACCACTGTATAATGTGTTTAAGAATTTTATTGCTGGAATCTTGAAAAGAATAAGTTACAACTTTTGGGGAAATAGTTTGACTTTTTCACTTCAGGATTCTCTCCAAATAAACAAAGGTAGTTTTAATAAAAGCTCAGCTAGCTCAGCCTCATAAAAAAAAGAAGCATATACACATTTGTTTATTAATATATCTAATAAATACTGGCAACATATTAAGTTTTGTTTTACAGGACTACATTTTTTAATAAGCATGTGAGTGAAAATGCAGTAAAATGAGACATTGTATATTATGTTGCCTTACTAGCAAGACCTTAGAATTCTCATTCATATGTTCTTCATTTGTGTAGTTAGGTACTGGGATTTTGAGTTCCTTACAGATAGAAGTAAGTTAGATTAAAAAAAAAAAAAGCAACTGTTCCATCACTGTTTACTGAAAATTCTCAAATATACTAAAAGAAAATGAACTCATGTTGAAAAACACGCCTTTCCTTGAATATGGGATTGAAGTGATTATTATACCACACAAAACGAGGACATAGCTTGTTAGGTGCCCATCTCACATTCTATCAAATTTACTAACCACCCAATGATTAATGGCAATATGAGAAGCTAGCTTATTTTTATTTTATGCCTTATTTATCATTTTCATCTCCATATTGTAAAAGACAAAAAAAAACAGCTTCCAAAATAGTGTACTACACATGAATTTGTAAATGTTTACTAATGAACTATTCAAATTATTTTAGAATTAGTAATAATAAGATGAACAATTTCAAACATTTCAAAAAACTTAGATTACTTACAGACTTTTCAGTATTAAATTTTAATTAACTTAGAATTTTGATATAAAAACACTTTTTATAAAGTATGACATGTGAGGGTTAAGTTTCCTTGTTTTCAACAAATTTTGTCCTAATGCTGAAGTAGGTAATTTTCTATTAATTTTTAAACTATTTCATGGTTGTGACCATTGACTATCTCAATTATATTAGGTCCATTTAATATCTCCTATAGTTTAAGATTTCCAATAAAAAGGGATTTTGGAGCAGTTTATATATCAAGACTTCAGTTGGTATTTAATATATTTTATATATGTTGCAGGCAAACCTCACATCTACCTGCCATGAGCACTTTAAATGGGGGCCTAGAATTATTACAAAAAGATGACTTCATTCTCTAGGTCTCTCCAAATTCTATAAAATGGAATATAACTTCCACATAACTCCACAGCAGAAATCTTGTGAAGATAGGTGGAATATTCTCTGTTAAGTGTATGTAAAAATAAGTTTGCATACTTAATATTTAAGAAAGTTTCAGTTAAAATAGGAACAGAAAAATGATTCATTGGAAAACTAAGATAATGCTTCAATGTAATTCACGTTATTTTTGGTCAGTAAAGTGTGTTTGTTTTTGCTTTTAAGCTATGCATTATAAAATATGATAAAGTTTATTCTTTGTGTTTCTGATTAAAATATTTTTTTAATTCTAAAAAATGAGATAATTTCCTAAAATCCACAAATCAATGAACAAATTACCAATTTAAATGCCTCTACTTTCAAAATAGTGAACTCCATTTCCCTTGCTACTGAACCTCTCAGAAGAAGCAGTAAATGACATAAAAACACTGGAAAACATACAGTAAATGAAGAAACTAGTCTGACATATGTTTGAATTTAGGAAATGGAAGAAAAAGCTACAACTTTGAGACTACGGTACTTTTCAGAGGAACTTAAAATAAATATTATGTTATAAATATATAGTAGTTTCTGTAAGTATAAACACAAATAAATATCAAGGCATAAATGATAATGGTATTTTAAAATTATATGCATTAAAACCTTATTTGCATTAAAATAATCAAATCAACACTGAACGTTTGTAAAAATAGATTTTTTTTTTGAGAAGTAAAACAATGACTAGAGACTTACGCTAGTTGTGACAGGATAAAGTCGAAAATCACTACTAATAAAAAATACCTCTGACAAAAATGTAGGCAGTCTTGGAGACAGGGTGCCTAAAATCTAGGCATTTGGGTTTCATTCAGAAATAGTACAGAAATATCTTTCATTGCTGGGTAGATTTCAGTCAAATCAGAAAACATTTGAAATATTGATATTATCTGCATATGTACCAGTTGCATAAAAGAGTGGGCAACCAGAGTGATGAAAAACAATTTAAGATCAAAGGTGGCAATATATAATTATAAATTTTATCTTATAAATGGTACACGATACATTTCATAAATAATGGAGCAAAGTTTCCTGGTGGAAAAATATGACAGAATAAAACTCAGAACTTCAGAGCCTTGCAGAAGCTTTAATATAGTTGCATTGCAGAATCAAAGATTTAGATCAATGGTTTTAAAATTACACTTTTCAGACCCTCAAACTTCCACAATATATACAAGGTGTTTCTAAACCCACTATAATTACAGTGAACGCTTTTCATGTATATGCATTGCATTATATTAAGGTCAAAACCAACCACACTTACATTCATGAGTTGTCTTTCAAAAAATGAAAAACAAAAGTTTCAAAATCTCAAAATATCTAAAAACCTCTGCTTTATAATTGTAAATATGTCTGTTTATAAATGACGACAGAACATTTCTTGGAAATTATTTATGTGGCAATTGACAAATACTGATATGATTTTACGTACAAAATTAGGTGACAAGATTTCAGAACAAGATTTCTCAGTATTTAACTCACTCTAATAGGAAACTTATTCTTCTCAGTCTTAATTTTTAATATCTAAGATTGATTTTTCCCAATACTTTCATCTAAACAAATAGTATCTTTAACTAAAACCTCATGACTTGAAATTATGAAGTAAAAGTTCAGAAAGCACAGCAACAAAAACATTTTTAGCTTTCATTCCTCCCCAGTAATAACCTTGGACAATGTTCTTACTAATTTATGTAAGCTTAATTAAAGTTTGCTTCTTTTGCTTTATTTTGTTTTGTTTTAATAAGAATGCATTAAAAAAATCTGGTTTTTCTATAAATCTTTCCACAAAAACTTAGCATTTTATTGGGTAAATAAGCATATTCTTTTTTTCTTGTGAACACACATACACACAAATATACAGGCACACACAAAGACACTAACTGCGTCTATGATTACTGTTATTTAAAAATATATTAGGAAAATATTTTTGTCTTAGGTTTTCTGCTATGTTCTTTGTGAAAAAAATGTTCCCCTTCCCATTTTTTTCTCTTTTCTTTTCTTTACTTTAAAAACTTCCTGAAGCCAACTACAGAGTAGAAAAAGATACTATTTTAAAAACCAAGCATTATAAATCCAGCTAAGCAGGATAGGGCCTGGTTAGTACTTGCATGGGAGACCAACTAGGAATACCAGGTGCTGTAGGTGTAAAAACATAAAGAAACAAGCGATTGTAAACTGACAAGGTCCTTGCAATCTGTGAGGTCAATCGAGGGTTACCTCGCCTAAAAATAAATAAAATAATAAATAAATTACATTAAAATAAATAAAATAAATAAATTTAGCTAAAGGTAGTTTTTGCTAATACTTTCTAAATCATAGCTTCATAAATATTCATATTCCCATTAAGATATTTTTGATATTTAGTTCATGGTAAACCTGGATGTTAATTTTATTTCTTTCAAGATATAAATTCTGCCTATTCTGCTTCAGTGATGATTTATCTCTAATAACAACTATACTCTAAACTCAAGTAAAATCAATAATTCAGCAACCATTTTTTAGTTTTTCATAAAAAAGTAAAAAAAATCAGTATAAAGCCATTTATGTTATATTTTAGCTATCACCAGATTTCAGGGTTTTTTTGTTACTGTTGTTTTGTTTTTGTTTTTTTGTTTGTTTGTTTTTGTTTTTTTAGCATTGAAGTCCCAAGCTCATAAAAGAATTTCTTAAGTTAAATGATTTGGAACAAATATGCACTTTCATATTAACAACAACATTTTTTTTAATATAAAAATTTAAAAAGATTGAGAAAAAGGAATTTGTATTTTACCTGTTTGTTGACTCTTGTTCTTAGAAAATCATTGGTATCTATTATACCACCTCTCACATCTATATATGCATGCACACTCATTCATATTACAGATTTTTGAATCAACAAACATTAATTTACACCTAGAGGATACGAGTAATCATTTAAAATGTCCCAAGAAAACCATATAATTCTCTAAAATACTTTCAAAATAGCTTTTCTTAGTATATTTTGATTACAAGTAACAACTAATACAGTAGCACAGGTATTTAGACTCTAATCTAGAAAGAAATTATCTGGAATATTTAACTTTTTACAAGGTTGCTCACTATTGTGTAGGAGTTCTTCTCAATCTGTGGCTATAGTTTTCTGGTCTTACATTCTAGCCTATAGTTTATAGCTATAATCCATATATATATTAAGGATTTGCCTATGTCACTAATTAATGTTATCCATTTGGACATTGATCCCTGAAATATGCATATATTTTATTTCATTAGAATAAAATTAAGTATCACTTCTAAATCTGAAATAATTCAAGCTTAAAATATTAAGCAAACCACTTAAAATGACATGTGGTTTCATTCTCCAATGCCACATGTATCCACGATTATGAAAATAGAAGACCCCAGTATGTTATAATCATTCCATGGTTCGGGGAGACAGAAAAGTTGATTTCACCTTGTTAGAAGTACCATTCTATTTCCATGTATGATATGATTTTAATTTTAATGGAATAACAAAAACAGCAACATGTTAAATGTAAAACAGATGCTACAACCTTATAACTTCTTGGTTTAAATCAAGACCGCAGTAAAAGCCTTGAAAGAGAAGTATGAATGCTTGACATAGAAATGATAGGCTATATATGCATTTTATTTGAAATTATCCATTGTGAAATCACTTGTTAAAATTCCCCTTTGGGAATCAGTTTCATTCTACTCTTCTGTTAAAGTATAACTGGTGTACTACTGTTAAAATGTACACAAATGGAAGAAAGAAAAAAAAGAATGCTGATGATAATACATATAGGTGGGACATCACATAGTAGCAAAAGTGGGAGGGGAACACTAACCATATTAGGCTTGGATGGGCAACAGCGCACAGGGAAGAAGCCCTTCCACAGCCACATTCGCAGCAACTGAAAAGCAAACAAGAGAGCCCAAGATAAGGAAGAGATCCCACTCCCTAAGTATAGCATAAAGACACTATGAATTTAGACAGGTGTCTGCTTTGCTTTTCAAAAGCAAATATCCCTAAATACATACAATTAAATTTTTCCACAATGCTGTTTAAATTAAGAAGCATTTTATGGATTTGAGAACTATGGAGCTCTATTAATCATTTTAATTTTACTTAAAATGCTTATTCAGTAGAAAATATGAGCCAAAATATTTGATTATGCAATTAATATAGACACAAAAAATGTAAGCCCATTTAAATATATCTCTCCTCTGAAATTCCTGCAAACTTCATATTCATAAGATGTTTTAAATAGCCTTTTAAATACATATTTTGCATAAAGTCTACAAATTTCAGAGGGAGAATAATGTCCCACTCATTTGACCCACTGATTTCTTATGCCGGTGGCATTATTTATTACAGCTTATTGAAAATGTTATGCATATGTGACTTCTCAATCACTTATGAAAGGCTACCAGTTTAAATTTACATTTTTAGATTTTAAAAATGCATCTCTAAATATATATTTGCAGAGCTACTGTTATGTAAAAATACAAGCTATATATAATACATATACTTTCTGGATATCACAACAATAATATTCTTTAAATTTCCCACATATTCATAGTAAAAAAAATCCAGAACATATCAAGTAAATTGTCTAATAAAATTCACTTTATTGTTAAAAACCACATACACTGATGGCAGAATATAACACAGAAATTATTTAGTGCTTCAATGCATTCGCCTTCCAGTATATTTTATGAATAGCATTAGTTATTTTGAGAAAACTATGGAATGCGTTCAATAATGATACTATATACTAGCAGGCCTAGGCTTTTGTCTAAAACCTGTCTATTTTGAACTTTAATTACCTGATATGTATCTACTCTATTTTATATCAAATAAGAAGAAAACAAAATATAGACGTCCAATCAATTTGGAAGTGATGATGAAAGTAGGCAAGTATCTCCAAATCAAACTCCCATAGATCTGTTTCAAAGGAAATGTAGGTAATGTTCCATCTTTGAAGCATTAATGATGTTTTAAATTTTAGTGCTACTAAGTGAGAATTTAGCTACTAAAATGGAATCCTGGTAAACAAAAATGTGGTTACTATGACATTTATTTCTAGTTTGACCATCTATTATATTTTAATGTCTATGCCATATAATTATTTTATCTATAGATATATAGAAAGTCAAAATTACAGTATATCAAAATCTTAAAATTATTAGAGGAGGTAAAAAATTTGTGACATACTTCAGCAAATTTTAATATATATCTCTATAATCACATTTATTTCATTAATGTCTTAAACAATTACTGATGTTTTATATATATATTACTATTTCCCTATTTCTGTTTGTAGCAGCACTCAGATTAGCAGTCAGCAAACTATAGCCCATGGACCAAATCTAGCCTACCACTTATTTTTGTAAATATAATGTTTTTAAAACACAGCCACACTCATTACTTCTTTCTGACTTCTTTGGTGTTGTTATGGAAGAGTTGAGTGGTTGTGAAAGAAGATGTAGGGCCTGCAAAGCCTAAAACTTTTACTACCTGGTCCTTCAAATAAAGTTCACCTTCCTCTTTTCTTAGAATGTTAGTTTCTTGAGATGAAAATGATTCTTTGATATTTTTTTCTTTTTCACAGTTTAAGCATAATAAATGACAACCTATAAGTAGTCAGTGTTTTACTGTAATTGATATTAACTAAGAGTACAATTATCTCAATCTATAATTATCTCTATTAATATGAAAAGTTTGCATATATGTATGAGTTAATTTCAAACAACACAGTTCCAACTCAATAAATAATAAAATAATTGACTGTTAATAAATGTATCTGATTGATTTTTAATAATAAATAAAGATCATGCCATCTTCTAATAAAGTACACATTTTCTTATAGATGAGTTTACACAGTTTGTAAACTCACATAGAATTGTGCTTTGGAAGGCAACAACTACACCATGATTAGGAAGGCGACAACTGTACTGTGATTGCTCATTACCTAGCAGGATTGTTTAATCTTAGTAAGTGTTCTAAGACACCAATGATTGAAAATAATATTTTATTCAATCCTCTTAATTTAAAAAATTATAATAAGAGTTTTGTCTTAAATATTAGCACATACATATACATATTCACACACACACACATACAAGTAACTATGATACCAAATCCACAAGTTTTAGTCCAGAAGAATTTACTTATCATTAAAATCTAATTCATAAATTTAATACATTTTAATAAAAAATCTAAAATCATTTAAAATGAAGCACTTATACATCCATATTTTCTGATTTGTTTTGAATTTTGTACTGGTACTTTATCTTGTTTTAAGATGGCATAAATAAATTACCTTTGGTAACGCTTTGTGTTTCAGTTGACAGATATAAAATTAGAATTTTATCTCATAGGTTTTGTAAAAATAGAGAGAGCATATATATTCACTTAGGTCAGTATCTGGCACATCATACGTTGTTGGGAAAAAAGTGGTAGCTATTATTTTTAGTAATATAATTAAAGTGACAGGATAGGGTCTCAATATCTCAGAAGAATTGATATTTTTCATGATCCATATAATATTACCATACTAAGTATTTCCATTTATAATATAATTATATAACCATTTACATTTAGACCAATTCACATAAATACACAATGGCCAATGTAATTTTAAAAAATCATTTCCAGAAAATACATATTCTAAAGATTTAGTGATCAGAGCATACTACATGTGTATTAATCACAGTATATGCATTAATACGTTATTAAGAAACTTAAAACTAAAGTTTCTTTTCTATAAATATCTGAGGTGGGATAGTAATCCTCTAAATAACTCTTTTAAAATAATCTTGGCACCTCGTCACCAGATGGTATGAAGAACATGTTCTTTCCTTAATCACTAAATACTTGCAAAAGTACAGGTTAAAAATGCTTACAAATCAGAGATAATTTAGAAATAGAAGCTAACATGTTCTAAAAATAGCAGCCAATCTAACGTATGTGAGTTATGGTTCAACATAGGATGCATCTGCATCTCCATCAGTTTTAACACCTGGAATTCTGTAAGTAATTGCATGGAGCTATAATAAGGTCATTATTATCCAAGTTTAAAATAGTTTATCTTTCCAGGCTTATTAAAAAAAAAAAACTGTTGGTCTTTATTTTAAGGCCATTTTGATTTGTCCTTTTGAAGATTAAAATATGATAACAGAAACTTCCCAGACCAAAAGAAAATTCAGATAAAATTACTTTAGCCAGGTCTTATACGGAGTTGATCAATATATGTATAAAGTATGCCAATGAAAGTAAAATAACCTCACTCCTAGTAAGCAAGTTGATTATAACTTGAGGGAAGAAATTCTCAAAGATACCAGAGCAGAAAAGCAAGACTATGGGCTGTGGATAAGATCCTAATAGAGAGAAAGTCAGGAAGATTAATTTCTCAAAAGAAGTACTTTAATTAGAAAATACTTTAAGTTTAAAAAAAAGGCTGCATAGTTTACTCATTTTAAATAAAACAACCACAACAACAAAATAATGGTACTCAGTGCTGAAGAAAAGAGTGGAGATTGTGCCCTTATAGGTGTCAGACCATATTGAAAAGTGATAACAAACTTTAGAAAACAATCCTCCAAAACCTATCACAAAGTGATAAACTATCTTTACCTATGACACTATTGTGTAGCAAAATAGTTAAGATCCTAAGCTTTGTAGTCAAATTAGGAGCAGTGATAATAATAGCAACTATACCATATAGGGTTACTTTAAAGAATGAATTTAATAATATAAGTAAAGCTCTCTGCACTGTCATGGACTCACAGTCAGCATTTTAAAAGTTTTTTTAAAAACTGATATTATTATAATAACCAAGTTTTAGGGCAAAAAGTTGGGTGTACATAATATTTCTGAGGCTGGCCACAGATTTTACAGGAAGTAAATAACAAATATTTTGCAATAAACCAAATATATTTGTGAAAGCTATAATGCAATAAAAATTAATATAGTATAATATTAATTTTCCTTAATTATGTACAAATTGTGCAGAGAAATAAAATATTCACATAAGAGTCTAAGACCTATTATGTTGGAGTTTTACATTAATTCACATATGAGACAATTTTAATTTTCTCTGATTTCAAATTGTTCATGGTTATTTAACTTTATAACAATCTTTAGAATATTAAACAAAGAATTTAAACAATTCCACTTATGATGCTTATCACAATATAAAATAATAACAAGAATTTAAATGTAATGAATATAACAAAAGAAGCTAAGAAAATTATTCACTGGTAATTAACACTGACAATGTTGTTTTATACATTTCTTAAAATATCTCATATTTTATCTCTGTTCCTCGTTCCTGATACAGAACTCTGAAAATCCTTGTAAATAGGAGTGCTGGGAAAATCTTTTGTTCTAACACTTAGTCTTTGACCCAAAGTTCTTGACACAAAGCTCCTAAATCTCTTGGAATTTCCTGGTTGGTAAGAGTATCTTTTGTTCTAATGTGGTGACTCTTGGGGGGCTCCTGGATGAAGGCTGGTCACCAGAAGGTAATGATTAGAAGCTTGAAATTTTCAGCCTCACCTCTCATTTTCTGACAAGAGAGAGGGGCTGGAAATGAAGTTTATGGTCAATTATTCCTGCATGATGAAGACTCCATAAAAATCCCTGAAGAAGGGATTCAGAAAGCTTCTAGGTTTGTGAACACATTCATGTACTCCAATGGTGTCACACCCCAACTCCAAGGGACAGAAAGCTCCTGCACTGGGGAGCCTTATAGAATCTGCCTTATGTATCTATTCATCTGACTATTCATCTGCATCCTTCATCATATCCTTTATTATAAAATAAAATAGTAAACATGAGTATCTATTTCTCAGAGTTTGATGAGCCATATTAGCAAATGATTAAATTCAAAGAGGGAGTCAAGGGAAACTCAGATTTGTAGTGTGAAAAATAATATAAATGAAGCTACTCTAAAATGGAGGTGGAGCTGCCATCCCAGAAAAACTGCCTTGCATAGTATATGCCTCAAACCTTTGGAATATTAAAACTGAGTTAAAAAAAAAATCCTTTGAACTGGGCTTAAAAAAGCATTTTAGCCCAAACAACTATTTGCAAAGATAATAACAAAGTATATTATGACTAGGGGACTGAAAATGAAAGACATTATTTAGAATTAGCATGACTATGTTAAATTATCTGTATCTATAGAAATTTCTTCTTTCTAGTCATGTAATTGTTTCCTTTTCCTTTCTTATAAATAACCATTGCCTTCACCTCCTAATTTTCTTTCTACTTGGTCAGTATTTCCTGAATAACAGTCCTTTTGGATCTCAAATAAATGCTTGTTGCCTCTCACTTTGGCCTTTATTTTTAGGTTAACAGTAGCCATGTGGGACAGAAGTTATAGGTGACCTAGGCACCTACTCCTTGTGATTGGTGTCTGGAGGAGGATGGCAGTCTTGTGGGGCTGAGCCCTTAAATTGTGGCACTTACTCCATTAGCTTCAGAATTGAATTTAATTGCAGGGCACTCACCTAATGTTGTAGAGAATTATATGGTGTGGAAAAATAAAAACCAAAAACCCCACACATCTGGTATCAGAAAAGTTGTGAGTGTGGTAGGAGTGCAAGAGTAAAGTAGAAACACACAGGAAGAGTATATCTTTCCAACACATTTTTTTTCCTTGCATTTTCTGTTTCAAGTCTAAAATGTCCTGTTATAATATTCATCATCGAGCTAAGAATTCTGGGGCTCAATGAGAGGAAATGGCTTTTCCATGAAGGCACTGATAAGTTACAGAGGTAAGAAGTAGGCAGCAGTTACTGCCTCATACTGTATTAGAAGCCTAAATTCTTCTTTCATATTCTCCAGTTCTTTTACTCCACCTAAACCCTCATCCTAATCTCTATCTTCCCCTGTGGAAAATTTAAGACATTTTCATGGAGAACCTCTCCTTGGTATGGACATTTCTATCTGTTTTGCTAATAGCTTGTTACCAGGTTTAAAAAAAATTGATAAATTAATTCACAATTATAAAATTACATGGATCATTTAAAATGCCTTTATGTAAGTCTAGCCCTTACTGTAGTCAAATCTGATAAATTTTGTTGAAAATATTAAACAATAAATGCCATAAAAGTACTCAGTTACTCAAATTATACAATTAATCAGATGCATATATAAAATAGAGATCAGATTATATAACAATTAATCAGATGCATATATAAAATAGAGATCAGATTATATAAGTGACCAAGATAAATCATAAATAAATTATACACAATTCAAGGATTTCCAAAATAAAAAGAATACCCCAAAATCTACAAGTCTAAGTGTTTCATGTGCAACTATCCCTTTGTTTTAAAGGATGAGGTTGCAAAAAGAACAAAAAATCTAATTAGCTTTAACCTTGGAATCAGGAAATCTCCTTATTTCTTTCTTTTAAGACAACTACAAAGACCTAGGTATTGCAAACTAAATTTATGAAAGCAGAAAGAAAACTCAAGATGAATTATCTTTAGACTATGCTTCAATTGGTTTATATCCCAAGCTATACTTTAATGATAATTCACTATACTTTTTAAAATTATTTTAATGGGCCAAAGATCATTATAAAAGAAGCTCTTCTATGAATGCCACAGGTAGAGGCACTGATGCAAGTAGCAAACATTATTGAACATGTTTGATTCAGTTTGTTTATTCCAGTATATATTTGGGAACTCGGAATTAGTATCACAAAGTAGATATAATCATATTCATAATTAGCAAACATTTACTGAAAATCTATGTGCTATGCTTTAAGAAAAAGAAATTATATAAAAACAACTTTCTACTTCACATTGTACATAATTCTAAACCTGACTACAAATTAGTCAACTAGGGAGATTAAAACAAACAAAACAAATAACAACAACAACAATAACAAAACAAAACCCAGGCTCACTCACCCCAGGAGAAGTGAATCAGAACATTTTGGTTGTGAGACCCAGGCATCATTATTTTTCATAAACTGTTAGTTTATTCTTAATTTCCTCCAGGTTGAGAACCACTGATCCAATAGGTGCTCACTCAATAAATGCTTATTGTAGTGAACGATGTGTTTTATAATAGTCTTAGGGGAATTTACTTAATGAATAAAAGGAATAGGTTTATAATTAGCATATTAATAATCTTCATGTTAATAAACACTTCTAAAGTGCCTAAAGGTGCTTAAAAACAATTTATTCTCTGGTAAGTACTTTAAATAATTCTCCCACAATTTGTTTATAATGTTAATTTATACTATCTACAAATGAAGACTGGTTTATTAAGTAACTGTAAATTTCATCCTAGTCTCTATCTTGTTAAACCACAAGTTTTTTTTTTCCTAAAATTTAACTTTACAGATTCCTTTTAATTACAAGTTTAATGTTTAGTTGCAGAGTTTTGTACTTTTATATTTAATATTAGCTACTTGGATTATCTAAAAGTCACAATATCTCCAACAAATTTAAAAACTGTAAAATTATTTTCATTTGGCATCCCTGTTTTGCTTTTCTGGTTTACTGAACCAGGGACTTATCTAAAGTTAAGCGAAATCAAAGCTCAGTTTTGTCACAGACAGATCAGGAGAGCCTTCAAAAAGTGGTGAATATTCTGATGTAAAGTTTTTCTCTTTGAACACTTACTGAGCTAGAGTAAACCAGGACCATGTATATGTATACAACAAAGCTCATGCTTTTAATGAAGCACGAAGGAATGGGAAAGAACCTGGGGAGGATCATGGGGAGAGGCTGTGGAAGGCCTTGTAGAGACATCTAAGGAGTCACAATAAATTGGACACACCATACACTGTCAACTTCCTCACCACACACTGTCAACTGATTCATACAATTTCTCTTCGTCCTCCAGGTCTAGGTTAAATTTACCATTTCTGAATAATATTTCTGTACTCACTAAGGCAAATATAATCATCCTCTTTATATCTTTGTATCATTTTGTTAAAAATACAGCATTAATTGCATTACATTTAAATTATTTAGTTACATGACAGTCTCACTATTCAACTGTCCACATAATAAAAGCAGAAAATATCTCAGAGTCAAATCCCATATAAAATCAAAGTCTACTGATCACCAAGATGAGAAAAATCTACTTCAGTGAGCTTATAACAGAAGAAAGGTTACAAGAGGATCCAAAAAGTAGCTTCAGGATGATATTTTAAACAGAGAAATTAGGTTGTTTCACCTTTACATATATTATTTAATTTTTTTATTGTTAAAACGTAAACAATTAAATGTCAGTACTATATTAGTATAAACATGTATTTACATATGTACATGCATATTTATATATACATGTACTTATATATAAACATAATATATATAAATAAATGTAAGCTGTAATTTAGATATGGTTAATAAAACACTAATACCTTTTTAATATATTTGGTCTACTTATTCTTATCAATATAAAGGTTGTTTTAGTTTAAACCATTTGACAAATTATTTGATAAATCAAAATCCTTGTTATACAATTTCAATCCTCTAACAAAATTACTTTGTTTCTTTCATAAATCAATAAAATAGTTACCTAATCACTTAATAAAAGGAATTCTCAGTATATTCATGTCTACACTCTCTGTTTTTTTTTGCTTTTTAAATTAAAATATACATATATATTGAACAATAAATTTATAAAAAGATTTGTACTACAATTTAGTGAAATGTGTGAAGTGGGAAAATGAATATACAAGTAGACAATAGTCAAAGCAAAACTAAAAATAGAACTGACTCCAAATCTGCAGCAATAAGTCCAGGAAGCCAAATCACAACCTCTACAGTAATGCACCCAAATGATCAGGATTGTATTAATAAATGCCAGCTTCCCTGATTTTTGTCTCCACTTCCAACTTAAGATCAACTAGAGGAAGCCAAATGTGCTTCTCTAACAATCACATAGGATGCTCCATTTCTAGTTAGCCTGCCTCCAGTTAACCCATACCAAAAATTTCCAATCAGGTTATGCCTGAGCCTTTCCCTTTTCTCCAGTGGAAAGAAAGCTTTCTCACTCCACTGTCTGTCTTTGGGTCTCTGCCAAATGCAAATAATGGTGGCTGATACCCTTGCTATAGCAAGCTATTAATAAATAATCTTTGTCTGTTATTTGGTGCTTTTTGTTGATTTCCACAGAAGAGATCATCTTTATCAGTTTCATAAAGAGAAATTACATAGATTCTTCTTTGCAATCTACCACCATCTTAATTCTGTTCTGGCACAATAATAGTGCTGATGTATAAAATGCTGAATCATGTGTTTCTCTTATAGGATCACACTTTCACTGAGCATACATGAATTACCTCTATTTCTAGAAGCCTAAATTTACTATAAGCTCTTTCCACTGAACTTCTCCCTCCCCGTCATTTCACAGCTAAAACAAGACTGTCTTAAA
The DNA here is from genome assembly GCA_004027375.1 of Macroglossus sobrinus. Classification (NCBI taxonomy): domain Eukaryota; kingdom Metazoa; phylum Chordata; class Mammalia; order Chiroptera; family Pteropodidae; genus Macroglossus; species Macroglossus sobrinus. The sequence goes on along the minus strand of PVKZ01001417.1, from coordinate 206,340 downwards.
ACCTCTTTGATAGAGCGTATGACTGTCATGACTAACCTGTCTGTGCTTAGCTATTTTAGGTTTTAAGTTATTATGAGAGAAGTACAGAGAAAAAGTAAAGGCAGATGAAGTTGCAAAAAAATGTGATGCTAATTTTTTAACCTAAAAAAAATTTTAAGTACAGTTCTAATAGCAACATTCGTTTTAAACATCCATTAGTCTTAATGAAAGAACAATATTGATTAAAATATGAATGGATCAAAAAAAGATTAGTCAAAAAAATAAGCCAAATATTTAAGTTCTGATATATTTAGCTCCATCCATTATGGCCATTGAATATTTTTCCAAAGTTAAATAATATTATCAGCATTATATTTGTAAGATGGAGAAACCAGAAAGACTAATGTTTAACTTATTTACTTCATTCTCAAATAATTAAAGTAATTATGAAAGTATACTGAAATGATCGAAACACAAGAAATGTGTGTATTTTGTGATGAAAATATTATGTGTATTGAATTAAGTATGAGAATGATTTAAAAAACAGATAAATGTTCATTTTCCTATGAAACTATTTAAATGTAAGTACATTTTGTTTTCTGTTAATCAGTAGTATTAAATCATACATTTTAATAGTTATAAGTATTTAAAATTAAATATAATGGTAATAAATTTTAACTATTTTAATATATTACATACAAACATAAAAGTGGTTCACTATAATTGCAATTGCTCTGTATAAAACAATGGTGTATAAATGTATGTGTATGTGTAATGTGTATGTAAGTGCAAAAGTACTTATATAAAATATTTGTAATTGAAAGCATATGTGATTCTCCAACAAGAATTCACTTGACTAAACATTAAAAAATATTTTTAAATTATAATATTTAAACACATATGATCCTGGTCCAAATTAGATCAGAAAAATCGATTAAGAGCCCAGAAGCATATTCCACGAAAAATAAATATTATTAAAAAGCAAATGTATTTTGCCTCTTCTAATAATATATCTTTGCTATATGAGAAGTTAAGATCCAAGTAGCCTAAATGGGTACAGAGAATGTATATGTAATTTATAAAATAGCTAATAACTATACTTATTACACATTTGTTAATGAAACTGTTAAATCTCAAAAATAAAAAGAACTGCAATTAAAAAAATAAAATTATCTCCCCTTTATTAAAATAGCAGAGACTGACTAGTTTCTAAACTACCAGTTAATTTCATGCACTACTGTGAGGAATGGTAATTGGTATACTGGTTTAGGAGGCCCTTTGTCAATATGCATCAACAATTTTTAAAATATTCATATTCATTGACCCTTACTTTGTATTAAACAAATGTATACTACAGACATTAAAGTTAGAAAACCCTCTCCCCAAACACAAAAAAGAAAAAAAAGCAAAGCAAAAGGGAAAGCATATAAGAAAAGTCAAATATAATATCGAAGAGGTATTAAATAGTTGCTTTTATAACACTTTCATTACACACAAAAAAATTTATATTATAATGTAAATCAAAGGAAAACAGAAAACAAAACTATAAATTATGACCTCAACTATGTACATAAAATATTTTAAATATATGGCAAAATATTAACAATGTCTCTGGTGGATAAATATAATTGATTTTCCTTTCTACATTTTGTCATATATTCTATATAATTTTTAATCAGAAAATTAAGAAATACATACATAAATAAAATTGTAGCTAGTAAGAAATTAGGGAAATCACTGTACTGTAACAACTTTGTAACATGCAATGTAAAAACTATACTGAAATATATAGAATGAGGTCTATGGAGATACAATGCAATGGGTAGGCAGGTAAAAGCAATACTGATAATGATTTTCACATTAGGACATATGTTGTACTGAGATGATCCCCTGATAGCCTTCCATGTTGGGTTATTTAAGAGTCCTCTTAGAGTGTGTGTGTGAGGGGTGGGGTGTGGAACAGGGAAGGTTCAAAATGTTAGAGATACAGGAGTAAGATCTAGTCACCCTGTTTTGGGGAACTGATGAAAATAAATGGTCCAAACTGCACAGGTTCCAACCAGATATTTAAGATGTACAGAAGAACTTATATTTCAATTTCTTGGAAGGGGATTTAGAAGCCTCGAATCTGGGGCAAAAGATGCTATATGGTAAAATAAATATCTACTTGGAATTCAAAAATAGTTATTTACTTATGGTGTTGGAGAGTGACAGTACACACTAGCACAGGTTTGAAAAAATTAATTATAAATCTTTAGGATCCAGGGAAGGCTAGGTTAATCCTGGCCTTCCACATTCCAAATTATCATGAAGGAGGTGACTCTAGCAGACTACTAAATGTATATTTGAGATAGTAGGAATAGGACTAGGTCAGAAGAAGTCAGATATAGACATCAAAATAAATCATCAAAGGTCATTATGTATTAGAAAACATGCAATTCATACTAATGCAGAATTCTGGTTTATGATACATTTGTCTCATCAAAATTTACATTAAACAATGCTCAACATCACTTATTTCATAAATATTGAACTCACACTAATTTGGTGATGACTTGTTTAGATTTTACATCATCTTTGGTGTAATAAAAGAGGAATTATTCATTTAAGTAGCTAAAGTTTATTTTTTAAGTTTTCTGAGGAAGATTGGACCTTTAGACAAAAACTTTTCTGATAATATTACTGGTGCAAATTAAGAAAATTATAGTAATTGTACAAATTTAATATCTACACTGCTTAAATAGTTTTGATGACTTGATATTCTTAAATATGTAGCATTGTGTTGCTGGCATATATGAAGATTTCACAAACAACTTTAGCAGGAAAGATGTGTGGTAAGATCCCAGTATATAGAGAAAAAGTAATATTAACATAGAATATATTTCACTAAATTTTATATTCTTATATATTTTTAAAGATGTTCACTTTTTTTTGATATGTTATGATTACATTTTATTCTTATGTGTACTATTCATGTTTTAAAACAGATATCACTGTATTAAATAGTGGAAGTATTAAACAAAGTATTAAATAATTAAGTTGCATGACTTCAGTTGAAACTCAACATTAGTACTAATTTTTTTTTTTAATGTTGGCTAGGTGTATATATCATCTACAGATACAATCAGTTTCAACCAATGTCTACTAAATTTGTTTCAGGAAAATCAAATAAAATAGGTATAAGAGTAACAAAACAACACTAAAATTTCTCAATGACAGAGCTCTTGGAGAAGGAAAAGAAATGTTTGCGGAATGCATGGGAATATTTGAATCTTATGAAATGCTTGTCTGGAGGGGCACAGAAGAGAAATTAGATAGTTGGTCTATGAACAGTCTAAGAAACTCTATGAAACAGAGAGGCTTTCTTCCACTAACTACAACAGAGAGACCACACGTTGTCAACTTGATGATACCTTGCTTTCAGAATAGAAGTGGTGGTGTGGAGAAGAGTCTAAGGAAACAAACAAACAAATTATAATAAACTCCCAAACATCTTTGTGGCCTTTTGATCTACCCTGACTCAAGAGAACTCAACAAATAATGACCATCATGAAGATATGGAACCCAATGCCAGACCATAAGAACAGAAAGAAAAGATGACAGGTCATTAAATAAAAATAAAATAATAAAACAGTACTTTAAAGGAAGGAATACCAAATAATTATTAATACCTACTGACATTGTTTTTTCCAATGGTAATGGCTACAAGTGAGTAAAACAATGGTATAGACTATTGAGAACAAATGCATGCCAAAGATAATACAGAAAAGTATGTTATTTTTTCTGTGAGATTAAAAAGTCAGAGAAATAGAATAAGAGAAAAGCAAGGAGTAAGAGTAAAATAATTTTGGTAAACAAGATAATTTGGACATAATATGTTTTGTAGCATTGTAACTATCACAGACATCAGATATATCTCAAGTCATTTTCTCCACATGGTACATTAAAGAATTTAACTGTTTGAAGCTGAATTGCTAATCCATTATTTAGCAATCCATTTATTTCTTTTCAGGTTCATGCAAGTTTTAAAAAAGCAAAGATCTAGAACAAATGTGACTTTTATCTGGTGTTTAAAATCATTTGGAACATTTTTTCATTCATTGCTTCATTTCTCAGCAATAAGTATATACTCCTAGACATAGCTCAGGACACTAACTGATTTTTTTGTTGAATAATGTTCTACACTTTGGCATAGGGTAGTGCTATTGATTTTCTCTGTAGAGCTGTGTATTAACTTCCTGTGAGAGCCTGTGTTATTGTAGTCTCTGAGAGACATGGTAAGATTCCCAGAAACCTAGCATAGTCTTCCACCAGAGCCAGCATCTTCTGGCATGCTAGCCTGCTCTGCCTTCCAGACAGGTATTACATTCTTAAAGAAATAGGCCTTCAGACAAAAACTGTTTTGCTCTGTGGTTAGGCTTTTGACTTGCCCTGCTTCACACCTGACAAAATCTGAGTCTCTAGATTCTTTGCTAAAATCATTTTTCATCTTTGAAAATCAGTGATATTAACTTGTCTCCAGTACCACAAATAGAGTTTTTACTTGCAAATGTTTACCTCAATATAACTTCCTAAGAGTTGCGGTGATGTTTACATGTTTGATCTGTGAGAAGTCGCAGGTGGGATATTCAATAATGTTAAGCAACTGAGTCAGTAACCTTCTTGGGTACAGTTTCCTAAGACGATTTACTTCCCATGATGGGCAATTAGTTGTTGCTATGCTCCTAGTTTTTCTGGCACTACTATGGCTTATTCCCCATTTTTCAGTTATTAATAAATTATGAACTACTCTCTATCTTTGATTCAGAGGCTTTGGAGAAAAAAAGCATGTAATCATGAGAAAATAGAAAGGATAATAACTCTCAGATATTAAATCAATACACATGCCTGAATTTTTTTACCTTTTTATAAAATCACATTTATTGCTAATTCATAAACCACTGAGATTTGCTTTTAATGAACTCTTTTCTAAAATCTGTGATTGCAGTGTAATTACAAATATTTGTCTGACAGTATTTGATAGAAAACAGTATTAGATTGAAATGTTTATATAATACTTTTTCTTATCAAAACTTACCAAGTTCTGCAATTAAATAACCCTTGTCATTTAAATAACCCATGATGACTCTAGCTTGAAGAGAATCAGTGAGAAACACAAGCTTGTCAACATACATTATTATTTATACATTATATATATATATATATATATATATATATATATATATATATATCACCAGGTGCATCAACACACTGGCATTAACATATTTAGATGTCCAATAAATAATATAAGCTAGTGAAGATTTCTTAACTCCATGTAATAGTTCTTTTAAATCATTACACTTATTTTGTAATGGTACCAAAAATTTCATTATTCAGGAAGAAATAATATTTATGGGTTAGGTATTCTACTGGGCTTATGTCAGAGTTACTAACATTTTTCCTTCTCCAAACTAACATTAGTAGGGGGAAATGAGACAAAGCACTTCAAATAGAGACTGATGCACAGTTTATCTTAATTCAATAATTTATGAGATATTCATTTGATTTGGTTATTTGGGAGAGCCACAAAAGTCTTTATCCTCTAAGTACTTTCTGGCAGGCAGAAAAGGAAAGACGGTTACTCAATGTACTATATACAATTTGTGGTTGAAAGTGTTAAATTCCATGAGAAATACTGATGTATTGTTCTGAGACTTCAGGGAAAGGAGAAGATGCTTTGTCTAAGGGAATTGAAGGTCTCATGATAGAAAGAATAATTTATGTGAGTTTTCATAGGTAAGGTTTAAACATTGAGAGTTAAACGGAGGGTATGAAAAAGGCACAGAGATCCTCTTTTCTCATTCTCAGTTCATGTGATTGGAGACTGACCCTATCTTCAGAGCCAAGAGTGAGTTCCTATTGTGCTGGGCCAGGCAGGGTAATTTCTCCATCCTCTTCTTAGTTAAGGTCTCAGTGCTACTACTGACTGATTTACTCTGTGGAGCTTGTTATCAGGTTCCTGTCAGAACCTGTACCACATGAGCTTTAAGAGTGAAGGGCCGAAGCACTGCAGTCAGAGCTAGGTTCAATTCGGTGACGTTCCCCCTTCAGTGATCCCATAATCATCTGTTCTCCCTATACCTAAGGGGCCATTTCTCAGGCTCCTTTAGCTGGATCTTTTCTCCTTCACTCTACCTCTCAATATCAGAGTGTCCCCAGGCTCCACCCAAATAACCTCATTTTGTTTAGTGTCATAAATACCATATGTATGCCAGAGCATTCTTTTTTTTGCCAGAGTATTCTTAATCATGCATCTCCAATTGCATAACAGACATTATTTTGGCACTGGGATCTGTAAGTTCCTATATTTTGGACATTTTTTAAATCTCTGGAACTCTCCAACTATATGATTTACAATTCTCTTTTAGATTAAGTCACTGTGAATTTAGCTTCTGTCACGCAACCAAAGAAATCAGGTCAAAACATAGTGATAATATTCAATAAGTAGTTTGAAGCATATTTTCATGAGTCTTGAACTCTAGCTTCACTACTTCAGTCATTCGGCATTCACTAAGAACCAGTCAGAGTTTGTGCTCAAGATGCGCACATGTCTTTCAGGAGAGACATATATAAAATGATGAACTAAAACTATTTCAAATGGAAAAAAGTTTTGAAGAAAAGCAGAAGTGAACTTAACTAGCTTTCACAAAATCATGAATTATATGGAGTTGGTGACATTTGATGTGTGTGATTCTGGAATAAATATAACTTACCAGGTACAATTGTTAAGTGAAGGGCAGAGGGAGAATTCACTGAATTCAATGTATTTCTTATTTATTTTAGTGTCAAGTTATCATTTACATTAATTTCTAAAGATTATTTTATTGCTATTAATGATCATTTTGGAAAATTTTTAAATGTTAATACCATTATTTTTAGCAGTACAGAATCAGTGACTTTGCACACAAGGGTTAAGTTCCACTCACATCATATAGTTGAATAATTGTAAGTCATTGGGAGTTTTTGATGAAGAGTAGGGGCCCTAAAGTCAGAGATGATTTTATACCCCACGCACTCACTAACTAACTGTAAACAACAATTTATGTTCTAGACATTTTCCCAGAAAGGGAAAAAAGCCCACAGATAAAAATATCTGCCATCTTGAAGTTTATATTCTAGGAGGGTTGACAGACAAAGGATCAACAGAAAGAATATATATATATATATATATATATATATATATATATATATATATATATATATATATAGAATGGTAATAAGTGTCATGAAGAGTCAAATCAGGCTAAGAGAGACCTGATGTGCAGCTGAAGAAATCATGTAAGTTCAGCTGAGAGGCTGAGATTGAGAGAAAACTTGAAAGAAGAAAGCCATGTGGTTCTGTGGAAGAAGGGAGTTTTAGGCAGCAAGAAGAGCCAGTGCAAAGGCCTTAAGACTGACTATTTTTACAATACTCAAGAAACAGCAAGAATATAATTTTATGAAGTAGAAGATATAACATGCAAAACCCCTGGAGAAGTACATCATAGTACGTAGCATGTAATTCATGCTCAATAATTATTATCTTCATAATTATCAATATTATTATTGTGTGACTTCCATCAGGTAAGGAGGCTTTTCTGAAGATTTTAGAGTACTTCATACTCTTTAAAATTATTCACTTAAAAAGCTATTATGCTTTGATCACATGTAAGAAAATATCTGGTACTTGTCTGAATTAAATAATTGCATTCAAAATGCCAGCATAATTATTTGTGATCTTAAAAAAATTAGCTTAAAAAAGTTTCTAAGTTTAGTGAATTTTATTATCAAATCACTGTTTTTTCTAACAAGAACTGAGGTAGACATGTAATAAGAACTCAAATATTTCTTAATGAATCACTATCATTTTTGCCTGAGAAAAAAGTTACAATGAAGTGAGTGATTTTAATTCAAATTCTTATTTTTATCCAAAGTTATTGTAATTCTGTTTATAAAATTCTGCCCATTTATCAAACTACTAAGTTAAAGTGAAAACACTTTGAGAAAAAGATGTTGCCTTATTTCACATGACCTGGGACTTGGTGTTTGATATGCAGTAGAAGCTTGATATATGTTTGCAATGAATCTTTGGGAAGAATATGACATTTATAACCTGTTATACATTAAAAAAACTTTTAAAAAAGGCTAAATTTAAATATTATTTTCAAGTAAAGTAAAAAACCTAAAGTGGCATTACACACACACACACACACACACACACACACACACACACACACAAATCAACCTTTTTTCCTCTAAATTTCTAAAACAGTATCAGTATTTAATTTTGATAGGTTAGCCTCAAAATACAGTATCCATTGACCTCTGAACAATTTTGGCCTTAGAAAACTATAAAACATTTTTAGTTAATTGACATTCAATTATTTAATGAAAGACAAAGGGAAATAGAATTTAGCAGTTTTATGTCTAGCCATACAATTTGAACCTCACCAGGACAAACAAGGTGAAGGTCTTTTGCCCAGAAAATAGTTTATACAGGCATTAAGTCACCGCTAAGACAAAATTTATCATCTCAATAACACCGTAGCATTGAAGTCATTTACGAATAGCCTTTAAATCACATTTAAGGCTAAGCAGCTTGAGGGATCCTCTCATCTCTTTGGGAGTTACAGGTATTTTGGTCTTGTTTTCCAATTTTAAATTTGAAAAATAGGTTTAACTTTTTTGTGTTTATATGCAAAAACATGTAAATATATGTGATGTGCATGTGCGTAACATATATGCGTCTTTAACTTCTAAATATACATGTGAAATTAATTGGAAAAAAGCTCCATATTTTCTTTAAATTTAATTAAATTTAAGGACACATAATAGATGAGGAATCAGAAACATGAGATTAAAAATGTATTGTTTAATTCCAAGATGCCTATTTTCAAAGAAGAAATAGTTTCTGTCCACTGAAAGATTTTTCCTTTGTATTTTCTGTACTGTTAAATCCTGTTAATTTAATTTTTATATCAGACTAAAGAGTGTCCATTAATCAATATTCAGAATTAAGCTCAAGTGTGAAAGAGGGACACAGAAAAAATGTCAACTAAATAATATTAATGATCATCTTCAAAAGAAAGAAAGGGGAAGAACACAAGAGACTTTTTTCAAACATGTAGCTGGAAGAGTGTGGAGATGACAATCATTTGTGAAAGACTTATTAAATAAGTTATATCTATAAAATAGCATATAAAAGAGAAAAACCACAAGATTATAATATAACAAGAAAGTTATCAATGTGCAACGTTATTACCAATAAATGAGAAAAATTAAAAAACAATTAAAACATGTGGTGCATATCAGGAGGTTTACTTTATATCCATTCCAAGGTAAATAAAATAGCTCTTAGTTTGCTGCAGACATGTCAAATATTTTGTGGTCTCATGAAAACACCATTTAAAATTAATAAGAAAGAAAATCAAAAGGAGATTCTGAACCCTCCACAAAATGCTGTATGGAATATTTAGCACTTTTAAACAGAAAGATCACACAAATTCTAAAACTGATAAAATTCTAAGATATTATAAATCTTTGCCATTTTTAAAAAAGAAACTTTTCCTTCAAGATCAATGTCTGTCGATATTATTTTAAACCATATCTAGATAGGAAGACTTCAAAAGGGTTCTACATAATCAATTCTATCCTAAAAAGATTATGCTCTATATTTGACTTATTTTTCATCTTTAAATGTATTTTATAATAAAAAGAGTGATTTTTGTTGTTGTTTTTTTTAATAGATTAGACCCATAGTATTTAGCGTGTTATAATTCTCAATTTTTCTCTTTGGTCTGAATGAAAAAAATTGTCAGTGAATATTGATCTTCAAGATATACTTTTCTCATGGGCTCAACAGATAATATAAATTGTCCACAAATATTGCATACAAGTGATATTCATAATTTAAAAATATATATAAAATAATTTATCTAATTACCACTGAGGAGTCAAATTATTTACAATTAAAAGTCATTTTACCTAGGGACAAATATCTGGTTTATATTATATTCAAGAGTTTAAAAGTGATGAGAGAATAAGTTCTATGTGAGAGTATGTCTAAATGTCATTATATTTTTGTGAGTTTATCAATCATATTTTGGTACAGAGGAAAGGGAGAAACAATTCAATGTCCTTAGACCATTCCTAGAACAGGCTTTTTTTTTTAACAATTTGCTAGTACTCGAAGATAATTTCCCAAATTCGTGTTAAGTTTTGGAGACATTTCTTCATTTAGTTTTTTCTTTCATTTGGCAAATTTTTACTGAGTTAGTTCAGGATACTCTAGAAACTACAAGATACATAAGATTTTCTTAGTCCAGACAAAAATTACAAAGTTCATTGCTTTGAATGAGTAAAGTCTTTCAAAATCATATAATTTTTTCTGAATAAATGTTTATATAATACAAATACAATAACTTTTCTGTAAAAAGTAAAAAACAAAGCTGTTTCTATCATATGACAAATTCCCCCTGAAATTCAAGAATGTGCATTCAACAAAATAAAGTAATACAAGTCTTATTAAAAAATTTTCTATTAAAAAATATAAATCTCAGATTGTTTTTTGGTAAACTTTGTTTTTCCTGTAAACTGCAAATTCTTAGTCTGAGCATTATAGGCTGAGTGTTATAAAATTAAATTAGAAAAAAAATTAACTGCATAAATGTATAAGGTGGATTTTTTAAAAGTAATAGGCTTCCATAAGACAAAATACATCTAAAAATTTATCTTACTAAGTCTTGGATTTAGTTATGCTGACAATTAAACTTTGTCTCTTGGGTGTAGATGTGATTCTAGTATAACTGATAAATTATACTAAAATTTATTTATTCTTTACAGGAAATTCAGATACATATGGAATTTGTGTGTGTGTGTGTGTGTGTGTGTGTGTGTGTGTGTGTGTGTGTATGTTAAAGCTATGTTATCCTTCAGTTATCAAATAAAAGGTAGATTGAGCTTTTCCTTAAACACTTTGCCTAATGCTACAGATGTAACAAAATTAATTGTTTTTAAGTCAATTTTATGTATATATCAGAGAAGAAATTTTTTTGAGAAATGAGCTGATTCACATACAGATAAGCAAAAATCTATAGCTGCTTGTCATCAGTAAATTCACATCAGCGATACTTAAGTAAAAGAAATATAGTATTCTAATTCTACAATAAAATACTTCTTATATTTGATATATCCTTTAAAAAAACTCTTAAACACATAAATTTATTGGATTCTACACTCATTAGCTCATCCCTCCATTTTTATTCATTTTTCCTAAGTATTGACCCAACAAATAAAATATATTATTTTTTTATGATTCTCATATCTTTAAATACAAATAATGTTTCTGAATTTATTGGAAAGAAAGAAGAAACTCATATCTTAGTCAGCTGTAAAGAAATTATATTATAAACCAGCTCTGCAAATGTATCATAGTTATCTATCTTTGTAGTTACAATTCACTCAGCTGAATTATCTTATTTGATAAAAATTTCAGCAAAGTTTTTATGACCAGACTGGTGGAATTAGCTTATCTTTCAAAAAGTTGGGGAAAAGGTAGAACATTTTCTGCAGGTGACTTCAGAGATGAGATCAGTGGGGCACTAGAGAGCTAGCTTTCTGCTCAGTTAGGGCTAGTTGTCCTCAACAGAACACAAATTGCTTCCCATCTAGAATTTCTAAAAATGTATTGCTGCTATTCTAACATTAAATGTAAGTGATGTGCTTCTACATATATTCTTAAGAAATGAAAAGTAGAAGAAAGAAAATTTTCAGATACTAAGAGAAAAGATATTTTATGAAAATAAATTGTTACTGCTATAATTTAAGGATATTTCTAGGAACCAATATGCAGTATATTGAAAAGTAAATAATTCTGTATATTTATGATTTGAATAGGTGCTGAAGAGTCGAAAGTAAATGAGTAGCGCAGTAACAAAATCAATACGAGTATTGATTTCCTGCCTTTTTTTTTTTTTTGGACTTTATAGTACATTCCACATATTTGTACAGGTTTAAAATATTTTCCTTGAAGACTTTCATCAAGTTTTCTACAATAGTTTAACATCAGAACATTTCCAAATTGACATCTCTCATTATTAAATATCCCTTCTAATGGTGGCCTAAAGGAAAAATTTAAATGTTTGTTGTAAGAATAGAGTACAATCATGTTTTTATTTGTTTGTTTGTTTTTAGTAAAGTTGATTATGCTCAGCTCAATGTCAGGCAATACCTTCAACCAAAGTTCTTGTTGGAGCTCTACCTATTTTATTTTTGTTCAAAATGAAAATGTAGATATATCATACACATATTCATGTATACATTGATATAACATTCTATAAAACTCACTTTAAATTGATATACATTATGACTGATACAGTCAGGTTGAAATTATTCAGAAGCTGAAAATAAAAGCAGTCCTTAAAGAAAGGGCAGGCTATTTCTCAAAATGCTTGTTTGCCAGAGTGTCTGCTTTGCATCCATTACCATGTGTAAGACAGAATGCTGGATAACTAGAATTATTAGTCCTATTCCTCTGAATCGACCAGGCACAGCCATAGGCCTTCTCAAATGCTAAAACTGAAACAAGCCACCATAAATGCTTTTGAGATGAAAAAAATCAGATAAAAAGAAAACAACTATATCAGACAAAGATATGGTCATATTAATGACAGAATAAAGAATAACAAGTTTATACTATATTTTATGAAGAGACCACACTTGAAAAAGAGAAACTGTGTGCTTAAAAGTTAGCAATAACAGGGACAAGGCAAGGCTTAAAAAATACATCATACATTGAGGTTATCTACTGATATATTGTTTGCCTGATTTGTTTTGAGGTGTGCTCAACAGCCAAATGGTCAGATCAAGGTAGGGAAGAGATCAGCTGCAAAAGATGAAACTCACAGCTTCCACTCTTACCTTCCACTGAGGAGGAAGCCGATAACTACTGCCAACAAAATGACTCCCACTGTCACAGACACAGCAATTATAGGAATCTGGCTTTGATCGCTGGATGCTGCAACTGCTAATAGAAGACACAGAAAATGGAGCCTGTGGTTAAAGTGATCATATGAATTCAAATAAGAGCTGCTTAATAGTTGGTAATCAATGCATGTTTTAAGCAATTCATCCACACTTGGCTGAGATTATCCTCTAATATCTCTTCTCAAAAGTGTGTAATTGAAAAAGACATCTTTAGGAGAAAATATTTACTTTCCAAATGAAAATTTAAAAGAATCACTACGTCACTGATTATTTTGTTGTCATCATAAAAAAATGAAGATAATCATTTGTATAATATTCATCTAAAGATCTTAGGTTTGCATGATAAAATGGAATTTAGTCCTCTATTTCAAACACCTTAATCTAAATAGGATGTGCTAAGTCGATGAGATTTGACATTTTTAGGGCTGTCTGTGACTGTTCTCTAGAAAAAAAAATGTCTTTACTTAGAATTTTTGAACATTGGTTTGAAGTCCAAAATGATATATGACCTCTGAGGTAAAGTATAATATCATTATTCAAAATATAATTTTAAACACTGTAACTGCTTTTTGAAAAATATTAAGGCATACTTTTAGAATTTAGAGTCTGGAGTAAGATTAATTTTGTTCACATGATTTTTTTTTTTTTAATGCATGGGTAATAAGAGGAATATGGGCAAGATTAGATAGTTATACCTAAATAAGCAAGGAAATGTTTCTGTTGTGTTGATGACTAAACCTAATTAAAATAAGAAATATTTAGAGCAAAATAAGTTTTACTGATATTCTCCTGAAACCCTCAGTAGGATATCTAGCATCTTATTGTTTAATGACATATTTTTTTGATAAATTCAAAGTAGCATTAGTTCTTCCGCAAGATAAATTTTAAGTCATCAATACTAATAATAACCATACTTTTCATTTGGCTCCATCTAAGTATTGGACATCTGAACACTTCTCTTTCTATTTTGTACCTCTCTCTTGATTCTAATGAAAACTGACTGACTCTCTAACCATTTTCCTGTGTTGATTCACACTTTCAACCTTTTCAGACCAGTCTTCAGAGTCTAATATCATCAACAGTTCATTCGTGTACAAGAAAGACAGTTATTTATAAGCTAAATCTATGCTCTATCCAACTTCTTCTTGGATAATAGTTGCAATTTAATGGCTTTTTATCTGTTTTCTCTTATTATCTGATGATGAGGTCTGTGGTAGGGATTTTAACACTGATAAATAGTAAAAATAAGGTGGTGTAAAGCTACTCTGCTATCACTATTAGTCCTCCCTAAGATTTGTTTTATTACTCTCTAAACTAAGATTACTTATACTATTGTATTTTTTCAGTTAACTTTCCTTTCAGCAGAACTGTTTCTAGAGAAAATCATGCAGACATGGCTCATGTAAGTTCCATGTTATTTTGATAGGACTCCAACACTTTTGATTCTTATTAATTATCTAACAAAATCATTCTTCCAATGAGTCTTTTTCATGTATTCAGTGCACTAGTCCATTTCCACTTCCCATGTTTTAGTGATGTTAAACTTTATGGATAAAAGAGAGCTATAAAGTCTGAACTCCATGGTTTAATATAACTGCATAATCATCTTCTGTTTTACCTGACTCCATTGTTAGAGCCCTTCCTGTCTCTCTTAGGCTGTTGCTCCTTCAAAAGTCTCCACCCAGAAGGAGATTACATTCTTTTATAGTCTACTACTCTGCTATGCACAAGCCTGAAGAAATACCTCTTGGGGGAAACAAATCCTTATACCTAACCTTACAGATATTAGTTCAATTTGAATTTGAAAACAGGTTCAATATTTACTAGACAGAAGGGCCAAGGTAAATTGTTTAACTTTGTAAACTCTCATTTCATTAATTTTCAAATAGGGATAATTTCCCTGATTCAGTATAATTTAAGATTAAAGATAACATATATAAAGCATTTAGCATACTGCTTCAACTATTGGCAGGCTTAAGTAAATAGTAAATATTATTTCTACATATTATCTCCTGCTTTATTTGCCATCATTATTTTCTATTTTTCAGTACCTTGACTGAGTTATCTAGAACTAATCTCATCTTCTGAAAAACAACATTATTAAATTATCTCTAAAACTTCTCTTCTGCTTTTGAGTTCTATACATGATATGATAAACAGTGAAAACTACTCCATTTGCCTCACCATACACAATAATAAGGTATTTGATCTTATTGACCATATACTTCATCCTTGAAATTCTACTTCTCTTGATTTATATAACATCAGATGAGCCATATTCTTTTTCTCACTCTAAAGCACCGCTCTGTGAGTTCTGTTGGCTCCAAGTTCTCTTCCCACATCCATGTGTGAGCAATTTCTGATGAATGCTGGCTCCTGATTCTCCACAGATCTCTTTCTTTTTCTGTCCTTCCCTCTCATAGATGCAACTTTATACATGGCATCAGTTAACTATAAGTTGAAGAGTACCAAGTTTATATCCCCAACTCTTATTTCCCTTCAAAACATCACTCTATTTTAAAAGTAGATCATTTGTCCTTTATTTGAATCTCATTTTTACATAAAAATAAGCAAGTTTTTGGCCCTTATACCACATTTGCAGCCTCAAGAACCTTAATAAAAACGCATCAATCTCAATTGTTTTCCTGTAATTATCACTGAACTTCCTTAACCCCTACCCTCTACTTGCCCACTAATTACCAAATATTTTTCTCTTTCTTTTGCTTTTCCTCATTCATTACATTTTTTTATCTGACACCTATGTGATTCAAATTTTACATAATATGACTCACAGTGTTTTAAGTGTTTTCTTCTATATATACTCAAACAATAAATCCAAAAATATCACTTTAATCATGTTTCTCTGATCAAGAAATTCATAGATACCCACTACCTATGAAAAAAAAAATCCCAAATTCTTCATCTAACATTAGATATCCCTTCAATTCTGACTCTAAGAAATCTTTCTGGTCACAAAATACCAGTTGGGGAACTCTCAACAGTATGGTTTTGGAGGAAGGGGCATGGTTAATCAGAAGTAGGAATAAAAACAAGGCAATTTCGTGCTAAATAAAGTATTATTTTAAAAAAAAATATATGAGTGCTTAGTTATGTCAAATGTTTCATTTTTCATAATTGCCAAAATCTAATTTAACAATATGCTAAAATATACAAGTAGGTATGAGATATTATCTTACATTAAAATAATTGTTAATGGCATACCGATATTTTTCAAATATTTACATTAATACATTTTATAAAAATATTTTATACATAATGTTATCACAAATATTTATATTTATATTTGCTTACCTACCATACACTGAAATCAGATCTTTTTCTATAATAAGAAATTAAGTCAAAGAGCACTGAAGAATTTAAGGAATACATTTTCTTTTTTAAAAAAATGTGCAGCATTTTCTAAGTTCTTTGATTGTATTAATTATTGAATATTTCATATATACTGATTAATTTGTAAGCCATTTATAATAAAAACAATTTATCAAATTTCACCTCACTTATTTATTTTTGTTTGCCCTGACAGCATCAATAATTACATCAGCTAAGTAGAAAATACATAGAATTTATAGGGTAATGTCAATGTCTTCATATTTGTTCATTCTTTAGCAGCAGAAAAAAAATTTGAAAACCCAGTATGATTCATGATTGCATTTTGATATGTTGTTAAATTTTTTAATTGTTAAATATTTGAGCCTGTAATCAATCATATTTCTCATTATCTTATGTATATTTATTAAGAATTAGTTGATTTATACTGTAGTTTTGAACAATAGCTAAAAATGTTTTGAGAATGCTTACAAAAATTTTTGGAGAAATGTAACACACTTTTTAGAAGAAAATCAGTCATGAAAATTAATATTCTTTAGTAAATAATAATCTATTTTTTTTTAAAAAGCATTATATATCTATAACATCCCTGGAAACTTTAAGAAAGCATATGTTGAAAAATGACATTGTTTTCCCTCACTTTGCTTCCCATACTCCTAGTTGCAAGCTCATATTACAAAGATATTTAGCTACATATTTAGTTATTTATTGTGGTGAAGAGATTTTGTTAAAATCAGATTATAAGGTCTTTTACTAGATTTGGAATCTTTTCTCACATCAATAAGTATCTATTAAGTTTCTTGATCAGTATAATCCTACCAAAGTTGTAATTTTTGATACATAATATGAGTATATAACCATTAGTGGGGAGATTTAAAACATTATGGCAGGCAAATAAAAACAAGAAAACTTGTTGAACATTGTAACCCATTAGGGAAATTTAGATTAAAACCACAATGAGATATCACTACCCACCTGTCCAATATAACCAAAATATACATATATATTTATCTATATAATATATATGTATATTAGTAACAACACCAAATGTAGATGAAAGAGAAAACACTTCAATTTTTGATTGAAGTATAATATAAATTAATAAACAATAAATTTTAAAAATTAAGCAAATTGATAACATAAAGCGTCAATATATCATTATTATGCATCATTATACATCAGTATTATGAATTGAGTAAACAGTTAACACTCACCCACAAAATTAAAATTATTGATAACTTTAATCTAAAAAGATATATTTAAGTTACCACAATTCTTGCATTCAAGTATTTTTAGACTGTTGCAGAAATAATATATGTATGTGAAAAATTTTTATATTAAACAAATAATTATCCAATAAAATAATTAAAGTGATTGCATAAAATACTAGACAAATAATTGTCAAATAAATGGCATATAACACAAATGCTACAGAAGTTCTGAAAAAGAATTACTTTAATTATCAACATGTATCTTCTTTAACTCCTTATTAGACTACATACTTCAAGAAAAGAGTAATTGCCCCATAAAGTTATTTTAGTCACTCACAGCACATAGAGTGAAAAATCATTTGATGTGCAGAGAGTAATAAAATAAAATTTCAAGTAATAAAATTATGATCCTAAAATGGTACTGTAACAAATATTCTATCCTTCAGATTAAATAAACTGCATCTTAATCTTTGGAGAGTAATTTCCCTGTGTTACCCATGGTAATTTCTCCAGAGCCTTACAAAGCTTG
This sequence comes from Macroglossus sobrinus, assembly GCA_004027375.1. Classification (NCBI taxonomy): domain Eukaryota; kingdom Metazoa; phylum Chordata; class Mammalia; order Chiroptera; family Pteropodidae; genus Macroglossus; species Macroglossus sobrinus. Next base: position 188,271 of record PVKZ01001417.1, on the reverse strand, counting down.
GTATGTAATAGGTGCTCATTACATTCTTGTATTGAATTCTATGCAGAAAAGAGTCTGTAGAGGCCAAAGGGGGTTGGTATTTAATAGATACTTGGTACAAAGAAAATGTCATTTATAAAATTTTTGCAAATATATATACATATACTCAAGTAAAAATAAAATTTCACACTAATACCTAGAAGGCAGAACAGCCCTAAAATGTTATCTACTAATAAATGTTTGTAGTAAAAATAATTGAGTGACATTTCTTTTTCTCTAGAAATAATGTAGAAAAGTTTAAAAAATAGATAGCTGCAGGTGAACCTTTGAAAACTGTATGAAAAATGACCTCGTATTAGTTCTCTCAGTGATCAGATTGATGAATTTTGCCATGTCTGGAAATTAGTATTTAATTAAAAAGTAAGGAAAGGTATATCAAAAAGTCTGAAGAAACTAGTTGCTGAATATGCCAACATTCTGAAACTAAGTAGATTTTGTAATCTTTTAAAATGGGATTTTTTGTTTGCATTGTCATCCATGCACTCAAGCATATTGTGATGCCTTTGTTCCCAGAGTTGGTAAACCACATAAGCAATACACATTACTAATGGTACACAAATGGAATCAAGGCCTGTTAGAGTGGCCAGTTTATATAACAAGTCTTTTGTCATAAATCCAGTTTAGGCTTTAAACTCTGAGAATAAATAATTTATCCAATATGAATATGATGAGAATTTGTGACTAATTAGTCTACTTTTATCAAATCTATTAAGAAACTTTTCATTACATGTTCAACTTGCAGTTGTTTCAATTAAATCTCAGACATAGAATTTTCCTTGCATTGAATATAATATATAATTTTTCACAATGGTTCTCCAGTCCATAAAAAATCTAACACTTAGAAAGCTATTTAATTAATAAAACTTATTTTCTAGATAATTCAGTTAGACATGCTTTAAACAAAAGTATATCTTCATTTTTCTCAAGAGCTGTATTTTATAGGTTTATAAAAATTTTAACTTAATAATTCTAATCATTAAAGTAAATCTGATGACTAAGCTCTCATTTTGTTGTTTTCAAAGATAGGAAACATGCACTATATATTTTTATTTAAAATGACTAATTCTTACATAACCTGACTTTAAAAAGTGTATATAAATATATGTATATATAAACAAGGCAAGTTATTATCTTCTTCTAATTCTGCTTTTAGGATGCTTCAGGGCAAGTAGGTAAGCTAAATATTTTGTTTGACATTAAAGAGAAAAACAGTTTTATGCTATTTGTGAAAAAAGTGGTACATGAAGGATTTTCCAGAAATATTTTTAGGCCCTTCTTTCAGAGATAATGATTTTTCAAAACAATCAGATTGGTTCTGGAGAGCATCATTTTCTTGCAAAACCAAATGTTAATAAAAGCTCTCTGTGGAATTTTCATAGAAAGACTAAGCCTGGTAGCATTGTTCAATAAAACAAGTAAAAAGTAAATGGCAATAATTCAATAAAGTGTGGCAGCAGTGGAAAAAAAAGAGTCTTTAAAAGCAAGGTTTAAACATTTCTTAAGCCTCTCCTGATGTTTCATCTCCCAGTAGACTTAATGAGATGTAGAGCAGGGACCAATGTGTTAACCTGCTAACCTACCATAATACATGACAGAGGCTTCCTACCTGAAAAGGCCATGCCTGGAGGAGAGAGAAGAAATGGGAGACTGACAGAATGTCCAGGAAGGATATTGATCCACTGACTCTTTTCTGGTAACTCTTACAGAGACATGAGTTGACAGTAATTAAAATGACTTACACACTGGGATGGTTTCAAACTCAAATCTTCGACTGAAGACGCCATAGCCTGCTGCTGTGCGTGCTCGAATTTGGAAGACATACACTGAAGCTGGTTTCAAGCCCTCTGCAGTTATAGATGTCTCTTTAGATTTGATAATTGTATAGCTGGTCTCTTGGTCCTTGGATTACACATGTACACACAATAAAAAAAAATCAACATATAGATTACTAACGACAGCAAAATTCAGATTCATAGATCAGAAAACACATCAGAAACTCATAAATTTGTTATTAGTACAAATATAATGTTTTGGGAAACAAAAAAACACCTACACATTCGAGGTGTGCTATTTATATCTTTAGCAAATTTGATAACTATTGTTAAGGTTTGGGAAAAGAAACGAGTACTTCACTGGAGAACTTTAATTTCAATTTGCTAAGTCTAAACAGAGATTATTTTAAAAATGCAAATAAATAAAACATTGTTTTCTTTTTAAAATATTTTTATATTTTTGTACAAAAAACTTTCTATATTTTTACTTTTATTATTTGTGATAAGTCTGGGTAAGTATTGAATGGAAATAGAGTGGGAAAAAAAATGACTGAAAAGATAACTTTAAAAACTAAAACAGACTATCTGTTCTTATTTTGACAGTTAACTAAGGTCTAGACTAACCACCTCTAACTCCTCATTATCTCTGAACTAACCATGCTGTATATAAAATCTTAGAACTATAAAGATTTAAAACACAATGTTTCTGTTTTGAACATTTTCCTCTCATTTTTTTTTCTTGTGTGAATTCTTAGCTAAACTTATTTTTTTTTCTTTGGGGTCTTTCCACAGGTATTACATTTCTGATAGATATTAAAGTATAAATTAAAGATAGTTAATAGAGTTTTTAAGAATTAGTCTTTACTTATAATAACTTGATTGATGACTGAAAACCATCATTTTCTAAATATTTTAGTAAATTTTGTGTTTATAAATAGAAATGTATTTATTTTTGAAAAAGATCTAATGAAAATAACATGTAAAAGATTTTTGTCTCCTAAAAGAAAAAAAAAACAAGTAAATATGACATTCACTTCTCAAGCACTCTAATAGGGAATAAGGTTAATATTCAAACTTCATAATGCCATTAAAAGGCAAACATGCTCCTTCTTCCTTGAAGTTTACAATCAATAGCAGCATGCCATATGTTTTACCTCAGTGAGAATACTAAAATCATGTGCTAAGTTACAGAAAGTCTGTTTTTACTTTTATCTTCAGTATCCTTATCTGTAAAACCAGAGTAGAGAATTGATGCCTGGATATCCTCACAGAAATGTTGTAAGAATCTAAAATTTAGATTCTGATATATTTGATGTAGTTATGCTTTTTACATAAAATATTACCATTTATAATGTAAAGTAAGTACTTTTTATGAAAGAGTACAGGAGTATCAATGTTAGAATTTCAGCCATGTTAATACTAAGTGGGTGTGTAAATGTGAGTACACACTCAATCTCAGTTTTTCTTCAATATGTTGACCTAAAAAAAAAAAGGCCTTTCAACATGAGAGGCAAGAAGCATTTATTTGAGATCAAAGAATAGCTATTTGGTAAAGCACCGATTCAGACAGAAACTCAAATAGTGCTCTGATTAGCAGAAAAGAACAGGAGTTATTTATGACAAAAGGAAGGGGAACAATTACATCAATAGAAGAAAGGCCTTTCTATTGGTGCAGATAAACTAACATAGTGATGCCAATTCTAAATGATTTTTCTTTTTTAATTTTCAGCCTGGCAGTCATCAGTCTGGTAGTCATAATATAGGCTTTCTTGTTCTCTGCAAACAGTTCTTTGGGATACAATGTTGCTTTAGGTCAGTCCAAAGTTTTTTCTGCTCTGTTGTAACATTGGAAAGGTTTGAGACATAAACGGCAAGACAGTTCCTCTGAGATGGCAGAGCTAACTCCATATTTAAAAAGCTTCATTTATTATTGTTTGACATTTAATATGGGATGAAATTATTTATCAGGAGCATTGTGAGCACATAGAGATAGAGAGAGAAATAATATACATAGCACTAAGCACAATCTCCACAATGCAATAAATTCTAGGTGAATTTAATTTGACCTTATAGCATAACAAATTTTTCTGTTAATTTTTTTAAAGTTTATATGTTTATAACACCTTATTAATGAAGTAACAATTAGTATGTTTTATAAAACGTAAGAAATTGATGCTATTGCCTAAAAAGGAGGGAAAATTTTACAGGGTCACTGAAAAGTTGCTCCTTGAAATAAAGCATAATCTAATGTCAGTTGCACAACATTATACAATATTCTGATTTATTTGTTAGCATTATGTATATCTCAGTGGTTTTTTTATTATAGGTCTAATTATACACAGTCTCTCTGAGTTAGGTGAATTCTATATTATTGAAGGAACTTAGCAAACCATGTATCTAATGGATCAAAACCCATAAGTACACATTTTTAATTACTTAAGAATCTTCCAAATTTTCTTTTTGTTCCTCTCATTTCAATCACTGTCATATTATAATTTCTTTCATATCACAAACTCTATATACACGTTTTCAATACTCACAACCACATGACAGTGGGCTGCCAAGTCCTTGGTCAGGGCAGTGGCTTTTGCTGCCTTCCTACCTCCTGCTGAGCAAATGAGCTACATTCCCCAGCTGCTTAACAAATACTGCTTACATGCAGAGAGGGGAGGACCTTTGAGAAGGAGCCAGCTGGCAAACACCCTGCCAAGGGGCAGCTTCCCTTTGCCTCTGCCTTTAATTAAGAGATGGCAATGGGCCCATCACCATGCTGGAGCAGAGAGGCCCAATGACCTCTATTAGAGCAGGGCAATTGCAGGCAGAAATGCCAGCTGGCAAATACATGAATCCTGGAAAGCTCTGCCACCTGTGTCTGGTTAAGAGCCATCCAAATAAAGTGGTGGTGTCATTCTGAAGGTTCGAAATAAGCTCTGGAAACCTGTCAGGATGCACCCCCTACACACACACTCACACACACACACACACACACACACTCAATACATAGTATAAAAGCTCATTGTCATATTTTTCTTCTGAAAGTGTTAACAAAAAACTTTTCTATGTATTTTATTCATACATTTACTTGGCCAGAGATCTAGGAATTAATATCTTCACTATAAAACATACACATACACACACACACACAAAAAAAATATTAAAACTTCCTCCCGAATAATATGTAAAGATTTTGCTGCTTTTGAAACACGTAAGCAGGCAACTTATTATTCATTTATTGGGAATATGCATAAAAATATTTTTCTCCAAATTTTTTATTTGATTTATGCAGATAATAAAATGTATTCATATAATATAATTATCATTTAATATATCATTAAATATAAAATATTATATGTAAAATCAAATATTACTGAAATAAATATAACTTTAAAAGAAATTAAACTACAAAGAAAATTCTATAACATGAATAAAATTCATTAGAAGGACTATTAATGGAAAAGAACTCTGTTCTACCACTTGTTGAGTAACTCTTTAATAGCAACTTAAAGAAAAAAAGAGATAAATCTGTGCTTCTATTGAATATTACGCATATGAGACTCATGCATATGTTGGGAAGTAATAGTAAAAACAATTAAAAGTTACTCATAATGAGGAAAACAAGTAATTTCATTAGAGACAAAAAAGAAAACCAGACATTGGTCCAGTTGTTTGCTTCTGGGAAAGAAAAACTATGCAGGAAAATAAGAACTTCTAAAACTTTCATTCTTTGTGCCATTGAATACTAGTTCATCTAAGATATATGTATTCAAGCATATAGTTTTTTAGTGTATGGTTATTTTTAAAAGCCATTATATATTTCAACTTCTTTTAAAATCAACTTTAATTATAATAAAACTTGGAGGCAGAATGTTTATTAAAGAATTCAGTCTACATATTGACCTAGCTTTGCATTAGTATACAGTAATGACATTTACAAAAACTTGTATAAAGAATATAGACTTTAATAAATTATGTTTGGGTGGAGCATGTGTTTAAATTGTAGACCTCTAGAATTTGTCAGCTTGGAGAAATAGGAATCACTGAGAGATGTTAATGTCACAACATTTTACTTGATTTACATTATTTTTTTATAACAAACATTATACATAATATCCCAACATTTCTTTGTTTCAGAGCTATTTTCTTAGAGCCTTCTTTGTGCATAACATATTTGATAAAACATTTTTTGTGAAATATCTTATAAATATCTTCATTTATGCTCCCTAATGATCCAATAGTTACATGTAATAATACTATAATTTCATTCTTAGAAAGACAACTATTTCAAAAGTAATAATTGTCTATTTTTCTTCTATTTAGGAAATCAATATATGAACATTGTCCAGATATCTAAGACATAGAAAGAATATGTAGATAGCTCCACTCTCCTTTCTACACACTTTACTGTTTTATTTTCTGTTGTATCTTTACACAGGTAATTTTTGAATCAATGAATGAAAGAAGTAAAATAAAAATATATATTTTTTAAAATTAAAATTAAAGTAAACTACATATAAGTAAAATTAAAACATATATATATATAATGTTATGAATTATTTCAACATTTCATTGTATTTACCTACATTTTTTTATCTACATATATAAAATATTAGATTTTTAAGTAACTTTTATTAATAAGATATTAACATTTTTCATTATATTTTTGCATTAGTATGAGGAGAACAATTTATTTCCCCTCTCTTTCCAACATCCTAAGTTGGACAATTTTTTAGGTATTGCAAAGTAAGCTTTGAAACTTTTTCAAGCTCTCTTCACTATTCCTTAAGAGAGAAAGGATGATATCTCTATGAGTTTAGGAGAAGCAACTGGGTAAGTGTGGCTGAACCCTTACCTTCACTTTTGGAAAGTGCTTCTCTGCATTATGACTACGATCTTTTCTAGTCCTGCTTCCATAGGACACACACTTCCGGGTTCGGGTTTCATACCCACCTCTTAGAGTCTGGTTTGGTTACACATTTATCTTTATCTCCTCTATTAGAACTCAGATCGTTCTTAGTGTATGTCATTCAGATCCAGAATGTATCACATATCACAATAAAATGGGGATCGAGAGAGGAGTTGTAGAAAGACTCCTGACAGTGAAATACTCTATTCCAGCTTTACAAATTATAGGGTTATCTTTAGCTTTCATCCGTAACAATAGTTTACTTGGTTGTGGATTCAGAAAAGAGGAATAAGGATGATTATTGCCTTTAGACCTCTACAATTATGGCAAAAACATGTTAAGAGTGGGCCTAAGAGCCAACTCAGGTAAGAAGAGTAAATTGAGAAAATATAAGGAATGTGAGGCACACATTTCTGACTTGGGATTCTCAGATTGCAAAGCAAATGTTATGCTACTGTGTTAGATTTTGTTACAGATTTTTTAAAAATTATATGTTTTTATATATAAGATATATATATATATATGTGTACACACATATATATATACATATATATATATACATACATACATATATATATATATATATATATATATATATATATATATATATATATATCTTATCTACTCATACTTCCTTAACAGTATAGGTATTATGCAGGGTTAGCAGCCTTAAGCATGTGTTTTTACTTGTAGCATATCTCAGTTGCTTCTGAAGGTCAACAACTTAAGTGTTTGTGACACTTTGAAATGTCCTATGACTTCATCTTTTAATGCTGCGAAATCTAGTTAAGCTGATTGTTAGACTATATGGCAGTATTCCGACAGTATAAACTATTTAGCAACAAATAACACAAATACAGTGCTCTCTGCACACTTCTAGCCTCCATAGTCATGACTGCTGAATCAATTCTCATTGATTTACACGTAAAATTGCAACATGCTTTTCTACAAATTGGATAATTGCAGTTGCTAAAATGAAAAAAAAAAAAGAATAAGGACATTCTTTATTCTGTTAGTCTCACCTTTTCAAAATATTTTATTTCATATTCCAGGATGATTCCATTGGGGCGATCCGGTTCTTGCCAAGACAAAGAGATGCTGTTTTTTGCAATTTTCCCTTTTTTCACGTTGGTGACTGGAGAGGGGGCTGCAAAATAGTATAAATAAAGAGTATCATGATTAACAGAGCTCTGATATTACAACCATGTATAACGTTTATTGGCATTTTTTGAATGTTGTATAATAAAAATTCCAAACAATTAAATTTTTATTAAATCTGAGAACAATTTTACTTTCTCTATGTAATACAAGTTTTTACAGATTGTGAAGTTTGACAAATATAAATCAACCAATTATCTTGATAATTTTCTACAATAAAACTGTAGTCACATTAAATCTTAAGTACATGTTTTCTTGTAAAGTTTAGAAACATAAATTAACTGCTTTACCCTTTTTAAAAATAAAGATGTTCCTCATGACCTTATATATCTTCTATGTTTCTAAAATTTATGGATTTTGTACAATATATCCCATTATGTTAACACATAAATGATTATCTATATTACATATTTTTACATTAAGTTTCATTTTTATTATTTTATTATTTTTAAAATTGTGCAGGATTTTTTGTTTGTTTTATTTTTACAGGTCCTATAATCATTAAATTCATATACTAAATATAGTTTGGTATATCTTGAAAACAATAGCAAATAAAAGAAACAATTTTCTTCATTTTCTTTTCCCCTAAATATTTTATTAGAAGTTACAATCACCTATAAAGTTCAATATTATTTGCCAATGTCTATAAAATGACTACTTTTCTGATGAATATACATATGAATATATAGCTATTTCAGATATGTCTGCATATATTTTTTAGGAAAGGCAACTCTTGGTTGACCTCACAGATTGCAAGGACTTGTCAGCTTACAATCCCTTATTTTTTATTTTTTATTTTTTATGCCTACTGTACCTGGTTTTCTTAGGTGGTCTCCCATCCAAGTACTAATCAGGCCTGACCCTGTTTAGTTTCTGAGATCAGATGGGATAGGGCTTATTCAGAGTGGCATGAATGTCTGCATATTTTGAATTCCTGAACATATGGATATTTGATTCGACATCCATGTTTATCAATTTGCTGAGACTTTTGTGGACTCTGGGTTTGACACTGTAAAGATGTATTGACTAATATTTTTCTAATGTATATGTATGTGTTTGTGTATGTGTAAAGAGATAAATAATTTATAATATATATTAGATATAACATGTACATTCTATGTATAATGTACATATAAGATGGAAAAGACATCAGCCGTGGTGAGTAGTCTGTCAGCAGTCATATCCTCATCTATATCAGAACATTATAAACACTATCAGACAACTGGTGAAATATGTATATATATACACTCTATAAATACATATAATTAACTCACTCAATAGTAAAGCACAAAACCAGAAATACAAACAAGAATCAAGACCTTCCTGCTCCCTGCACCTGCACCTTCTCTTACCTCACCTCCTACTACTGTTCCTCAGCAGCTCTGCCCAGGCTTTCTGTTCTTAGGTATGTCAGACACTCTTCTGCCTGAGGACCATTGCACTTTCATGCCATCTCTCTCTCCCCTATGGGTTTCTCACTCAGACCTTTCCTGTCTACTCGATGATGGAAGTAACTAACTCTCACATCCCGCTCACTAATGATCCCCTCTATTCCTTCATGTTTTGTTCTTCTCCTTAGCTCTTGCACTTGCACCATCTGATATGCATATCTTAATTACAGACTTGCTTTTTCAGTACTCTCAAGTAGAATTTTATAAAGTCAGGAATATTATTTATTTTATTCACTGCTGAATTCCAGAGGAGAATATAATCAATATATACAGAATGAGTGGTGGTAAAAGAAAAATCAAACTAATATACAAAAAACCTTATTTTTTAAAATTATTTTTATGCCAACAAACTCAACTGTGAAACCCAAGGGTGAAGTATATCTTTTAATAAAATTAAAATAAATAGAAACTGATATAATCCATAAGAGAAAAAAATTAGTTAAATGTCTTGTGTTTTTATACTTAAAATATGGTGATAATTACTTTGGTATTTTAATGTGTAACTTTTTTCTTTTAATCACAGAGCTTTGTGATATTCAAGTCCAGGGGATGCATATTTTCAGCCTTATTTTATTTCTTAAATATGTGCAATTATATAAAGTTTTCTGTAATATTACAGAACACATAGTATGCATATAAAGCCAAACTTGTCTAGAAGTAGTTTTGAAATTGCAGTCTTTACTTTCATGGAAATGCAAATGGACTGATAGTTCTCACAGTTACATTTTGGCATAGGTTCAAAGTCTTCATTGATTGTCCAGAAAGGCAAAATCATAGCATAGTCTGCACTGTGGACAAATCATCCAAAAGACATGAAAACAAGAAAAGTTTTTGGCACCCTAGTTCATCAGAGTGTTTGTAGGAAAGAAGCAAATTTAATAAAATAGAAACAGTGACAGAGGCTTCAGGAAGAAAGTGGATTTTTAAAAATTATACTATGTTTAGTAGTGTATAGCTTTATTAATTATCTTGAATCATGAATTACAGTGACTTTCTAATTACCACTATATATTTATTCCATTATGTGTTAGTTAAGATGCAGAAAAAGACAGTCTTCAAAGTTCTTTACTACTTTGCAAATGTTCTCTTTTTGATTGATGTATTTCTTATAGATAACTTTTGGTTTTCACCTAATAACTGATAGTGTTGCCACCTTTCTACTCATAAATTGTATTTAACATTTATGCTCTGAAGGCAGGGATTGATTTTTTTCATTCATTGCTATATTTAGGCATCAGAAATTATCTTGTATAAATTTAATAAATATGTGTTGAATAAATGCATTCATGAATTAATGAATGAATGGGAAATATATACATCATCATATAAATTCAAAATTAAGTTTGTCTCACCTTAGGTGTATATACTATGATTTAATTGGAAATTTGTGTTTTATTTTAAAACTTAATTCTTAACATAACCAACCATTTCAGAGTGAAGCTATCAAATAAAAATCAACACAAACCTAACCAGCCTGAGGTCAAATACTTTGTTATTTACTTACATTCATCAAAGTTAAACAAACATTATGTAGTGTTCAAAGACTGCTTGATATCATAATGTCATTGCTTTTCCAAAACTGTTTTTCTCAGAGGCTAAATACAAAGAGCTGTTTAAAAATAGTTCAAAATGGGCAGCGAAGACCTCTTCTCAGCTTAGAATAGTTTAGAAATAAGGTCCTCTCTGATAAGACCATCTCTGCATCATCGGGCAAAGGTGATTAAAGTGGGGACATTGACAGCTTCTGGGGATGTGATGATGATGCACAAATTGTGAATGTCAACATTCCTGTGTTACTGTAAAGTATTTTATGATTATTATGCACATTAAAATAACTAGACAGATTTGTTAGCATCAAGGGCATGTTAATTTACCTTATTTGTCTCCCTCAGTGATACCTTTTACTTATTCTTTACCCACTCAATCTTTTATCAAGTAAGCCTGAGACAAAATGAGAATGATTTATTAGAGTACTTCCACTTGTAAAGTTTTGTTAGATGACGTTAAAAAATAGAACTATTGTTGTTCTTATGTAAGAAGAACAAAAAAATACTAAAGAAATCAAGGCATGAGTAAAACAAAATCATTTACATAAATTCTTAGTTTCACCTTTTGAGTATGTGGTGACACTCTAAATTTCATATTGGAACTGACCTTTGAGTACCAGTATAAGAAGCAAAATACCAATCTTTTAGGCTAGTAACAGTTCTCACTGTGGACTAATTTTTGTCAGTTTAATTTTTTTTAAAAACTTTTAAATTTAGAATAGTTCCATATTTACATAAAAACTTTGAAGACAGTAGAGAAAGCTTCCATACACCTCACACCTAGTGTCTCCAATTAGAAATCTCTTACAACAGGGCAGTACATCTGTTACAATTAATGAGCCAATATCGACACATTATTAATAACTAAAGTCCATACTTTATTTAGATGTCCTTAGGTTCTACTTATTACTCCTTTTATGCCCCAGGATCCCATCCAGTGTACCATATTATATTTAGACATCATGTCTCCTTAGGTTTCTCTTAGCTGTAATAGTTTCTCAAACTTTGCTTGATTTGATGACTTTGACAATTAAGGCATACTGGTTGGGCATTTTGTAGACCATCTCTCCATTAAATTGATGTTTTTCTCAAGATTAGACCGGGGTTATGAGTTTTGGGAAAGAAGACTGCAGAAATAAAGTGTCATTTTCATTACAGCGTATCGAAGGTACATACTGTCAACATAATATCACCGTGATGTTAACTTTGATCACCTGACTGAGGTTGGGTTGATCAGTTTTCTCCACTGTAAAGTTATTTTTTTTTCTATTTTCTATACTGTACGCTTGTAATGAAACACTATGTGTAGCCCACACTTAAGGAACAGGAAGTTATTCCCTATTGCTTTAAGGCTGGATTATCTGCATAAATTATTTAGAATTCTGCACAAGAAATTTCACAATTTTTTCTTATTAATTAATTAAATCATTTATTTATATTAATATAGATATGTGGATATTTTTATACATTGGTTTCTAGTGCAGTAATTTATTTTGTTACTCAGATTATTAAAGCTTGGCCATTGATTACTCTTTCTATAGTTCCTATGTCTCTTTGACATAGCTCCATCATTATGAGTTTGTTTGTCTGGGTTTTTTATATCATTTTCTTATTTCTTGGCACAGTAAGACCAGATGCTCAAGGCTTATCTTGCTCATTTACTGTATCAGTCCTAAATACAGTCATTTTTTCTAGAAGCACTGGTTTCTTTCATCGGAGAATGCTGTTAGAAACCAAGTTCTGGATAACAGGTGTGTTCCTTGCTACTGAGATGTCATTGCTTCTAGGTCCTCTCAGCTGACAGGGCTAGGAAACAAATGTGTTTATATTAACCTTTGTGTATCTGTAACTATATGCAGATATATGTGTAAGAAGGTAAACATGAGTACATACAAATGTCATCAATTTTAATCAGTTATCACATGTCCATTTTAGCCTCTTTGTCCTACTTATCTATAACCTCTCTCTCCAATAGAGGTTCCCACCATCCACCATCCACTTGCTTCATTGATCAACTCCAGTATATATGTCTAGTGATTAAAGAATTGTCAATCTATATCTCTTTGGCTTAGTAATAATGATATAATAATGTAGAAACCTCTACTATCTCAATGGCACAAGCAATATTACATAAAATCCTGTTAGCCATTATGTAAAACACAGTATGTCATTCTAACTTTTCAAATATAGAAACTCAGGTTAAGGCACAGTGTCCCAATATGGGAAGGAGTTCCATGGCACGGACAGCTCTGGAGTCAAACAGAATTGGCTTCAAATCCTTTGGCAGCCAGCTGTTTTCTAGTTGTGTGATTGTTTAAGCTATTTAACCTCTATGAATGTACTTTTTATTTTTAAAACAGGAACAAAGATGTGAACATCATCTTTTTGTAAGGTTAAAATTTGATTCTGTATGTACAATATCAGATACAGGGTGGATTCCAAATAAATACTGTTTAATATCAGTTGTAAAATATTAGACAATTGTTTAAGAAGACTTCATGATAGATTCTCTATAACTCCTTAACCCTTTCAACCTACATCAATGAGAATTATACATAACTTTTTCTCTCAGCTTGGCACTGTTCTAAATGCTGGGTGAGATCAAAATGGCAAAGTATCTCTACAGATAAGATTTTCTTATTCTTTATATCCAGTGGATTTCTCAACTCTAATAAAAAATTATAGGTAAGCTTCCTTGCATATCATATTTTTAATGAGCTAAAAGTGTTGAACTTTTAAATGTTAATTAAGTGATCAATAAATAGTTCACTTCATGTAAAATAATGTCTGCCTCATTCTTTAAAAAAGAGTGAACATGATGGAAACATGACACTTAATCATGTTAAATGGAATAAGAAAATACCATTCATCAGTTTCTATACCCAGTGCTCTTTGTTTAGACAAAAATAAATTATAGATAGAATCAAATACTGGTTATTTCTATATATCTCCATTCATTTTACTTCTCTATATTTTGTTTATAAGCTTTGAGGAAAATAAGACAATATTGAAATTCTTTCAGTCTGTGATAGTCTATGAATGTGTTAAATCTTCAAATATCACTTTTACTTTTATACAGCAGTCCCTCTACATAAATAAGTATTAGTTTATTTACATATAAGTTTTAAAAATACATAAATCTTTTATTTGATTCCATGGGCTAAAATCTTGCTAAGTGAACTGTCAATTTCTGACAGCTGGAAGCCACTACTTACCTCTGTCATGCATGATTTATCATATTTAGTTGCTTCTGGTTATCCAAGTAGATCTGGGTCAGTTTTTCCTAAAAATACAGATCTTTAGGCCTCTACAGAAAATTCTGACTCAGGAGGTCAGCTTGGGGTCAAAGATTCTGTATTTTTAATAAAGACTCCAGCTGAATCATTGTATCAGCAAATTTGGGGAAATACTAAAGGCAAATTATTTTTCTTTAAAAAAAATTATAGAAACTTGGAAACCTGAGGCTAGAAACTGGGTGAGTGTTGCTTTGTGAACTACTGTTGTTTTAAACCTTTGTCTCATAATTATCACCTGCTATCCTTATCACTATTTCTAGATTTGCCTTTCTTCTTTTGGGTATTATATCTTCTTATATTTGATATTTTCTTGTTCCTTTTGTATTTTTGAGTGCTGATTTGTACATTTATTCATATATAATTTGGGTTAGTCCAACCAGACTATAATCTCCTTAAAATTAGAAAATTTTTGTGTCCTTTTTACTATTGTCAGCTTAGTTCTTAGAACAGTTTCTGGATGATAACAAACACACTAAAAAAAAAAAAACCCTTTGGTAAATAAAGAGGCGAATAAACAATTATCTGCTTTATATTAAAATAGATGTGTTTGTATTTTCTAGAGTGTTATATAAAGTCATATAATACACATCCTTTTTGACTAGATTAACAAGAAACTTGAACAAACTGTTGAGAGAAATGGATATGATTACTGTTGTTCATGGTGATATTTCACAGGTGTGTATATATGCTAAAACTTATTGTATGCTTTATGTGAAGTTTATGCAATATCAGTTGTACATAAATAAAGGTGCTAAAGTGTGTGTGGGGGGGTATGTGTGTGTTTGAAATGATTTCTTATAACTGCTTCTACCATCACTGAAGACCATATGATCATTCTACTAATTGTACCTCCTCTTTCAAATCTTACATGACTTTAGGGATTTCTTCTATGAACAGCCATATCTAAAAACCAGAAATAAAAATATATGTGCCCAATGCTTTCCCAAGACTACTTATCAAACTGTGAATTAATTAGAAAAGTATAATAAAACAATATTGAAAGTTTTAACTTTTGATAAAAAAGCTTGAATTTATTTTTATAGGCTGGTTATAATCCAAGCTTAATGGCTTTAATAAAAATTCTATATGAGTAATTACTTCTTTGTTCCATATATATACTAAAATAAATATTATAAGAGTTAATGACTATGATTTCTCCCTATGGACTTGATACTTTTGCTTTTGTATTATACCATACTTTGATGGTACAATATAAAACAAAGTTGTAATGTGTAGAGCGAGTTATAATAGATTCATAATGTAAAATCAATTTGGATAAAATAAATGGTAAATGTTTAAATAAATGAGAATATAGCATGAGAAATAGCATAGAGGTAAAATAAAATTGAAGTGAAACCAAAATTATGTGGCTTGGATGGCTAAACTGCTCACTGTGACAACTGATATATTATCTTTCATCTTCTACGCTTATGTCATGAATAAGTTTTTGGAAAAGTGTATTTATGTGAGTTTTCCCTGTGAACATATTTTCAGTTTATTTGGTGTGACAGACAGACAAAAAAAAAAAAACTTTTAAGACCACTATTAGCATAATTTCCTTATTTTTAAAAGGCAGAATCATATAAATACATTTTAATTTTGCATTATCATAACAAGACTTTGTTTCTTTGTTGCTTTATATAATATTTAGATTCATCTTTTGAAAAATTTCTACTCCAATATAAAAAAATAAATATGATTGATTTCATATTTTATTTAAATGGTAGTATGCTTCATGAGGGCAAGGACAAGTCTTCAAATGTAGGGTTTCCTTCAGGACAATTAGCTCTGTTCTGAGTACAGAGTGCTGACTAAAATAGGTTGAAATGATGCAGAAACAATTACAAAAGGAAAAGTCAGGAATGTCAATAAATAAAATAACTATCTATTGAACTCAATTCATCTTGAAGTTAAATAAACTGAAGTTATTTTAAAATTTTTGTTTGAGCCTAATCTTGCATTGGCACCATCTTTTGGACAGTAATTTTCCCACGGTTGGTCACATTGTGCCATTTCTGCTTTCACAATTAGGTGGAGAAACCAGAAACAGACTTAGAGTTCTCTCCAAAATATCAGAATGGGATCAGCCAAGCTGAACCCCACAATACCAAAATGGAATCAGCCAAGCTGAACCTTTAGAGCATGTGAATTAATTTTTATGTAGTGTTAAAAATAATGCCTACAAAGAAAAAAAAAAACTATCTTGGTTTTAGCTATTATTGTTTTTATTATTTTTTTTTAAATATGATCTCTGCAGAGTAATTTGTCAGCAATTGCTTTCTTCTATGTTTAGCCACAGTCTAGACAGAATTCTGTGTGTATATGTGCATGTGTATTTGTGTGTGAGTGTATTTAGTTTAAAGAAATGTAGGTGTAGATAAGTTCTTATTTTATATATTTAAATGTATTGATATAGAGATGTAGAGATAGAGAAAGACTGTGTCATGTCCATTTTTTATAGCTGGTTTAATGAAGCTACATTAATCTGCTTTATTTGCTTTAGAGTATATCTCCATCATATAAAGGTAAAACAATGAGTAACTAGATTTCCTAAAGTAAATTCAGTTGCTGAATTAAACTATAAACATAACTAAAATTGTTCAAATGAAAAAATAGGCATATATTTTAAGATATATACACAGTCACTAAATATTATGTTTAGTATATTTTATATTTCATATCATATAGAGTATATAAATTATGCATATATGTCTTTATTCTATATTTAATGTATACTTATTACTATATTGTCATTTGATATCACTGAGCTAAAAATAACTACAGTGCATTCTCAACACACTTAGTAGCCAAGGTCTCTTCTAAAGAAAGAAAGTATTTTAGAAGTTTCTTTCTCAAATAAAAATTCAATCTGCTCATTCAGACAAAACCTATAATCAATCCATCTTAAAAGCCTGAAACTGAACCTTTTGATATATGATCACAGTGAAGTTTCGAAAAGATCATCCCACAAAAACCTAACTTTAAATGGCAGCAGAGATATGTAGAGAGAATATCCTTTATAATAGAAATGATCACCTATTAATTGAATATCCCATTAGAAATATTTTTTAAAGATTTGAAAATCATATTTAAAAAAATTGTTTTCTTAACCAACTTAAGTGCAAAAAAACATTTTAACTTGATTAAACTTAATGGCATTAAACCATATGCTTCAAATGTTGTTTTGAAGTCATATTCAGAAAAATGTTAATTAGTAAGGAAAATGAAAATCATAAAAATAGAGAACTATTCACTTATATTTATAGTCACCAGTTTCTAAAAAAAGCAACAAATTATAAAAACAAATATTAAATGCAACAATGTGTAAAAATGCCACTTTCTGGATAACAAAATTAATCCCACACCAAATAAATTATCATAAAATTTGTTTTTCATTTATTACTTCTTCTTTCCTATAATAAAATTTTTAGTACACAAAGTGGTGTTAGTGTCAATAATTATTTAATCTTAATAACCATAGTGTCAATTTTATGAGAAACATAATTTTAACAATTTTTACAGCATTTTTTAAAAATAAAATGAGGTAATATCTAACAAATAATGTGTCACAGTTAGAAAACTATAATTAACACAATATTTTTCATTTACATTGTATTTTAGGGAATATAGTGCTATGTGTAATTTTCAATGTATTTATCAAAATTAAGTATCAATTATAGGGTATGGCAATTAGTTTTACAGGTGAATAAATAGTAATTAGGGCAACAAATACATTCTCATTACTCATAATCTTTTTTCACAAGAGAAAAATGAACCTCCTTTTATAAATTCACATTACATGAGGTCTTGTTAATCACAGAATAAGCCATTAACCATAACAGCCATATAGTGTAAATTTTAATTCAAATTTTAAATACTTCAATATTTGCACAATCTAAATTAATCTGATCTATATTTTAGAAAACAAAACAAACACATTATAAACATAAGCTACTCATTTTTTTCTCAATTCTCATTGATCTTAATCTTATACTACTACATTAGTAATAGGAATTCCTATTTAATTCAACAGGAATTATGCTAATAAGTTATTGTTTATTGATTGTTTAAAGAACTAGATTAGATTTCTATTATGCCATTTAAGTTCAAGGTCATCACATCTTCTTTCCCTAAACATATTCTCCCTGAGGCCATCTGCCAAGATTCCTTTAAAAACTGAAGTTTTACCAGTATATATAAAGAAATAAATTTTATGGCTACAAAATAACTAGGAAGACCTGAGCAGTGTTTATCAGATGACCTTATAAACATCCCAATCATAATATCTAGATGGTATAATCCTAGCCTTTAGCTAGAGAAAATACAAGATTACTTATTAGAGCTAGTCAATCTTTTGAAGTCCAAAAGAAAGCCAAATCAAGATTTTTTTCCAAATTAGTAATGTTATCAGATATTTAATTCTTCTGTTCTTACCATAGGACTGATTTTAATGAATCAAACCACATATTTACCAAGCTGTGGAAAATTTTAGCTAATACTTAAGGTGTATTAAGACCATTTTCTACTTTGATCACACAGAGAAATCTCTAAAACCAAAAAAAGTATTATATATATTTGTCATCACACGTTCAAATGGCATAAGCTACAAATTCTTGTTCTGCTGAAGCTGTAGTTTGTATTTATATTTACGTAAACAAACAAATAAATGTACAAATGTTTAGCTATAAAATGCCCAAGATAATACATTTTGTAAAATTTTAATTCTTAGAAAGAACTAAATCCAAGCTTAATCTTGAAAATGTTTACTAAATGTTGCTAAACAAATGAACAAAATCATTCATAGATAGATAGTAAAAGGGATATTGTAATTACATCACCATGATACTACATTGCATTTCTGGTAAACATGAGAGCCAGATACTTTATAGTTTAAACACTTTATACACATTAACTCATTCAATCCTTCTAACATTGCTAGAAAGTAGGGACTACTGCCATGCCCTTTTGAAAAACAGAGAAGTTAAGTAAATTGTCCAATAAGCCCCACCAGGAATTGGCAGACCTGAACAGTCTTTTTTCAGTGCTTGTATTTGTAATCATTATGCCACAGAATAATAAAAGAATCAGTCATAATAGAGATGTTAAACTCAGTACTGATAATGCGGAAAATAAAATGAAATAAGCATTGCTAACAGTCACTTTGAATAGAGTCAGAAGGCTATTAAGGCCTATGCACCTCTTGTGCCTCAGTTCTCAGAGCTGCTATTAAGTTGCTCAACAGTGCTGCTAAACCCAGCTCAAAAAATCCTAGAGCCATAAACATCTTAGAACAACTGCAACATGGACCCATATGGCTTTTTTTCCTCTTTGCAGTTTCACTTAACTCCTTTGCATACTAGAACTAACAAATACCTGTTAACCTAGTCAGCAATCCTTATTTTCATGAAAAAAATTACATCTTTTGGTTCTTACCTTTATATATCCAACCTTGTTCTCTCCAGAGCAGTTTGAGTTCCTGCCTGAATCTGTGTCTCTAGGATTACAATCCCTTGCAAATAAATGATTTTTATTCTTTATTACAGCCTAACTTTTGTTGCTGTTGTTGATATTAGTACTTATTATCTGATTATGTTAAAGATTACTTGGATTATCAAAATTTTCATTTACAAAACCTAACCTCTTAATTTTTATTAAATTAATTCCTTTAGTGTCTTCCAAAGTTGATTATAGAAAATAAATTGTAAATAATATCTGATAAAATTAGGCAACTCTATTATTTCATGTATTATCTCATATACTGTATATTGTATGCATTCTGTGATGTATAATTGTATTTACTGACTTGTGTTTCTAAAGCATTGTTTCACAACCATTTTATTTACTATAACACACCTAGAAGACAGCATTCAATTATGTGAGCCCCCCATCTCTGTATACACACACACACACATACACACACACACACACACACACACACACACACACACACACAATTTTTACCTGTATTGATAAACCTGAAAATTGTCTTCTGGAAATAAAGCCCTAAGATAAATCACTATCTTACAACCATTAACAGTATACAGGTAATGACCGTCCTCTAGGTGCTACCCCATAGATAAGATGAACTATGGATTTTGAGCAATTCCTTGCATACTAGATGCCATTCGGTCTTCTCTACCACTCAGAAATGCATATTTAAATTCTTTGAGATAATTATCATAAAAATATCATGAATATCCTACTTTATATATACTTAAAATACATATTACACCAATTTAGATACTTTATGGTTAATAAATAACAACTTGAAGTTAGGATGATAAAAAAAAAATAGTGTCCACACTGTGGAGTGATATAGCAGAAATGTGTAAAACTCATGCAAATCTCTCTCTCCTTAATTGTTCTGAGCAAATTCTTTTCCCCAAAACTCAAACCACTTCTTGCTCTATTATGAGGTCTTTTAAGAGGCCCTGAGAGGGAAAAAGAGTGGTATCAGAAACACTTCTCTTTTCTTCTCTCTCTTCCTTCTTTCTTAATATTATTGAAAAACTAATACATGTCAGAGACTACTGACTTGGACTGTTAATATAATCAACTCCACATGTCCTGGAAAGTGATCATAAAGCTAGGAATATTAAAAATAAGTAGTTTGAGAAAATATTAGATATTACAGGTACATAAAGTTAAACCATTCCTCTGAGCATCTATTTACCTGCCTCTCAGATTACATAACTGTTGAGTGCAATGAGTGGCCTCATTTGTCTTTGTATTCTCTGTAACTAACAAAAAAAAGCAAGCACCTTGTGGGTGCCCAATAAAAAAAAAAGGATTTAATCAATCAAGAAGCCAATGAAACAAACTACTACAAATATTTTTGACAAGTAGTGAAGATGTAATACCATCATTAAAAATATAATGGAATCTTGGATTTTTAAAAGCTATGGGTAAAACCTACAATGCCATTTTACTTGTGTGTGAGTTTTTATTAAATAAGGCCAAAGGGAGTAAACTTGAATAGAATCTTCATGACATTATATTACAAGTTTGATTCTATCTTATGAATAAAAATGAAATAAGAATAACCAATTCTTGTGAATACAAAGAGAAATCAAAGCAGCTAAAAATTACTAAGCACTGCAATAAATATAATTTTAATGTACTTTTCAAAGACATGGCTATATATAATTGACTGTTGTAACATCATGTTTGTAAATGAAGAAAACTACCAAAGATATAGAAGTGAAATAAGTCAGAGCAATTTGGTATCCAACAAAATCATTCAAAAATATTGGAAGCAATGTTTAACTGCACCTCTTTATAGTGTCTATATAGTTAATTAATGGAAGCAAATGTCAGAATATTTCATATACCCTAGTTGAAAAACATCTTAACTAG
The DNA here is from genome assembly GCA_004027375.1 of Macroglossus sobrinus. NCBI lineage: Eukaryota > Metazoa > Chordata > Mammalia > Chiroptera > Pteropodidae > Macroglossus > Macroglossus sobrinus. The sequence continues at coordinate 166,749 of PVKZ01001417.1, read as the reverse complement.
CCCTAGATTGCTGAGATGAGTTCTTGTTTCAATTGAACTCTTCATCATTTTTCTTTATTTATTTATCATCAGTCCATTACTTTCTACTGCTGCTATTTATCTGCTGGAAGCAGACTTTTTTGTTTTTTGAGAAAGTAGGTAAAAAAGTTACTAAATAAATTCATAAGTTTATATATAAGAAATATATAACATATAAATACATATGTAAATATATTTAGTACCTATATGTTTTAAATACTAATACTTTATAAGTAGTGGAGTGGGATTTAAATCTAGATATATCTGAATTCAAAAGGTTATTTTAACTGCTGCTTCTATATTCAATGATATGTTTAGTAAAATTAATCCAAAGAGAGATACCATATAATGTTATATATAATTTTTACCCACTAATTTCAAAGCATCTTATATTGATTATCTAATCTAGAGAAAAACAAAGATGTTTTAGATACAATTTAGGACCAAAATAGATTCTCCTTAGTTCATTAAAAGCACTGCATGGTACTTATTTTTAACATCATTTCTATATTTTGGTGACTTTAAAAATGACTTCAGTAATATAAACATTTCTTTTATTCTGTAAAAATAGAATCCAAAAATAATCTAGGTAAAATTTAGGAAAGGCTACATACTAAAAAATACATATATACACAATAAAATATTCTGAGGTTGGTCTAATTATTACATCCCTATTTGGTAAACCAAATTTGAAGACCATATCAATATCGTCGATATTTCCTTAGAATGTATTACTGTAAAGGTAATATGGTCAGAATATAGGCATATAATTTAGATTCCATTCACCCAGATACCCAGATACATTTCAACTCAGCCTAAAATCTAAAACCAAGGTGCTGGCAAGGCTGCATTTCTTCTGAAGACTTCAGAAGAAAATCATTTTTCTTGCCTTTTACAGTTATTAGGTACTCTTGGCATTTGCTGGCTCCATACCATTATGCTATCTGCCAACCACTCTAGTACCTGGTTCTACAGTCAAATCTTTCCTCTGCTTCTAACCCTACTGCTTCCTTTTTCAAAGGACCCTTATAATTATATTGGCCCACACTAATAATACAGGATAATCTCTCAATTTTAAAATCCTTTATTTAATTGCATCCACAAAGTCCCTTTTGCCATGCAAAAAAACACATTCAGAGATTTTGAAAATTGAGAATGTGGGGTCATTTTTGTAAGGTTATTATTCACCCTATCATACATATACATATTTTGATTTATATTTGTTGTGTTTAATCTGTATTATTTTATTGGATTTGCCTTTTTGACATAATACTAGATTAGGTCAACATATTTATGGTTAAATCTCTATTATGAAATTGTTTAGTGCACCTAACAAATTATTTTTTAATATATACATCCAAACACTTTCAATGGAGTTAACTTAAACATAGTTAGCATATTAATATCTTATTTGTATTAATTTATGCAGAGCTTTTCCTTGGAAATTGATCTAATTGTCTATGAAACATCACCATATATTTTTTAAATGCATCCCTTTCCAAAATACTTTTTATTCACCACATGCCTTATATAGTAATTACTGCAGCTGCTGTCAACTATTTAAAAATTTCAATGGCATGAGCAGAAAATTCCCCCATTGAATCAACACTGCTGCCTCAAATAATGTTGCAAGCCATCTCACTAACAAATTGTAATATTGAAAACAAAATGTGTACTATTTGTTATATAAAACCATGAAGTACCCAATCCAGAGCATGCTCTCTCTGTTCAAGAACAATATGTATGACTTTTCCAGATCATTTTAGAAAATGCTGTAGCCAGACAAAATGCTTTGTTAAAATATAGTGATTAAAATAAAGTATGTAAGACAACATGCAAAAAAATATAGGTTCTTTTATTTCCCCATTGCCTTCCTTGTATGTATATTGTGGCATGTGTAGGTAAATAAATTTACCATTAACAGCTATTATTATATATAATAACTACATAAAAGAAAGAGCAAATCACCTGTAATATTCAAATCTTGACTAACACTTGGTCATGAACTAAATATAACACCCCAGGGAAGTTCATGAATGTTTTATTACCACACATTAAATCCCAACTCACCATCACTGAGAATTTAAGATTTGTGTAATTGGTGATTGGGATCAGAACGCAGTTTGTATCCACTGTTACAAGTCTCTTGGCACAGAGTGCAGCAGTTTCATTGATTAGACCACACATATGAGCCAAAGATAATATTTGCAGCATTTGGATGAAGAAATATGCTTGAAGGCATACTAAATAGCACTTACATGGTCTTTTTCATCTTCAGATGGCTTTTTCTAATGTAGAAAAAACAAAGAAATCAAAATACTACAGGCCTTGATGCTGATTCACATGGCCATGAGGAGAGAACTGGGGCATCTAATTAGATTGAAAGATCCTAGAAATACTTGCAAAAAATTATGGATTTATAAACAGTGTTTTTCTGGATGTGAGCTGTTTTAATATTTTTATTCCTTGTTCTCTAAAAAGTTCTAATGGTTGCTGAAAACCTCAGATCAGGGAATAAGAAGAACTTCCATCTAGCTTTGCCATTATCTTAGCATCAGAGGCAGATCATGAAGCCTTTTTATGTATTAAATTAGAGTTATAGAGAATATCTTTATTATTCTCTCTCACACAAAAAAATTCTTCAAGCAAGGAAACGAAGCACTGGGAGCAGGTGGGAGTCCATCCTGAATCAATTGGAGAAGCCCTGACACATGGCATTGTATTTTGAGCATTAGCCCAGTTTAAAGTCTGCATTAATAAAAATTAGCTATTCTATAAAATTTTAAATATATTTTCTCTCAATTTTGAGGTCTTAAATATTTTTATAAAACTAGAATTTAATAAAAAGTTTGACATCTGATGGTAAACACTGTAGGATTTTCACTGGGCAAATGATGGCATGACTGTGTACAAGATCAAGTTATGTTTGGTGAGGCAGACTAAATTGTTTAGGTGAGTTGCTTAATTTGACCTCTAACTATAAGGTAGGTCATTTGGGGTAGCTTCATCTTTTGTGATAGAATCATTCTGATGAAATAGAACTTGAGAAATTTGGAACATCTATAAAATAATTTTAACTGAATAATTTATATTCTTTGGACAGTATTTAATACATTGCAGAAATGTTTCTATATTTGGTGCTTCGAACAAGCACCAAAAAATGTAACTAATCATTAGTGATACACAATTGGGGAGGGAGGGCATTTTCATGTTTTATCTTGATCTTTTCTCTTATATTTTCAAAGTCCTCTTTACTTAGGTGATCCAATGAGTGTATCTCCTCATGATTTAATCATCCTCAGATATAATAATGGAGGCATTTACGGTGCAATTCAAAGAGTCTGATAAAACAAAGATGATTTGGCTCTGCGTGTGCATTAAAAATTTACTAATTTGAGACCCAATTGTTTTGTTTTGTTGTTTTGTTTTGTTTTGTTTTGTTTCTGAATGTGAAAAAAATTCAGCAAAAAATTCTTAGATTCAGCAGCACAGTAAATATTTAAAATGTATATATTTTAAACAGTCAAATCAGCATGAAATTATAGAAATATAAGAATTATCAAAACCATATCTAACTCTGGCTATTTTGACATGAGATTATTCATAACTAATTTGTACCTACTGGGTCTTGGAAAGTTGACTTACTTTGTGATCAATTACATAATGTCAAAGGTTGTTTTTTTTTCCCCCATAATTTAGGAGTTATTTTTTTATTCTCTCATGAGCAAATGATACCAGATTTTGACCTGTATATTTCTATCACAATGACACAGTAGAGGAAGAAAGGAATCTTTCTTTACAGGGCCATTGTCAGGAATTTATGAATGATTTGCTAACTTCTGTAAGTATGCCTGAATATAGTGAAAGGGGAAACTTCATAAATATGTAAACAATATGCAAATATAAAAACAATATTTTCTAATAGAAAAAATTAAATACAACCACTGATATAATTTCTTTTTTTGCTTTCTCTCTTTATCTTCTTTACAAAAATATTTTTCTCAACTTAGAATCTCAATATCAGAATCTCAGTTCCTAATATGATTTCAAAGAAGGCAAACAGAGCTATCATATGGGGCTTATAAATTCTCACAAATAATGACCAGCTTCCTGCAAATTAAAGCTATTTTTAATTGTACTCAGTGGCTACCTTTTTTAACAAGATCTCAGAAACACTTCCAAGTAGTCCTCAAGGTTGTCTATCACCAAATTTTAAGGTTAGGCCTTTGTTTTATTACCTCATTAAGAAAGATACATCGAAATCTGAACAATACATTAAAAAAGCCTTTTCATGTTTATTAGATATTAAAATGAAAGTGATCACATTTTACTGGAAGCATCAAATAAAAATACAGGTTTTTGAAACCCATAATAATTAGGGATTAATTATCTGATATAGAAGCAAAATTACCAATTTCACTAACTATAAAGTCGTTCATAAGATTTCAAACCTATTGTTTTCAACTACAAAAATGAACTGGATATTGGATTCCAGAGTGAATCTGGAATCCAGCCTAATTTCTATCACAATGTAGTAAATCAGAAATCTTACTAGTACTTCAGTATATGTATTGTCTAATTTGGATTATATCATTATCACCAACTCACAAGGGAATTCATGCCATCAAAATTTAAAATGTAATATTTAAATCATAAAATCTCTAAAATATTTAAAGTTATGAAAAGTAAAAACCTACAACCAAGATTACCTTACCTGGTAAAGCTATCATTCAGAATTGAAAGAAAGACAAAATGTTTCCCAGAAAAAAAGTTAAAGGAGTTCATGAACACCAAACCAGCATTACAAAAAATATTAGAGAGACTTCTTTAAGAAGGAAAATAAAAATATAAAAAATATGAATAATAAAATGTCAATAACTACATATCCAGCAACAATTACTTTAAATGTAAATGAATGAAATGCTCCAATCAAAAGATAGGGTGGCTGAATAAATTTAAAAAAACAAGCCCCTTACATATGCTGCTTATAAGAAATTCACTTGATACTGAAACACACACACACAGACTGAAAGTAAAAAGATGGAAAAGATAATTCACTGAAATGGAAACAAAAAAAAACACAAAAAGCTGTGGTAGCAATACATGTAACAGACAAAATGGACTGTAAAACAAAGGGCATAACAAGAGACAAAGAAGGACCCAGTTATCCCACTTATGAGTATTTATCTGAAGAAACACAGAATACTGCTTTAAAAAACATATGACTCCATATGTTCATTGCAGCATTATTTACAATAACCAAGATATGCAAGCAAGTTGGGTATTCATCAATGAATGAATGGATAAAGAAGAGGTAGTACGTATACACAATGAAATATTACTGTCACAAAAAAGAATGAAATCTTGCCATCTGCAACAACACGAGTAGACTCAGAGGGTATTATGCTAAATGAAATAAGTCAGACAGAAAAAGACAAATACCATATGATTGTACTTACATGTGGAATCTAATGAACAAAATAAACAAAAATAAAATAAACAAATTCATAGATAGTATTTTCATAGTTGCCAGACAGGAGGGAAATTTAGGAGTAGGTAAAAAAAGAGATGAGATTAAGAAGTACAAATTAGTAGTTACAAAATATTCATAGGTATGTAAAGTATAGCATAGGGAATATGGTCAGTAATATTGTATTAACTATGTATGTTGTCAAAGAGGTACTAGATTTATCAGAGTGATCACTTTGTAAGTTATATAAATGTCTAATAAGTATGTTGTACACCTGAAATTTAATAATATTATATGGCAACTGTAATTACAAAATAAAAAATGTATTTTAAAAAATCACGAATTTACAGAGTTAAAATTTAAGCTATTTCTTTTTTTTCACTCCTTTGGATTTTTATCAAATCTCATAGACTTCCTATTGCATCTTTAAAAGAATGTGTCAGAAATTAAATATTCTGGTTTCAGAATAAAAAAAAGTGTTTAACTTTTCATAAAATAGGATCATTCTTACATTTAATTAAATACTTGCAGAGAGGTTATTATGTGCCAGGAACTATTTTAATGGATGGGAAAACAGTAGTGACCAACATAAGCAAGTCCCATTCTATCTTGAAGCTTACATTCAAAATGCTATTAATTTATCTATAAACCCATTTGTTTGATGGCCACCAAGAATAAACCTTAAATCCTTAAAACATTCCAGTGAACTTGGATTATTACAAGAGTTTCACATCCATCTTTTCAACCTATTCTTCCTTATATGGCTTCTCTTACACAAGTTAAATTAATCAGTTAATGAAATCCATTTACTTCTCTGAATTTTACATATATATATATAATTAATTCATATATATATGAATACTAATGTAAATGTTAATATATACATGTACATACATATACATACATATGTATATATTTTCTTTTTTTTATCTTGTTTAGAATGCCCTCCTACCTCTGTCTTCTGAAATATGAGATAAAAACTACAGAAACAAAAAGAAGACAGTGAATAACCTCATGATTTTGACGAGTGTTATGAAAAGAATTTAACATAGAAATACGTGGGTATATGACCTAAAACTAAATGTATAAACTATTTCTTTCCTATATATATCTGCACTACCCTTATGAAAGTGGCATAAGAGAAAGGTACGTTGCCAAAGAGTGCAGAATATCTGGGATAGGAAGGAGGTTGCTAGATTATATGAAATGGTAGAAAACCATAAAATTATGGTTTTCTGAAGGAAAAAAAAAACAATGGAAAGAAAAATAGGTCCAGATAGATTGTTTTGCCATTTCCTAAATAAACTATATTCTTTTTTTTCCAAGGGAGAAAAATGTAGCAATAATGCTGTAACTGCTCAAACTTAAACCCTACAACCACATCCCAAAATATCTCTCATTTATGTTATAACAAATGAACACCTACCAACCAGTTGAAAACCTCAAGGATATCATGCTCCCTATACTGACAAGTTAATCACAAATTAAAATGATTACAAATATCCACTAATTCATTTCTAATAAGTTTCTTCTTTAAAAATCTTTCTTCACCATAGATCAGAATTTTGCAATCTTAACAAATTTAACAGCCTCTAAATGATGAAGTGTCGCCATCACCTGAAAAGCTCAAGCCCCTCAGCTTGGTATACAAAAACCCTGGCCATCCCAAGCCTGTGTTTCTGGTCTCACTTCCTTTCACTTCCTTATCAGACATATTTCATGCTAGCCATCCAGATTTTCTTATTCAACCCTGACTAAAAGCAACATTCAAAAAGTATAGAGGTCAATGGTAGAGACAGACATATGAAGCAGGCTGGAAACTGAAAACCGATATTTGGAGATAGATACAAGATAGTTTATAGTTTTATTTAAAAAAAAAGCATGAATATCAGCTTAAAATGAGCACAGAACAAAAAGAAAATTAAAGGTAACTTGTAACTACAAGAGATTATAGTAATTTTAATTATATAAAAGGACTGAGGACTCAACTCTAGTTGATGAATAAGAGGCAAATAAGAGTTGAAACCATTTGTTAGCTAATATATGTACAGCTTGCGTAACTCTATATACAGAACTCACTAAAATATACTAAACACTTATGTTTACTACAATAACCATATGAGGTTGATACTATTATTATTTCTATTCTACAGATGGGAACAATGTGGTAAGGAGAGGCTATAAATAGTGTTGGAGTTGATTAAACTGGGTTCAGAGTGCACATGCTTAACTGTTAACACTGCCATACTGTATTATAGCTACTGTCTCCCAGAGGAGGCAGGGAAACTTGAAACACTTATACACATTTAGATATTTAAACTACTTTACATTTCTTAAAAGATATCCAGATATTTAGCATTATAATATTGCTTAGATTTATTGTACACGTTAGGTTAATCGATCCATGTTCTATATGTGTCTGATTACAAAGGTAAATGGTGCACAATCTCTTTTCAATGTAGAAAAATTTCCTCTGCCAAATGGGATACCAAGTATCAGGATTAATCACTCTTTAAAATGATTGGTAGTCTAAGAGTTCCTATCTTGCAAGTGCTAGTTAAAAATTCCTTCCCAAATCTGAATATAATTATAAAATACTGATATTAAAAAAAATAAAAGCATTTGAACTAAGAAGAAAATATGAATCAATGATTAAATAACCATAAAGGCAGGTAGTGGGATATTTTAACTTGTCATCTAAACAGTTTGAACCAATGATGCAGGACCTTCTTCAAAAACTATTCTGATTTATTTTACTAATTCCAGTATCACAGTTCATTCCATATATAATATGCCTATATAGAAAGCCTACTTTCTTTTATGTTTGCACTTACCATAAGAAAAGACAAATGATTGGGATTAACTCTATTTAATTGATTTAGGTAAAATAAATGTTTTTAAAAAGTAGAAAATATGCTTACATTATTAGAGTTTCTGTCAAGTGTGTAGCTATTGTATTAATTATACTTTATTTTGTTTATCTTTGTATAATGCTTATATGTTGCACTAGTTGCTTATATCCTAGTTTTCAGAAAATAAATCATCTCTCTCTTCAGAAACACTTGCTGCTAATATCATGAGATGTTCTTATATGAAGTCTGTGTGTTACTGTAATATTTATATAGATATTTAAAACAAAATAGTTGTCTCTTAATAATTCTTTAAATGATTACTTGACAATAATAATTGCTAACTTTAGAATTGTTACTAATAACATCATGAGGTATATATATAATCAGTATGAATATTAATAAAAATTTTTCATTGATGTTACCAAACAACATAAAGGTATTCTCTGTCTCTTACTAATTCATTGAAAAGTCTCTTTATTAAATAAATGAATTATACACTAAGGGAACTTTGTGATAAAAAAAGAATCCAAAGGAGAGTCTGAGATCTGAACAAATATTGAACTATAGTATTATGTCTACACAATTTTAGTAATAATTATGCAGAAATAATAAAATTATGGAAAAGATATTAATCGATTTTTCATATAATTTATTAATATTTTCCCTAAATCTTCACAAAGAAAAACAAACTCTATGAAATTATCTCTTTTTTTTGTCAAAAGAGATACAATTTTATCTTCTATAAGTTTATAATATAAAAATATAATGCAATTAAATAAAATCTTTCGGTACTAGTTCAACACATATGTCAAATGTAATTTTTTCAAAGTACGTTAATGTTAAGGTCTAAACCTGCTCTCTGCCACACATGTACATCCTCCCTTTTAAAACTATTAGATACCAGAACACATCATATCAAATTTGATCATCACAATTCAAAGGCTTATTACTTATGCAAAACAAGGCAGGAAAGAAGGAAAGTAGGAATGAGAAAAAAAAGAGCAATCTAAATGACATGGAAAAATAAAATATGGTGTGTCCATTCTATGGAATACACTGAAACTATTAAAAAAAAAAACAAAGGTTGTGTGTAAATACTGATTTGGGAGGTTCTACAAAAAGTATTAAGAAAAAAATGTAGTTTGGAACATTTGGAGTAATCAAGCTGCCAGAGTGAGAAACTGTCTCAATTCAGATATATGATCTAGGCTAAATAATTATCAAGAAAACCTCTGGGTTAGCCAATTCAATTGACTTCTTGATTATACCTCTGTTGTAATATAAGTGCAGACTTAAGATCTTTTTATTCTAATATATAGTTTTCACTGTGTGTCAGTACTGTGCCAAGTATTTAATATTCCATATAACTGAATGAGTTAGATACTATTATTTTTTACATGTAATATGCAAATAAACAGACTAAGTAAAAATTTCTAAGTAAAATGTCCAATGTCATTTAGCTTACAAGAAGTTACATGCAGTCTGACTAGAGATTTACTCTTTGCCTCTGTGCTAATGAGTCTACAAATATTTAAATGAGCACTGCTCCGTGAACCAGCACCTGTGCATAGGAACGGGGCATATAAATATGGGAATATTCACATACAGTCATGGATTCAAATAATAATTGTTATTATATATGCCATATAAATATATTACATTTTTGAAATCCTGAATTCTAGGAGCAATAAAAATAATAAAATTAAATATGCTGAACACAACCATATGTTTTCTTAGAGGTAGCAACAAAAAATTTTGTAGCCACTTTACATTGCCCAGAAAATCATCATTATTTCACAATGCCTGTAAAGTAAGTAAAGAGGGTGAGTGACTTGTCTGTAGTCACACAGTCACTACCTAACACTTGGGATGACAACTCTCAAGTATTAGATCTCTACTGAGTTCACCAGATCATGAACATTTATACAGTGAACTTCAGAAGTTAGAAACCTTTTAAAGCCCCTATTTGAACAAACTATATTTTCCAACAGTTCTTTTCAAAGAACAAGGCTAAAAACCTCAAACACCTTAGTGACTTGCTTTTTAGAAGAGAAAATCTGAAATGTCAGGAATAGTGGATAAGAGGGTCCCACTGCGGTATCCTGGGGTTTGCCCTAGTTATTTTCAACTTGTCTAGACTGAGACGTTGCACTTCATAGTTGTGTCTGCTTTTCATTAGCTTTATTTTTTTTAAGGGTGTCCATATATACATCTTGCCTACCTAGATTACATAAAGCTGATCGAGTCTTTAAAATGTAAATGAATTTTATCTGCACAATACTATCATAACTTTGGGGTCTAGTTAGAAAACAGAAATCATAATAGATGTTTCAACAGAGGGAATTTAATATAAGGAGTTGTTTACACTAGTGTTGCAATACTGAATTAAATAAAAAGGAAATATTGAAGTAACCCAGTGCCAAAAACTACAAAAACCAGTTTTTGTAGGTCAAAGTGAGGGATATAAGAAGAAAGAAGCCTTGCTGCTGCTGGAACATCAGGGACTCAGAGGTGACTCTCAAGGGTATAATGAAGCTGTCTCTGGAAATGCCTACAGAGGTGGAAGCTGTAACCAACTGCTGCTGTGGAGACAAGGAGCAATTACCAGGGGAGCGATGCCTGGAACAGCAAGTAAATAGGAGGGATAATTTCCTTTCCTCCCTCTACCTGCCTACCAATCTCCCTCTATTGCCTCCAGCTGGTGGAATCTAACAGGAAACCATCTGGCAAAAGAGAAATGTTTCACTGGGTCTCAGCCTTAGCATAGCAAAACTAACTACAGTAGGGGGTAAGGGGAATTCCATTTGAGACAGAAAAGTTGAATAACCATTTCCCCTAAAAAATGTTTATGTTTCTAGGTCTTTGGTGTATATGTGGGGGGAGGGTGGAGAGGGAGGGTGGGGGGAGGTGGTGTGCACATGTGTCATCTTTCTATAGATTCAGTTTGAACTAAAACCTTAAAATCTCAGCAACTGGTTATTGACTGATACTTGAAAGCTCCTTCAACATGATTGACCTGAATATTAAATAATTTGTTAATGAGGCCACCAAATAATGAAGAGAGAGTTTCAGCTTTGAAATAGCATAAACAAATTTAAATCCCAGTTCTGCCACTTTCTCATTGAGTAATTTAGAAAAAATTGCCCATTCAGAACCTCCTTGAATCTCTAAAATCAAAATACTACCTATCTTTAAGTTGTTATAAATATTAAATATATATTTATATAATGTAATTTGTGCCTATTATATAGTAGGAACCAATATAATTACTGTAGATACTAGGCACTTTTATTTGAATAATCTTATTTAGTTTTTATAAAATCTCAGCAGAAAAGAAGAAATCAAAGCTCTATTGAATGCCTGCTATGAACAGCACATTACTTAAAGACTTACAGAGAAGATCTCTCACACAGCTTTGAGAGGTACACATTCTCTTGTCTTTCCAAATGAGAAGAATTAAGTTTAGACAGTTGAAGTGATAGCTCAGTTCCACACAGTTATCATTCAAAGCCATTATGCTTTTGTTAACATTGTGGGTTTTTTTGTTTTGTTTTCTGTTTGTTTTTAGCAAAGGTCTAGAAATACTACATATACCAATTCAGTTGTCATAAGTTTAGTTAAAATGGTTAGTGCTCAACAAGTAGATATACTTTTACATTCTGGATCAAGAATAAGTTTTATTTGGTTTGTTTTTCTTGCTACCAAGCTAGTAATACAGGAAATGTTGGAGGGACTTCTCTAAGAAGAAAAAACATGTATCAAAAACAAAAATAAAGAATGGTAATAACTACATTCCTACCAACAAATACCTCAAATGGAAAAGAATTAAGTGCCCCAACAAAAAGACAGAGAATGCTGAACAGGTGAGAAAACAAGACCCCAACATATGCTGCCTACAAGAGACTCACTTCAGATTAAAAGACACACACAGACTAACAGGAAGGAGATGGAAAAGATATTACCTTGATAGACCTAGAGGGTATAGCGCTGAGTGAAATGGGTCAGATAGAGAAAGACAAATATTGCATGATTTCATGTACATGAGGAATCTAAAGAACAAAATCAACAACAGTAACAAAAAAATAGAAATAAACTCATAGATACAGAGAATTTTTGAGTGCTACTAGATAAGAGGGAGGTTAGAGGAGACAAAAAAAGGCAAAGAGATTAAGAGATACAAATGGGTAGTTGCAGAATAGACATGGAGATGTAGAGTGTAGCATGGGGAAGATGTTTAATAATGTTGTAATAAATGTGTAAGAACGCAGAGGAGTGCTAGATTTAGTGGGGTGATCACTTTGCGAGTTCAGGTGATCTCTGATCTCTGTGCTATAAAACTGAAACTGGTATGTTATTGTATGCCAACTATATTTTTTTAAAAACTCATTGAATTGTACAATATATATATAGAGCCAACTAATTGTCTATTATATTTCAATAAACATGGAAAAATAATTACTGTTAACCTATGGCAGAAAAACAGAAATGAGCCATAGTTCTCACCACCAACAAAGAAGAAAGAAGATACAAACATCGTTAACACATTATAAAGTTATTAGTATTATTATATTGTAATTGCTATAAATACAAGAAACACAATGAAGCATCTAAGAAAAGAGCCATGTATGCATGAGTGCATTATATATTACTGAGGCATTATTAAATCCACAAGAAAATGATAAACAATTTAATAAATGACATTGAGAAAGCAAACATGACCCAGAAACATAATATACAATAAAACAAATTATAGATGAATTAAGGTTCTTTATGTAAAAATCTAAATATAAATTTTGATTAATTTTTACTTAAAAATTTTTATAAAAAGAAATTATAGAAAAGATTGATAATTTTGAACATGTTAAAATATATAACAAAATTTTAAAAACTGACTACAGATTAATAATTGGTTAAATCAATAAAATTACTATATATGAATATAAATAAAAAATTCCAATTTTTAAAAATGGTTTTAAAATGACTAGGCAATTCATAGAATAAACCCTAGTGCCCAAAATTATATGAAAATTTAAAATATATATTTAAATCATAAAAATGCAAATGAAAACAAAATGAGTTTAACAATCAAAATTTTAAAAATTCCATTAAGCTAACTATTAGTGCAGGTTCAGGGAAAGTCTTTTGCACTGATTTACATTCTTGAGAGTACATATATTTGTATACTTTGAAATGTGCAAACAGAAGAAAATTTAAAATAGAAGAAATTTAATTCTATATATCTTACTCAATCAAAAGTCCAGACCATAAGCAGAACAAGATACATGTAAAAATTATTTCTACTAGCAAAAGAAGTTGACAAAAATAAAAATTATTCTTCATTAAAAGAATGGATATACTGTAATATAATAATATAGTAAATAAATTTAGTGAGATTGCTATATAGATATTGTTACAGGTTAAATTGTATCCTCTCAAAAGAGGCTGAAATCCTAATATCCAGTACCTGTGACTGTGACCTTATTTAGAAATATGGTCAGTAGGTTTGGCCCTAATCCAATATGATTGTGTCCTTATAGAAGGAGAAATATTGAGACGGATATACGCACAGGGAAAATGCCCTGTGAGAACTGAAGTTGTACTGCCCCAAGCCAAAGGACTACTGGAAGCTAGGAGAGGGGCCATGAACAGACTCTTCCCTAGTGCCTTTGGAGAGAGCATGGCACTGTCAACACCTTTGTCGTGGAATTCTAAGTTTCAGACCCTTTAGACAATAAATTTCTGATGTTTAAGCCATTACTTTGTGGTACTTTGCTATGTCAGGCCCAACAAAGTAATATAGGTATGACCATAGATAAGACTAAAAAGCAATTAAAAAGCAAGATGCTAGAATGTACAACATCAAGAGTGAATCCTGAGGGAAAATGGACTTTGGGTGATTATGATGTACCATTGTAAGTTCATAAGTTATAAATAAAGTACCACTCTGGCGACGGAAGTTGATAATAGAAGAAGCTGTGCACGTGTGGGGGCCAGAAAATATATGGGAAATCTCTGTATCTTCCTCTCAATTTTGCTTTGAATCTAAAATTGCTCTTAAAATATAAAAGTTTTTAAAAAGCATTATGAATAAAAAGTCATGATATATAAAATTTTAAAGTACTCTGTATTTTTTAAATTAATATCTATAATAACAGTTGCAGCAAAACCACAAAAACACACATGAGAACAATACAAACACACATGGGAATCATGGTTTCATCTAAGAAGAGTTTGAGGGAGAAGGAATGGGAGTCAGAATTTAACTATATAAATTTTAGTGTCTTTTTTTTTTTAGAAATTGAAAGAGAATTTTAGCAAATGGGGATCTATGTTTCAGCCTATTGGTAAGTACATTGTATCATTTTATGTATGTTTGTTTCTTTAAATTGTTTCAGCATTACAAATTACTGCAGCTGAAAGTGAAACAAGGAGCATTTACATTACTATGTACTTTAGTGTGCAGTAGACCCAGACCCATTCACCAGTACTCCATGTGCAAAGCCATTGTGACCATTACACGGAGGGATAGATATTTAAACTAATGTAAAAATCTAGTCATCACTTGTTTTATTTGCACATTCAAAATAGAATGAAAAATGTGTAATCTTGTGATATTAGAAATAACATTTTCACCTAATTATGATTCATCAAATCATTAAATTTGGAGATAATGATTAAAATACTGGTCCAGTGTTTGAATTAAAAGTGAAAGTGACATATTAACAAATCAGTCTATTTTTCTCAACGGAATAAAGTCACCTACATATTGACTGTTCTACTGAATTTCCAAAACAGTTTGATTACTTTCTAATCTCAGAACTTAGAATAATACTCCATAAGAACCTCAAAATAATTGTAGCAAAGAATTCATCAGCACAAAACTTAAGTTGTTTTTTTTTCCCTTCTCTGTCCAGTCTTAAAAAATGAAACACAAGTAGTGCTTTGCCTCTTAAGTATAACTTTATACAGTCTCAAAAGGGTATTCATGCATGAGAGAAAACACCTTTCTCGTTTTGACCAATGCCCGGAGCATGAACAGTGAAACCTTATTCCCCACCACAGACCTTCTAAAGATACTTCAAAGACTTACAAAGCACTCTAGAAGTTGTTCAGAGTGCCCATCTTTTCACTATAGAACCCAGTCAACAGACCAGGTGGCTTCAATCACTTTAGTAGAGTATCCTCTATCTGTGATATATTTTGCATCATATACATTGACTATTAAAAAGACAATAATAGCTTTAAAGATAATTTATTTTAAAGAATAATTGAAGAAAAGGAAAACTATATTTCTCTTTACAATATATTTCTAAGTATCTTCAAATTATCAACATTTTTTATTTTTTATAAAAAATAATTTTGGACAAAATTCTAAATATATATATATATGATTCTATTACATATTAATTACATTTTATAATCCCAAATACCTACCAAAATAAACACTTTCATTTTTGCTAGCCATTAATTATGCAGCCTCCAGATGTATTAATTTAGAATTAGTAAAAAATAAAGTATATTTAAGAAATACAATTACGGCACCTACATGTCACTTTCAAAGAATAGAAGGACACTGTTATAAAAACTGAATTCATAGTTAAGAAACAATTAAACAGTATAAAATAAGAATCAAATAAAATATATCCCTGAGCAGGGCAAAAGTATTTTGTTAAAAGTACCATTAAAACTATGGCAACTTTTAGTAGGTACAGTTAAGAGCTCTTAACACCACTTTTTTTTCCTATGTATAGTAGTATTAACTTAGCAAGATTTCTGGAAGAAGCAAAGTAGGCCTGATATTGTGGTCAAGAACAAATAAATAAATTATGTCAGATATTTATGACTGTGTTGTGTTGCCAATTAAGAGGAAGGATGAATGTGATCAGTAATGACAAGGATCTGCGAAAACCTGCAGGAGGAAGCAGGCACAGCATATATAGAAAACTGTCTGCTGTAAGAAAAATCCTTTTATGCTCTGTAGATTTTATTCCCTGTAAATTTCCAAGTCACATTATTTTTTTTAATTTAATAAAATTTCTCAGCTTTTTGAAGCATGGTTGATGGATAAAAATTATACATAAGTGTTTACAGTGTACAACATAATATTTTAATTTACTCATACATTGTGAAATGATCACCACAATCAGGTTAATTAACATATCCATCACAAAGTCACATTATTTTGATAGGTAAAGCTCATGTTTCATTTCTTTAAAATTACTTTATAGGTGAAGGTGAGGTTTAAGTAGGTAGGCAAATCTATCCAGTGAAATATTTTAGAATCATTGGGATAATGGACTACAGAGAGAAAAACTAAATAAATTCTACTGAAAAGTTTCATCTACTTTCAGCTTTTATGTAAAATGCTGTTAATCATATCTCTGTATTTTACTGGTAGGTTTTTTTGACCAGTTCAGTGATTACTACTTAGTGTGGCATAAGTTAAAATTCATAATCTACTTCTGAATAGTTCTTTAAACAAAGAGAGCTTAATACATATTTTTCCACATGAGATATATAACTTTTATAATATCAAGCAGATCAATGTGCTTATTCTTAAGAGAAAATATAATTCATATAAAAACTTTTTTAAATGCCAATGTATGTCAGAAAACTTATATACTGTAGTATTCTTCATTAATTTACACATACACATGAATACACAGATACACACAGGCACAAGGCAGAAAAGGAGGTAGCTCTTCTCAGTAAAGTTGTGATAGAGACAGATCATTGTTTAAAACAAAATATATTAGCTAGCTCAGTCAAAACAAAGTGAATGATAAATATTCCATGGCTGTGGGAACTCATACACTAAAAATCAGGCACTAAAGTTTTAATGTTTACACATTGACTTAAAACAATAATGTCATGTTCTTTGAATGCAAGCAAAGAAACATGAGTAATATTTTCAAATTTAAAAGAAGTTAATTGCCCAGAAATGAGGAGAAAATTAAAGTATTCAAAATATTCACAACTAAAAACAGTTTTTGCACTGTATTTTCTGTATTCTATTTAACATCAATATATTTTTGGTAAAATAACAATCTTTTTAAAAAAGAACAAATTTCATCTAAAAAAGAAGAAAATTATGCTGAGCTGATCATTGATTTTTCCATTATGTTTTCCATTTTCACTGAGAAACCATTTCTAGGAACTTCTTTCCTCAGTCTTTGTCCATATAAACAATGGTTCTAGTATCTTAGAAAATTTTAAAGAAGAAAATTTGTGGTAATAAATGAACATAACTTTTAGAACTGCATGACAAAAAGAAATTTTTTTTCCAAATGCTTTTCCCTTCATTAGAGTTAAATACATACATGTTGGCAATATTATATTCTGTGGTTAATTATTTTTTGATACTTATAAGCTATTTTTTCTAATTTTACTGTATGAACACACATGAAAATTATACTTACTTAAAAATTCTAATTAAAATAGTGGGAAAAGATAATATGTTCTTAAGTTTTGTATAGTTATACTGAAAAATTGATAGAGTAAGAATCTGCACAAATAATTATTATGCTGAGCAATGAGATTTATATTTATAAACATGTTTGCACAATCTGTTATCTACCTTTTTCTCCAAAATATGTGAAAATAAATTAATGTTAAGATTTTTAATTTTCCACCAACTCATTAGGTCAATGTAACTACCCTAGAAAAACACCAAATTCTTTAAAAATAAAAATTGAAGGAATATTTATTTAATATTTATTTAATATTTATAAAACTTATTTGAAATGATAGTTCCTAAATTCGGATTCATGTGAGCAGTATATTTACATCATAAAATCAGCATGATTTTTTCTGGTTCCATCAAATTCTAAAACACTAGATTTTAGATTCTGCTAACAGACAAGTGCATAAGATGTCGGAATTTCAAAGCAAAACTTGACCAAAATGATGAATTTATTTAAGAATTGTGAACATTTTGAACTGAAATTTATATGTAGAGAAAGAGAGAGAATGAAAGAAGGATAGAATATAATGATTTGATCAGCTATCAGGCAATCAAATAATTGCTTTCTCTATCAAGCTAATTTTGGTCATATAATTGTGATTTAACTTGATATGAACAAGGCTAAGCTCTGGTGGCAATAGCAATTGTGGGTAGTCATTTAAGTATAGGTCACTGGGTTGCTAATTAATGTTCATATTTCCTGGGCACTTGCTTACTTATGAAATATTTCAAAAACATTTTTAATCTTATATATTTGATTGTAAAAAAAAGTGACAGCAGTGAAATGGCTAGCAAGAAATTATATTTTATCATTTAGAAAAAGACTAAAATGTTAATAATGGCCCAAAAGGAAAATATTATAAATTATTCATATGTATTGAAAGAACTAGATATTGAACACTAAGAAAAATTCTGATGGACAAAGAGAAAATTCTGCAACATATAAAAAGTATTGGTCTTATGCAATGTCCAATGGACCCTCAGCAAATAAGGAAGAAAAGTACTTTATAAAATAGAAAACCCTTTTTAGAAGTTCAGATCCATGTCAGACGTCCACTAGATAAACGTTAATGCAGAAAAGGCTAGGACTTACTCTATTTAAAGGCCAAGGGTGGTAAAAATCTACACATCTTTGTTTATGAACTGAATTTAGAAAGATCTTTCCCTCCTCTTCAAAGATCAGATTTCAGAGCCATTCACAAGAGCATTATTTTTCCCTACTTAACTGGATAGTAAAGGCTGCCAAAAGGAAAGTTAGAAGAGAGAGGCTTGTTAAAAGGAAAACTATGAATCAGTATGAATAACTACTATGCAAATTTGCTTGAAAATAGGGGCAATCAGAATGAATGCCTGAACAGCATTCTGCCAGCAGGGAACTGAAAGAAAGAACTCTCAGAAGACAGTAGAAGAAATTTCTATACCAGATGCAAATCTCACAGCATTAATTTTTGTGGTTCTATTTTTGAAACCTTCTTTACCCTGTTTTTCAATTTTCTTTTCCTTCATGGGAATGGAAGAAAAGGGAATAGTAGCATAAAATATCCTATGATTCTAAACATGCTATGAAAGTTGTTCTGTTTTCCTCAATTTGTTAGACTAATAAAAAGAAAAAACATGTGCTTCATTTTAGAATCATTGATGAAATATTAATGCTGATCAGTGTGTCACAAGAAAACTGTATTTTTAATTGATCACGTATGCTGCTTAATTTATTATGGGAGAGCTTGAGGGAGTCAAGTAATTAATGGTCTTGGAAATGTTTGATTAAAATTTTAATCAACATAAAAGGTGCAAAAAAACAATTATTTTAGTCTAATCTGATCCTATCAAAGTATTACAGCTATGAGAGGAAAAAGAATGTAAAATAAACATACACAAACCCATCCAAACCACTATTAGTTGACTTATAATATGTTAATTATCCACTTTCTCAAGCTCGCTTAGTAATTAATGAAAATTTCTATCCATTTCAAGCCATGGAAGCATATTAATATACATGAAGTCATTACTTTTTTCCTTTCAATCTGATTAAACTGCTCAGTACCTGAAAATGCATAACCCTTAGAGTTTATTTGCTATCTCATTGCATCAATAAAAATCATATACATTATAAATATCATTGTTTTATTAGTGCATAATGTAAATCAGTACAATCAACAAAAGATAGACAAAAAGAAATAATAACCTTAGACTCAACCTCCAGAATACACTATTATTATATTTTCAAGGTCAACAGCCATATAGAGTGAATACATAACGAAAGTATATTGAAATGTTTTATATAATATTCAGGCATGGGAAATATAGTATTATTCATCTTCACAGGTAAAAAAAAAAAACAAGAAGCTTCTTCTGGTGTTTATGGCAACTTTTTCAAACAATTTGTAGTTATTTGACATTAGTTACTTAAAGATTGCATGTGTATGTGCGTGTGCTGCATGTGTGCATGCACGCACATGGGCCTGTGTTTATGTGCCTGAAGTGAAAAGAGATAATTAGTTTATACCACAGTAATTTTTGTTATAGATAATACTTTTGATGATTTTGTTCTCAGGTTTTATATGTAATAATTTCACAATAATTATACTGTGAGAAATTAATGCACTATCATTGCCATATATTCTGCATGTAATAATATCCACCAACACTGGAAATAACGTAAGCATTAACTATAAATCTCCACATGATCGATACACTTTCATTTATTTATTATAAATATCTCCACAATACTATATCATCTCACCAATTTACCATTTTGAGACTTGTATTCACTTACCACTAAACAAACAATTACCAACAAGAGATGTACTTCAAATCTCTAAACATCTATCAAAACTTAATAAAGTTAAGACTAAAAACTCGAATTATTTGTGATGAAAATTTTAAGTGGAGAACAGAATTTGTCTCCACTAGTGATTTATCATTATATTTCTACTAGGCTAACAGTTTTGTTGTTTTGTTTTTAAGTTTGTTATTTGTTTGTACATTTGTTTTTATGTAGTTTCTTTATAGGTATTAAAACTGTATCACCGTAAATTAAAGATATTTACACAGAAAAGTTTTACTGTTGTAAATCCCTCTCTCTCTCTCTCTCTCTCTCTCTTTATATATATATATATATATATATATATATATATATATATATATATGTAATACATATATATGTATATATAATATATATATTATATTACCATTATAATATTACCATTCTTTCAAAGAATGGTAATATTATATATATATATATATATATAAATACATATATATATATATAATATTTATAACTTTCTTTAATGTGTTTTAGATACATAAGGTTACTAAAAATATAGCAGGTAAATTAATGCTTCCTTGGCATCACCTTATGTTATTTGAAATAGTATTTACTGTACTATTTCTTCACATAAAAATTCTATTAAAATATATAACAAAAGATCAGATTAATGGAAGAGCTGAAAAAAAGGTTATTAATCAAACTATCTAGCCTATAAAGCTATACCATGACTTTCATAAAATATATATAAACTTTACAACATCAGATGACACATTAATGGTTACAAC
Source organism: Macroglossus sobrinus (assembly GCA_004027375.1). Taxonomy (NCBI): domain Eukaryota; kingdom Metazoa; phylum Chordata; class Mammalia; order Chiroptera; family Pteropodidae; genus Macroglossus; species Macroglossus sobrinus. The sequence continues at coordinate 145,391 of PVKZ01001417.1, read as the reverse complement.
AAAACTTCATTGACAGTTACAAAATGTGGTGTATTTAAAAACATAAATCCAGAGAGCTAAGTTTCTTAAACTTTGAAACATGAACATGAAAATATTATGAAATATAAGGAGAAACACAATGAGAGCAAAAGCTGATGAGGATATATTATCATAAATGAAACTCAGGTCAGGTCTGCAAATATACAGTGATAGAATATAATTGCTATTGAATAATCATGTAATTTACCAAGTAAAACATTCCTTCTCCTGGAGAAATAAAGTATATATGCACACAAAAGATGATAGAGAAATAGGTATAGATGAAGATAGATGATAGATGATAGATGATAGATAGATGATGATAGATAGATAAATAGTTGATAGTAAAATACATACTTATTTGTACATAGAACAGAGCTATTAGAGAATTTGGTCATTTGCATTTTAATAATAAATAATTTTTGAGAACTGATATATGTAATGCTTCCGTAGAAAAATTTCCTGAGTTTAAATTCTGATTTCTCTATTTACTTTGGTTCTTTATGTCAGTTTCCCCCTCAGTAAAAGAGGAATAGTGAAAATGATAATGAAATGAAGTGTTTATTAATGCTCAGAGCAGTTCCAGGTATTTTGTAAGCACACCAGATGTTTTCTGTTTTATAGACTACCAATTGCTGTAAAGAAACAGCCCCCAAATTTGGTGGCTTAAAACTCTAAGAGGAATTGACTACTTTTCAGAATTCTAAGCATTAGCTGGATGATTCTTCTGCTGGTCTTGACTGGCTTCACTCAGGTGACTGCATTCATCTCACAGAACTAGTGGGCACTAGGCTCGTCCCAGAGCCCCATTCCCAAGTCAAGGGCTTCATATGGGAAAATTGGGACCTTCTCTCTTCAGGCGCTCTCTCATCCTCCAGACGGCTAGACCAGGCTCTCTCAGAGCATGATGTTCTCAGCATTCTGAGAAGGTGGGAGAGGACGCTGCAGGTCTTTAGAGGCCTTGACTACAGAATTTACACATTACTTCTTCTGAATCTATTAGTCGATAAAAATAACAAACCAGTCCAGATTTAGGGTTGGAGAAATAAATTATATCTCTTGATGGAAGAAGCTTTAACAATTTATGGTCTTGTTATTATGCCCTACTATAGCCATTATCTTTATTCTGAAGACAGGCAGCTTAAACAGAAATCTCTATGTCTGCATATGGAAAGAATGAAACAGTCTCTTTACCCAGATCTCTAAAAAATTATGATAATAAATGCAATATTAAGAATATGAAACTATATCAAATATCCATGTACCATAAGAAAATACATTTTTAAATATTTTCCCAAGAGGTCAGTACACAAGGTAATATCATTCAATATGTTTTTTACTAAGATTGTAACTGATGATTACCCTAGTATCTAACACAAGTCATATTATAAAAGCTAACATACACATATAATTTGTATTTGCAACTGAACTATACATTATTGATATATTGGTAACACTTGTTTTTAAATGATAAGATCTCTCTGTTACTTACATTATATGTGCTCTTGTGTGATGCACATTTGTTCATTCTATAGCCCTGGAAAAGCCACTGAAGAGCCATTCAGCACAGATGATTCTTCTCTTGAGTATTTAATAGTGACATTCACAAAATAAAACTTTATGAAATCAATCTTTTATAACCTTATTAGGTATGCAATTCATGGTAATGGTGATATTAGTAAAGTAAATCCTTTTGTCTAAACTGAATTTTAGTTATTTAATATGTCACAGTCATGAGTTTGAAATGATTCTACAAAACTTGTAAGATGTATCACTTCTATTAATAAAGAATCTTTGAAGTAGTAGGAAGCTTTTTAAATCAGTATTTGCACTATTAGAATGAAAGAACACCAAAGAAATCAATAAGGTTAAATGCAAAGAGCACTGGAGAGATTCCACACACCTGCATAGCAGCACTGGACCTTCCATTGACTGAGTAGCCTTTGAGAAGTACTTCATTTTCTACTGTCCTCATTTAATTATAAATCTATTCAGATGTTGTCAAAAAGTTATAGTCTGCAATGTAAACCATATACAAATCTTTATAAAATTTTTCTGTGGTCATTTAGTTATTTATTTTGCACAAATTTATTTTTCTTGGTACAGGTAGAAATATGTTTGAGATTTAATATTTTGCAAGAATGGATGCTTATGTGTGCAGAGATCCTAAGAAAAAATTAAAAAGCTATAGTCAAAATTTGAAAATGTAGACATTATAAGTGATTTTATCAAATTAATGAAAAATGTTTCTTGATTCTCAAATTAGAATTTGAGATCTACCTATGAATTTCTTTTTTCACTATTAAGGTTAAGCAAATAATTTATTTGTTATACCTATTTGTTTTCCTACACTTAAAAGCTCATAACCATTAAGACTATAACAATATAAAATATAATTTTACTTAGGGCCCTCATAAAGATTTGCTTTTCACCCATTCTAATATCAAAAAATAAAGTTGCAGACTATAAGAAAAAATATAAAACTCTAGGCATAAAAAAATTAATAATTTTTAATAAATGTACATAATAGAATTTCTGCAAATGTGCACTGATTGAGACTAAATTTAATTCAGTACAAATAATTGTTTCAAAACTCATCATCATTTCCATATGTTGATTATTTTCTATAAATATATATTTTTTTCTATTCAGAACCAATTTTAAATGACTGGCATGCCTATCCATTAATAAATAAAGAGAAGACAATATGTAAAATCTGTTTCCAGGAACTGATAAAGGAACATAAAGGACAAGTAGACACTTTTATTTTAAGACAATCAATTAACCTAACCTAAACAGATAATAATTTACACAGAGTTACAAAGAAATGAAAAACCAAAAGCTGTGATAGTTTTCCTAACAATGATTTTGATGCAACAACTTATGAAATAATTAAATCTTAAGACTAATGTGTACATGATGAAATACCACAGTATTTTAAGAAGAAATCATGCAAGATTATTATCATTTAAAATGTAGACATTAAGACTAAGGAAAAATGTTAGCTAAAAAGTAAGGAAGAAATTATATTAGAATTTAGAGGACATGAGTTTTCTATTATAAAATGACATTTAAAAAAAGAATTTATGATTTTGAAAGTCAGTAATCTTTAAATGAATTACATTCATTTATTTTTTATTCACTTAAAAATATTTAAGAACACCTGTATGTTAGAACTATACTTACCAGTGAGAATTCCGTTATGAATAAAACAGGCATAATCTGTGCCTTCAAGGAGTTTATACAGTGGGAGAGATAACTAAGAAAGCAAAATACAACACACTTGTCTGAGAATGTTGAAAGTTCCAGAACACTAATGTAAGTCACCTATCTCAAATTTTATGGTTCAAGGACAGCTTCCTAAAAGTCACATCAACTAGAAAATAAATATTTAGATGCAGTAACAAAAAGTAGAACTAATAAGGAGGTAGGGGATATCTTTCATGTAGGGTCCCATGCCATCAGATATTTTTTAAATGTGAGATCAGCAAATGATTTGAGAATTAAGAAGAGGCAGCTATTTTGCTTGATACAATAGCATACTACAACTTGGAATTTGCTAAGAAAAATATCTATTCGTAAAAAGATACAATTCTAGAATTTGGGCCATTCATTAATTCACTCATTCTTCCAACAAATAATTATCAAGTACTTTCTACATGCAGGTGTATTTTTTGGTAACAAATTATTATAACATTCTTCCACTTATGGAACTTACATTTTCAGGGTAAGTCAAAAAAATAAACTAAATGAAGTATATAGAGAGCGATTTGTGATATGTGCTGTGGAAAATAAAACTGATAAATAGTACAGAAAAGGCGTTGGTGAGAGGCAGGGTTTGTGTGTGTGTGTGTGCGCACATGCACAAGCATATGCACACAATTTTAAATAGGATGTTCAGAAAATACTTCTAAAAATACATATGAGCAAAAGGAATTCATGATGCCAAGGTAGAAAGACATATAGATATTTTGGGGAAGATGGTTCTAGGCAGAAGTAACAGTAAGTATTAAAATCCTGGGACTGATGCCTACCTGAAAAGTCAATGATTAGCTAAGAAACAAGTAAACCTGGCAAAGAAATAAATCAAAGTATTAGGAGATGAAGTCAGCCAAAGAAGGGATAAAGGTCCAGATCCTATAGGTCTGTATTTTTAACTCTGAGCAAGATGTGAAACCATTTGAAAGTTTTTATCAGAAAAATGATATCATTTGAAATATTTTTTAAATATCTGTGGAGGCTATGTTGAAAATAAACTGTTGAGATCCAAAGCAGAAAACAACAAAATTAATTAGGAGATGATTAAAATAATTTAATTATTAAAAAATGGTGGTTTTGATCAAGGGGTTAGTAATGCAATAGATGAGAAGCAAGTGAATTATATAGCCACATTTATGTGTACAATGGTTAGAATTTATCAATGATTGGATGTGGCTTGGCATATAAGAGAAAAGCATCAAAAAGGACTCTAAGATTATAGCAACGCTCAAACATTACCTGGTAATATCTGATTATAAACATAGACTCTGTGTCCAAGTTGCTTATTTTCCTTAAGATTTTATGGGCCAACAGTCCTTTTACTAACATCAGATACTTAGGATGGAGACACCCTTTCTGAATTATTTTCCTTTCCTTCTACGTAAGCCACCCCAGTGCATTAAAGTGTATAGCTGCCCACATGAATTTCCTACATCTTTCTCACATCTGGGAATAGAAAGCAGAAATGAGACACCCAAAAGTGAAAACCCCTTACTGACCAATGACACAAACTAGTTGTTAAAAATAAATATAAAAGAGGTGGCAGTAAAGCAGAGTAAAACTTGACTTTTCAGTTTTTTTCCCAATGTACCACACCCATAACAACCCAAAATATAAAGAGATTAATTTATCTTCTACTCAGTGAGATGAGGAAAAGGAAAAAGATAGGATGCTACTCAGTCAGAAAGGAAGATAATTTGCAAGCTCAGAGAGTAAAACAGTCGTTATGATGATTACATAGTCTTTTTGACTGGACTGGCCTTTTGACTAGCTTCAGCCAGCAGAAAGAAACAAATGTGATGGCATGCTATTTCTCTTGGAAAATCGACTCCAACAAAGAAATAGGCTGGGCCAGTGTGCTATAAGTTGAAAGATAATATGGAGTAAAATAAAGCCCAGTTACCCCAACCAAAGCCATCTTATATAAGCCAATCTGCTGCTCTTCATAAGAATAGGATTGTCCAGCCACAATTAACAGAGTCACTGTGGTAAACATAATAATGTTTCTCCAAAGCTGCCCTTTATCCTAACCCTTGGAAACTCAGAATATATTATACTACATGCCAAAGGGGAATTAGAATTAATGTTAATGTTGCTATATAACATTAGATAAGGTTATCCAAGGTTATCTGAGTGGGTCCAATGTAATCATAAGAGTACATAAAAGGAAAAAGAAGAAGTCAGGGTAAGGAAATGAAAAAAAAAAAACTTTAATCATCATTACTGGTTTTGAAGTCAGAGGAAGGTTACCACAAGCTAAAAAATCAAGGATCCTCTAGAAGTTAGAAAGTCAAGGCAATTTTTTTCTAGAGCCTCCAAAAGGAACACAACCCTGTAGATACCTTGAATTTAGCTGAATAAGACTCTTAAACTTCTGACTTACAGTACTTTTTGATAATAAACATGTTTTTTATGCTACTACGTTTGTGGCAATCTGTTACAACAGCCATAGGAAACTAAAACTATCCTTACACAATCTGCACCTAACTGTATATTGGATGAGTAAGCAAGCTAAGACAAGAAGAAACACCTTGTTTCCTCGTGTATGGCTGATATATAGACTCATGAGCAAAAATAAATGATTATTGTTTTAGGTCACTGTGTTTTAGGGTGGTTTCCTATATAGAACAGAGCAAAGCATGCTTGTGGACTGAAATGTCATATTATTTCTTTTAAGTAAGAAAAGAAAAGCTCTAGGACAGACTTTTGAAGAGTAAAAATGTACAAATTGATGGGAAAAAATTATAAAGTGTAAAAATAGCCAAGGAATATATATTTTTTTTAAAGAGGGTTGGGTATTCTAGGAGACTCAGAAGAACACTCAAGATACTATTAGACAACCTTTCAAAAAATATTTATGGATTAGAACCAAGAACACTGCACATGGTAAAAACAAACAAACAAATAAACAAATAAGTTCTGATCCTCAAATCCATTCCCTCTATCCTTTACTCTGCCACAGACTTAGAGTTTTGATGAGATCAAATCTATATCTGGGTCCTTGGAGAGGGCTCTGGGGAAGTCCTTGAGGAATGAGCCAGCTGGTCCATTTCCAACCCCTCAGCAGATGGATGCATTGAGTGGTGCAGAATCCATTAAGTTAGCCTTTGTGAGTAAAATCAAGGACTTTTAGTTGTTATGGTATGCATATGTGAAGTCTAAAATTATGACAGCTATTTTGCCACCATGGGGGAATTCCATTTTGAGTCAAAACCGACCCAGTAGAGGGTCAAGATGTACAAATCTCAGATAAATAAAGCCAGATCCATAATCAAACTGTTCCTGAAACTGGCCCTTTTCAATGATAAAATATTGTTTAAGTACATCCTATTTAGATTTATGTTACTTGCAGTTTCTTGACTACTGTAGAGTCAGACAACTATGAGATTAAATGTATAGTTTATTAACTGTGTGTAAAATAGTGATATAATTTATATTCAGCAATAAGTTGGAATAAGAAATGAATAAAATAATGAGTAATTCTTTCTATTGTTTGTATTTAAAAACATATTATGTAGTCTATGGTCATGCCTCCCTGAACATGTCTGATCTCAAATCTGATCTTGGAAGCTAAGCAGGGTCAGACCTGGTTAGTACTTGGATGGGAAACCACCTAGGAATGCCAGATGTTGTAGATGATTAAAATTATATATATATGAAAAAGTGACTCATATAGAATAATTTTTAAAAACTATTGTTAGATTAGATGAAATCTGAGATACTTTTAGTTTTTCAGAGCTCTAGGGTTGGATTCAGGTGAGAAATGTAAGAGCTATTTAATAGCTGTTTAGGAAAGAAAAGACCAGATTCAGGGATGAAAGGCAAAGTCTGTCTCTATTTCCAATTTCACCAAAAAAAATTTAGATATTTTCTTTAAAAGTTTAATTAGCATATCTATAAAAGTAGAACAACTTAGCACAGTGATAAATGTTTTTGTTATAATCATCATTATAATTTATTGTATGTATCTTTAAAGCATGTTTAAAAATATATAATGAAGAATTTTTTAAATGAATTCTAAATAAATATGATAAAAACAATTCACATTATTAATAATAAAAGAAATTTAAAAATCAAAGGAAATTGATTGTTGTTAAAGTAGAGCTTAGTTGTGTCATTGAAGTGATTTTCTAACAAAATCAACAATAGTTGTTTTTGAAGACAGTCACAGTTAGTCCTCACAAAAAGTTACACAATTCTGAACCTCATGTGGAAGTAACTGAAAGAAGCTTTTAGTGTTTTTATAAACACATACAAGTGAATCATTTATTTTTTCTGCTGTCTTGTAATAATCAAGTTTATGAACACAATTTCTTCCCATTAAAGGCAGCACAGTAACATATAGTGTTGAATTTTTTTTTCTTAAAAAAAATAAACAGTAGGGTTAGACATAATAATAGTGCTTTAATAAACAGAAAAAAAAGTCAAACTACCTGACATTGGTCCCCTGCCAATTATGTAAGTGTGTGATTTCACGATTTTAGAGACAAGCCACTAATGTTTCCAGTCTTAATCCATAAAAATATAGACATAAATCCCAGAAACAAATGTCTAACTTCCCTTTAAGATTACCAGAATTAGCATCATATTGGAAAATGTTGGATATTAATCATTCAATCTTTGAATCCTTGTCTAAATGCACCAAAACACAAATAAGTAAACCATTATACTACTATCACCATTCCCATTACTACCCGTAACTTAAAAACACAACTAATTTACTTTTTAAAAGCAAAGTTTTATTTTCTGAAATAGAAATATCTCCTTTTATACTTTTAGCATATCAAGCGATAACAAGTGAAGCCTTATTAATATGAGTACACTCTTGATGACAGAAATTATAATATAAAATATTAATTATTTATAGGATAGAGTTTTCATCTCCAGACACAATTTACCAGTTTATTAAAAAAATAAAGATTATTAAGAAATAGAGACCCTATAAATTTATATACCTTAAAAAAGTATATGTAACTAAATAAACTGCACAATTGGAATAATATTGCATTTATATTTGGTTCATACCACAAGTCTAAAGAATATCATTGCTTGCACCATAACTTAAGCATCAGTTTGCAATACAAGTCATGTCTTCGGGCCTTTTAGGCTTGAGGATTAAATAAACTAGCCCCTCTTTTCTTATTAACAGAAGAAAATTTGTAAAAAAGTAACATCAAAAAGCCAGCATCAAAGTATATTTTGTTTAATAGAAAACATTTCCATCTTCAAAAAATTTTCTCAAGCTAGATAGTTATTTTGATGAAAATATTTGTGTCTGTGCCAATCTAAAAAATAGATAATTTGCTATGACAATATTTCAATAATGTATCAAGTAGACTATTAATAATTAATAAATTAGATATAACAGAGAAAATGAAAATGTTCCCAATATCCAAATAATCTTAAAATATTTCTCTTTTTTTCACTTCATTTTGTTAATATATCATTCAACAATAACTCATATTCAGTAAAGATTCATTATGCTAGTATTGATGTTCACAACATAAATCATAATCATTTAAATAGACATAAGGGCAGTTACAAAATTATTTATCATCTATTCCTAATAAATGCAACTGTATATCATGACTAAGTGGAATTGAGCCAATGACTCTTCAGACATGGATATGTGATAAAAAAAAAAAGGCAAAACAGATATTTAAAAAAAAAGATGCGAAATCAGTAAATCAATCTGTATCTTCAAAAATAATTAACTTGATGCTATTGCTACTGAGCTTAATAGCAAATTGTCATTAATATCTTCCTAATTGTTTTAGTTTATTAGGCTTTATTCTTCAATTCTTCAATTCTTCAGTGAGAAAATTAATTCTTCTAAGGATGTTTTCAATTATTTTGTATCTTTCAGAATGCTCAGTAAAGTAAAATGCATGCTGAAGGTACTGAATAAATACTTGGTGTTTGAATGCATGGCACTCAGTTTACGAAAATCACTAGGACAAGTCATTTCAATATGCTGTGAAAACAAAATTTTAGTATTCTAAGTAAACTTCCTTCAGAATCTAATGAGGGCTCATGCACATGTTTAATTTAAACATGATTTTGCACTGCTTATTTCACTTTATACTACATCTGAAGAGTACCATAAGATTTACATGATCCCAGGCATTTGGGACTGCTTTCAGAACTTAGTTCTCAACAAATTGATATTTTATGCATATCGATTTACAATATGCATTTTTATACAAATAAATTTATAGCATACATGCAATGAGACAAATGATTGAATAGTTCAAATACTAAGCTGCTCTGATTCTGAACTGAGCTACAAGAATGATGGTTCACACAATAAATGTATTATTAACCATGTTTCTGTTGAACAGAAAATCAGTTTGCAATCAGAACAGAAACGAAAAGAACAGAATTTCAAGCTAGCTTCTGGATGAGTAGTGGGGAGAATAGAGTACTCAGCATAGAGAAAAAGAGAGATGGTATTAACAAAATCATTGCTGGTGTAAAAACAGACTATCAGTAGATATTCTACAGAAAGCTGTTGGAAAAGTAGTATAAAAAGGACCATTTTCTTAGAGAGAAGGGATAGGAAACAAATATTAAATCCTCCCACACTATAATTTCTCTCAAAATGTGGGCCAAACACATGCTTTAGCAGTATCATTCTCTCTCTCTCTCTCTCTCTCTCTCTCTCTCTCTCTCTCTCTCTCTCTCTCTCTCTCTTTCTCTCTCTCTCTTTCTGTGTGTGTGTGTGTGTGTGTGTGTGTGTGTGTGTGTGTGTTAAGACGTGCAAATTCTTGTGCCCTCTCTTGGATATTTTAAATCATAAATTCAAGTGTGGAGTCCATGAGAAAGTAATTATTAAGCACTCTAAATACTATGCATTGCCCTTAAATAGCACAGATTACTATAAAAATTCCTCAAGAATGGGTGCAGTCATTCTCAGTGAATACTTCTGTAAAGATTAGAATATCTATAAAAGACAGATTAAGAAAGTAGGCAGACAATAATAATGTCATATTTCAGAGTTCTGAAAAACTTATGAATTACAGTTAAGATTCTGTGTCTTAGTCAGAAAGGAAAAAAGAAAGGCAGAAAGGGAGGGAGGGAGAGAAGAAGACCCAACGTAAACAAACAAAACTTTGCCACAGAATTATTTGAAGAATTCAAAAACATCTTTAAAACAAATTACACATCAACATCACTACCAGTAACTAGAATTATAAAGTTGATTTGAATAAAAAAAAACTTATCAAACTCATTCATTTATGAATTACTTTAACAAACACAGATGCTAGGCACTGTTGTGTCCCTCAGGGAAAGATTCCAGAAAAATGGACAAGAAAGTACATAGTTATAGTGCCTTGTATTATGGTAGAAAGAAATTTAACTGAACCTGAAGACTGAGCTATCTAGGACAATGATATAAGACATAGACTTCAGGTGGAGGAAATAGAAAGTGCAATATTTACTAGTGATTCAGAGCATAATAGCTGCAAGGTAAGAATTCCCTGGTTTAGAGTCCTATTCCCTCACTTACTAGATTTGTGACCTTGGGTACAAGGTCACAAATCACTTCACACCTTTAAAATTCAGTTTCTTCATCTTGAAATGGGAATAATAATAATGTTATATTATGAGGACACTGCTAAGATTAAGTAAGAAAATGTAAATAAATTTCTTCACATAGCAATGTGCACAAAGTAAGTGCTGAAATATGCTAGCTCACATTGTTTCTATCATTGTCAAAACCTTAAAGTGCCTTTTTAGAAACCAGTGATCCTAGCAAGATTCTAAAGTCAGTGAATCAAACATGAATTTTGATGGCTTCTAAAAATATCCCACCTCATTTGCTAATCATTATTAAATAAATCAGTCATTAATTATGAACAAATCCATTAATTTAGAGTTTTATTTTTGAATTATGTTTCAAAACAGTAAGTAAGCATGGGAACAAGCACAGAACTTGTGCCTCACCTAAATCTTATATCAGTGCAGACAGACAGCTTCAGTTGGCAAATATTAAAAGCTTCATAATCAGAAAAAAGCAGCCATAATCATAACACTAAACTGGTGACAGAAGCATCAGTGTTAGACCAATATATAAATATTTGTAAATATAATTAAATAAAATATTTGTCTCTAGATATTTTTCTTTAGAAACTTCAATAATTGACCAAATTAATATTTATCTGCACATGAGAATGATGTAGTTAACAAAATATGTATTTTTCCACATATATATTGAAGAAAATAAAAATTATCTATTTTGTATGCAAAGTATTTTCCCCCTTTCTGCTCTTACTTTGGGGCTGTTATTCTCTTGTTGTTTCTTTATGTTATTGCTCTGGATATTTTATCAAAGTTAGAAGAACTTCACTGATAATATACAGCTCAGTGTTTTAAGAAATCGAAGATAGAATAACCATTGGAAAATTAAGTTTCTAGGTTTACTCCTCCAGTTTTGAAGCAATTACTTTTGTTATCTGTAGAATCAGTGGTTCTATACATTATATTTTGCATTTGAATATTTTTGTCTTTTCAATTTACTTTACCAATAAGTTTACTTATATAATATTCATAAAGTTTCAAGCTTATTTATCCCATTGTTTCTTCTATGGACTCACACTATTTGGAATATTGAAAAGTTTCTTAAATATTTCTATAGTAACATTTACTAACACCTTATTAAATGCTAGTCATACACTAATTGTTTTGTTACTATTAACTCATTTAATCCTCACAACCATCTTATATCATATATACTTTTTTTTTTTTTAATTTTACAAATGAAAAACTAAGGTTCTGGGAGGTTTAAGTAACTTATCCAAGTCACACATCTAGTAAGTGACAGAATCAATATGGAAACCAAGAAGTCTGGTTCCGTAGTCTAGACTTTTAACCTAAATATACTAATCTCTGTTGCTTAGTTGAGTTGATATGTAAAGTATAGTGAATGTATGACAGTTATAAGCAGTACAAGAGATGACCAAAAGCAACATTGGTGGATTTATAAAATATTTTGTTCATGGTGAAAAAATTAGTAGACAGAAGATTTTTAATTAAACATTAAGTTAAATTTAAAATGTATGCATGCAATAATAAATAAACATTTTATAATACTTGTGAATAAAAATAAACAACATAAAATAGTTGCTCTTTAGTATAGGAAAATGGCAAATGGATTTGGGATAGAAGTGGTACATAAGAAAATATGTAAACAAGATGAGCGCCTTGCATGATTCAAAATGGTAATGTCCCATGAATTAAAGCATATTAATGCAACCCTCAACCTTAAATATAAAATATATAGAATAAAAAATTTAAAAAACAAATGAATGAAAGAAGAAAGGAAGGAAAGAAGAAAGGAGAGAGGGAGAGAGGAGGAAATAGTATGGACAAATCTCAATTACTTAAAAAGCAAGATTTTCACAAAATATTAGATAACTAAAAATTATATGTAGAAATTTTTATTCAAACTTGAACAAATTCATCAGAATATATTATTTGAATGTCACTTTATACATATAAGACTCATGTGATGAAATTTGTCTAGTCAACATAGAAATTAGAACTCAAAAAACTCCAGGGTCTCTTTCTGCTAGAACAAAGGTATTAGGCTTAGGATTCACTAAAAAGACTTGCCCAGCAAGATATTGATTCAAATAGGCAACCTAGCTCTTAAAAAACCTACCTTTTCAGAAAGTCTAATATTTTGCTTTCTGCTTGTAAAACGAAAAGAGCAGGAAAACATGAAGATTTTACTGGTGGCAATAATGAAGATTTTCAATAGCTTCAAGTTTGAAACTCTGAAGCAGCAATGCTACTAATGGCAGTAGCAACTGCAATAAAATCAACTGTCTACCATTTATTGCTTGACAGCTACAGTGGCAAATATTTTGCTTTAGCAGGTCAGATTATGGTTAGAGTATTGGATACTTTCCCTGGAAACTGGTCTTTGTATCCTTTATAGCCTTTATTAAAGGTGTTTTTTGTTTAAACTAGACAGAGATTTTATTTGCAACTGAGAAAACAGACATTAAAAATTAAAATATGTTCTCAAAAGGGCAGTGTTATAGGCAACAATCTTTTAAGGACATGAGAATATAGACCAGTGATTTGATTGGTTGTGTTTTATTGTAGCAAGATTTTCTTTATTATTAAAAGATGGGAGTTTATTAATGCCTGACAGAGACTGGCATATGTATCATCACCTGTGGGGTACCTCAAATAAAGTGATTCTTGAAGATAGTATTTTTATACCAGCTTGAATTCAATTATTTCTCACAGGTGACTAAATTCCACCTGTTTTATGGTAAAAAAAAAAAATTACGAGAAATACATGAAATATGAGAAAGACTGGTTGTGTCTAATTGCATTGTAGAATTTGAAGAAATAAAATAAGTGGCCCAAAGTTTGAAGTCTCAGCTCAAATAATACTGAAATGTCAAAGAGTCTCCACTCTATAAATATCTCACATTTTCTTACAGTGAAAACAATGACAAAGCCAGCCACCAAAATCTCACTTTCATTATACAGAATTCCTGAATTACAAAGATGTTTGAATTTACTGGCTTGCCTTCTAAGGAAATGCTCCTTCATGTCTTCAATACGAAGTCCATACCTTATCTAAGACCCTTAACTAAACAGAAGGAAGCAATTTTCTTTCTGTCCAAAGATATTACTCCATCTGAACTCAAGATCCTAATATTTTCTTTGGAACCAATTATCTGGTTAATACTGGGGCAAGAAGTTTGTTGAACCTGAGACTAGCAAAATTCTATAGCTTTAATTTGCAAAAGTATTGGAAATAAGTGTGAAAATGGATTTTACATGTATCTTACACAGGAGTGAGAAATAATTGAATTCAAGCTGGTATAAATGTTTGATTAGAGATTCTGGATTCAATAAGCTTCTCCAAGTAGCTGGCACAGGTGCTAAATGCTTCTTCTATTAGTTGACCAAAATCTGCTCTGAAAGGTGGCCTAAGTTACATAAAGTTCAGATACTACGAATGCCTTGTTTTTTTATAGAAAGCATTTTAAAAGGCATTTTCAGTAATGAAATTGTTATTTCATTACTGAAATAGCAATGTTAAGTTGAATTTACTGAATTTATTTTTTAGAACTTATGAAATCATTTACTAATAATATTTTCAGAAAAGCCCCAGAGGACATTTGTTTTTCATAATATTGAGAAATAAATTGATAAGGACTGTGCCACATTGATAAACAACATTTCTATAATATTTTCTATTCTCTACACTTGAGAACACAGAGGTTGCAGCTGTAGTAAAATGATTTTATGATTTCTTTAGGGCTCGTTTATGAAAAAGGTCAAGTAGTATTTTACTACTGGAAGGAAGGTGGGCATAGATTTCAAAATAGGCAATAGAATTTACATAATAAAAAAAATGGTACTCTAGCATTCAGAACCAAAGTAATTTGATTTATATGACCAGCAAAATCAAGTTCTGAGCAATCAAAATTTCATGGCCTAGTCATTTAATCACTATCCTCAGCAAAAAAAAATAATGACATCTTTTTATAGACTGATCAGTGAGAGTTACCTAAACATTTCAATTCCTAGCTTAATGAAAGATTCTCCTCTTTAAAAATCACATTTTTAAATATTTTCTGAATATAATTTTTAATCTGAACAGTCATACATGCATTGATGTCATGAAAATAAATCAATAAGAAAATGCAAGAACAAATTATAAATTTTAAACAAATTAATTAAAAAAGGAATTTGTTTCTCAAAAAAATAAAACAATTCTTAGCAGAGATTGCAACTAAAGTTAAAATCTGATGAAAGAAAATTTATATATAAACTATATATATAAACATATAATATAGATATCATTCTTCAATTTAATGCTTAAAAAATGTTCAGGCATTGGGAGTGATATCAAAACCATGGCAGTGTGCGGAGTCTCCCCGGATCTCTTCCCTTGAAATAACAATAAACTAAACATCTAAAACTTAACCTATGACACCCAACTGGCACACAAGCACATCTGAGTGAGTGATCTGTGCATAAGAGCTTCAAAGGTTGAAATCAATGCCCCCTCTGGGGGCATTGATTGGGAGGAACAAAGAAGCTGTCACATGCAGCTGAAGCTCCCTGTAGGAGGAGAGAGAGAGGAGAATTTGCACCCAGTTCTTCAAACAGCACTGCTGTTTCAACATGATCTTCATGTTCCAATGAGGAAAACCCTGGAGTAAGAGCAGAAAGAAGAACTGGAACTAAGTGCAGAGGGGCAACAGCTGTGTGTAAATAGCTGCAGCTGTGAAGCAGGAGGCTGCAACATGGAGCAGAGCAACAATTCCCACTCACCAATCCAGAGCATGCCCTCCCTCTACCCCATATCATTCCAGATCTAGCACCACAAAGCCCCAAGATAATTTGCACAACCGGTACTGAAACAGAAACTATGGGCAGTACCATAGACAGGGGTTGAGACCGAGGGCAGTTGATAATGGTTTGACTATCCAATATATTAGACAGAGGGGGAAAAAAGCATCATTTGCCTCAAAGCAAGATTCTTGAACACCACCTACTGGCAATCAAAAACAAACAAACAAAATAAAACAAAAAACCCTCCTTATTAACAGGTTAAAGACATATATAATAATCTTTCTAAAAAAAAATAGAGTATATTCTTATTAATTCCAAGCATAGAAATAGTCCTTCAGACACCATGAATAACCAAGGTGACAGGGCAGCTCACTACGAGAAAAAAAAATTCAGAAAATAAGCTTAAAGACATAGAAATATGTGATTTAAATGACAGAGAATTCAGAATTACATTTTTGAAAAAACTCAATGAGATGCAAGATAAATCTGATTGACAATTCCAAGAGATTAGAATCAAAATGGGCCAACAAATGAATTTTTTAGCAAGGAGATTGAAACCCTCAAAAAGAATCAAATAGAACTTTTCGAAATTAAGAACAAGTTAAAAGAGATGAAGAATAAAATAGCAAGCTTAGGAAATAGAGTTGAACTGATGGAGGAAAGAATTAGTGATATTATTAAAGACAGTAATCTAGAAATGATTCAGAAGGATGTAGAGAGACCTGGGAATGAAAAACAAACAAACAAACAAGAGCTTTACAAGAACTATCTGATATCACCAGGAAAACACCACCAGAATAATGGGTATACCAGAAGGAGATGAGAAGGATAAGGGAACAGAAAGCATATTCAAATAGTTGACAAGAATTTCTCAAATCTAAAGAATAAGCTGGTTCTTGAATATAAAAAGCTAACAGAAAACCTAATTATCTCAACACAAAAAGGCCTTCTACAAGACACATTTTATCAAAATTGTCAAAAATTGATGACAAAGAAAGAATTCTCAAGGAATCTAGGGAAAAGATGATAGTAACCTATAAAGGAAAACCCATAAGACTATCTTGGGACTTCTAAACACAAACCTTAAAAGCAAGGAAAGAATGGAACCAAATATTCAAACTATTAAGTGAAAGAAATTACCAGCCAGAAATAATATATCCAGTAAAGCTCTCCTTTAGGTATGAAGCAGAAATAAAGACCTTTACAGACATACATAAGTTGAGAGAATTTTCTGTTATGAGGTCCGCATTATAGGAAATACTGAAAAAAGTAAGCCCACCTGAAACAAAATGACAAAAAAAAAACTACATAATTATGAGTAAGACAATTAGAAGCAGACAGAAGCAGGGTAGTGCAACCATTATTAAGAACAAGGTATTATACACTTAGACATTAATAACAATCTCTAGTGCAAGTTAGAAATGACTGTTCAGCATACATAAGGACAATTTGCGACAATAATAACAGAAAAGAGAAGGGAACAAAGATCTAAATTTGCAAAGGAGAATGGAGATAGGCACACACAAAAGAAAATAGACTGAGAAACATAACATAAAACAAGAAGGACCAGAGGAAAAAAATCCACCAAACTCCATCAAATTAAAATAACAGACAAAAACACAAGGACAAAGAAACATGAAAACACCAAAATACCAGAAAACAAAAGATAAAATCGCTATAGAAAAGTCTCATATTTCAATAATTACCCTAAATGTAAATAGACTGAACTCACCAACAAAAAGGCACAGAGCTGTGGATTGGCTCAAAAAAACAACCCAACCATACATTGCCTTTAGGAGATACACATCAGCTACAAAGAAAAATGTAGACTTAAAGTGAAAGGGTAGAAAATGAAAAAAAAAAAAAAAAAGTAAATGGCATGTAGAGAAAAGTGGATGTAGCTGTACTTATATTAAAATAGACTTCAAGTTAAAAAAGATAAAAAGAGACATTGAGGGACACTTCATAATGATAAAGGGAATCATATATCAAGAAGACATAACACTTATTAATATCTATGCTCCAAAATATATAAAGCAATTATTAACAGAACTAAAGGAGGAAACTATCAAACTAGGGGAAATAAATATTCCACTGTCAGATATGGATATATCATCTAAACAGAAAAGCAATAAGGAAATAACATTCTTAAGTGATACATTAGACCAATTGGACAAAATTGACATTCACAGAGTCTTTCATCTCAAAAAAGTTGCATATTCATTCTTCTCTAGTGCACATGGAACAGTCTCAAGAACTGACCACATGTTGGGACATAAAACTAGTCTCAACAAAAATAAGAGGACTGAAATTATACCAACCATATTTTCTGATCATAATGCTTTGAAGCTGGACATTAACTGTAAAAAAAAAAAAAAAAAAAAAAAAAAAAAAAAAAAAAAAAAAAAAAAAAAAAAAAAAAAAAAAAAAAAAAAAAAAAAAAAAAAAAAAAAAAAAAAAAAAAAAAAAAAAAAAAAAAAAAAAAAAAAAAAAAAAAAAAAAAAAAAAAAAAAAAAAAAGGAAGAACCACAAACAGGTGAAGATTAAACAACATGTTACAAAGAATGACTGGGTAAAAAAAATAAAAAGAGAACTCTAGAGATAGATAGAAAAGAATGATAATGATAGTACAATATATCAAAACTTTTGGGACACAGCAAAAGCAGTAATATGATGAAAATTCATATCATTATAGGCTTATCTGGTGGGGGAGATAAAAAGAATGAGCCCAAATAACCTAAGAGTACATCTTTAAAAACTAGAAAAAGAAGAACAAAGTAAAACAAAAACTAGCCAAAGGGAAGAAATAATCAAAATTAAGGCAGAATTAAATTAAATGAAAACAAAAAGACAATGGAAAAATAAATGCAATAAAGAGCCGAATTTTTGAGATTAATCAAATTGACAAACTCCTGTCTAGACTCAGTAAAGAAAAAAGAGGAAGACACAAATAAACAAAATTAGGAATGAAAGAGTAGTTACAATCGATACCACAGAAATACAAAGGATCATACAAGCATTCTATGAAAAACTATATAAATCAAATTTAATAACTTAGAAGAAATGGACACGTTCATACAACTTTCCTAGACTGAATAATAAAGAACTGGAAAATCAAATAGACCCATCAGCGATATGAAAATTGAAACAATCATTAAAAATCTACCCAAAAGTAAAAGTCCAGGACCAAATGGCTTCACTAGTGAATTCTATCAAATATTCAAAGATTTAATACTTCTTCTTCTCAAACTCTTCTAAAAATTCAAAATGGAGGCAGTACTTCCCATCATATTCTATGAGGTCAACATTACCCTGAAACCAAAGCCTGGTAAAGATAATCAAAAAAGAAAATTACAGACCACTACCTGTAATGAACATAGATGCAAAAATCTTGAATAAGATATTAGCAAATCGAACCCAACAACATATTAGGCTTATCCCAGCAGCACGTGGATGATTTAACATATGCAAATCGATTAATGTGATACATCACATAAACAAAATAAAGAATAAGGATCATATGATCATATCAATAGATACAGAAAAAGACTTTGACAGAATACAGCATCCATTTATGATTAAAACACTTAATAAAACAGGTATAGAAGGAAAATATATCAATATAATAAAGGCCATATACAACAAACTCTTAGTAAATATAGTTAGCAGTGAAAACTAAAAACTTTTAGTCGAGGATCAGGAACAAGACAAGGCTATGCAGTATCACTACTATTATTGATTATAATATTGGAAGTCCTAGTGAGTACAATCAGGCAAAAGAAATAAAAGGCATCCAAATAGGAAATGAATAAGTCAACATATACTAGTATTGCCAGCAGCTGAGTCTATACTGAAGGAAAACTTAATTTTCACATTTCTGTCCATCTTTTTAGCTCTTTTTTGTTGTTCTTGTTCTACTTCAGGTTAGAAAATAAGTGGAAAAAAAATATATAAAGACTCTACTGAGAAATATAGCATATATGTGTGCAATGTTTTCTCTCAGAGAATTTAAAAAAATTGTGAACATGTATTTAAGATGGATAAAAGATCTAAAGTGTTCACAATGATTCTTAGTGAGTTATTTAAATACTTTTATATCATCTGGGATACTCCTGAATATTTTTCTCAGTTTTATCAACCAGAACCAACTATAAACTCAACTGCATGCATTTTGTTACTCTTAAGTTACAATCACTTGATTTACCTGATATATCGAACACTCATATTATTTTGACCAAGACTTGATTAGCAACAGCATTCTCTTCTCAACACAATCATTCCACAATCTTTAAACCTATGCTAATATTATATGGCTAAGTCCAATTGAATTCAGTTAATTACATCTTGTTTCACTGAGTACTGCTGACCATGATGTCCATACTGACCAAATTCCACCTTACGCACTAATGAGGTGACAAGTTTACACCCTTGGACTGAGAGGTGTAGCCAGAGAATAGAGGGAAGTTAATAATGTGTTGGCTTTTAATGTTCTCCCCACCCCCAGATAACTGTTGTTGATAAAAATAAGTTGTAAATTACTTACAAGCTTTGAATAATTATTGTCACATAATGTTGAATTATTAATTCAATCATAGTTTATCTTTGGTTCTATTTTACCAGAAAAAAAGTCTTTGGTATTAATTTGTATATAAAAGTGAATATTTGAGGAAGAAATATGGCAAAACAAATATCTCAAGCAGAATATTCTCTATTCCCTAATAATTTACTCCCTAATAATTTCAAGATTTTCTTA
Organism: Macroglossus sobrinus; assembly: GCA_004027375.1. NCBI lineage: Eukaryota > Metazoa > Chordata > Mammalia > Chiroptera > Pteropodidae > Macroglossus > Macroglossus sobrinus. The sequence goes on along the minus strand of PVKZ01001417.1, from coordinate 125,032 downwards.
TGGAAGTTAAATGTGTTTTCATGTGGTTGTACATAGTTCTAACATTGATAAATGGATTTGTCAATGAAAAATTCATTTTGTGCATTCTTATAAATAATAAAAGTATACTTTAATCTGCAAAGAAAATTCAGCTGTGATGCAAAATAAATTAACAAACAACCAAATAACACCTGCCTGATTACATGCTAAATTAATAAATTAAAAAGCTTAAAGTAAATAAAACAACAAAAACATGTAGTTTTGAACTGTAATAATTGCACTGCATGGAATCATAAGATTAAAAATTTTTGCTACACATGGATTTGAGTCAGAAATGTATATTTAATAAAAAAATTCAACTAAAACATTTTTTTTCTGTCCATAAATGTGTTTGCTAAGAAGGCCTTAGTCTTAATTTCTTTAAAACTAAAACAAAACAAACGAACAAAAAAACGCATTTTAAGATGTATTCTACTTCAAGTCCTAACTATGGTTTGTGAGAAGCTCTCTCACAGATCTCAGGCAACTTGGCCCTCAGCTGCAGAAGATAACTGACAGAGCTCAGCCTAAGTTACATGATTTGGTTGGACATCACACTTACCTGCTTGATTTGTGGTTACATTTACAGACACATACTGCCGGGCTCCTGGGCTCAAGTCGGACACTCCATTCACTGCCTCAATCTCAAAGGTATAGTTTGTGTGAGAGAGCAGATCCACCATCATGACAGAGGTGTTTTTCAGGCCGATTTGCCGGGGGAGGTACCTGACATGAGCTCCACACTCATCACACACACCTGCATGGGAGTTGCACTTCTTGCATGCAATATAATATAACACATCTTTCCTTCCACCAGTGTCAGCAGGAGGAATCCATTCCAGAAAGACACTAGTTTCATTAACATTTGAGATGGCATTCCGAGGAGCTGAGGGGGGTCCTGGTTTGCAAAAAAAAATATGTTGAGAAAAACATATTTTAAGATGATAAAATTAGGCATTGTTTACTATACAAATCCCTGGTCTGAAGGAGAAAAAAAAAAGATTTGCAAACAATTTTTTAAGTAGAGAGAAAATCAAAGTGTCCTCTTTTGTAATAGATAGTCTGAAAAATCTTATTATAGTTTTAGACAATAGTGAAGTTTATACCCTACAGAATGACTTATCTTGGAATTGTTATGCCACTAGTTCAATAAAGCAGATACTTTGCTTAAAATGTAAATAATTATGGAGTGAAACTATATCTACAAAAAGTAATGTTAGATAAAATTATATATTTAAGAACTGGCAAGTCCTTTGGCAAACAAAAAGAAAAATCCTCTTTGGAGATTCAACTAATTATTTCCAAGTTGTCTTTGAAACTTAGGAAGCAAACATGAAGGATTACTAAGCAATGAGCACAGATAAAAATGAGATTTTTCACTATGGCTCTTGACTACAACTTCTGCTGCAAGAAAAAAAATAGCCTTAGATTATTTCAAAATATGTTGTATATCTACTCATAAATCACCAACAATTAGAAACCTTCCTTCATAAGTCAAGAAAACACTAGTATTTAAGTAGTTGGTCAACACTACAACCTGTAAAAAAGTTTCTTTTACTTTGAGATTGCTTTAATATGGTGGCTCTCCGTAGATTACAACTTTTACTTAATAAAAAATTTAAAATTTATTTTAAAAATAACTCTCAAAAACACTACAATAAGAATGAAAGTATTTAGATCCTGAAAGATAAACAGAGCAAATTTATATATAAATAATTAATAATATTCATTTGTCTACTTCTTCAATTATTTATAAAACAATAATTAGCACACTAAAGAGAACAGAAATTGATTACATATCAATTGTGATAAATATACCACTCTGGAGGGGATGTTGATAATGAAAAAGGCTATGCATGGGTGGGGGCAGAGCAGTATGGCAAATCTCTGAAGCCTTTTTCTAAATTTTGCTGTAAAGCTAAAATTTGTCTAAAAAATAAAATATTTAAAAAAACTAATTGCATAATATCTAACTGTATAGTTCATTTTCAGATACTTATAGTTAAAATTTATGTCAGTTGTTAATGTTATATGATCAGATGTTCTCAAAGAAAAAAATAAATTTATATGTGTTTCAGACATAATTAGTAAAAATTTACTGATGAGAAATAAGACTATGATGTTAGCTGAATGGTTTATAAGCATAAATTAAGCAAATTTAAGATGACATAACTTAGTTATATTTATATGCATTGTCTCTTCTAAAATCAGATTTGTATTAATTTCTACTTAAAATTTATTAAGCCATGACTGTAGAGGACTAAATTTTAAAATGATAGTATTTACAAAATGTCATTTAAATCAAAGGACCTCATAACCTAAAAGTTGCCATTTTTGACAAAACAATTCCCATTTTGGCAATATTTATGGTTGAACCATGTGAATTTTTCCATACATACAACCTCACACACTTTAATATGGAAAAGTCTCTTTTAAGTTGAAATAACTTTGAGATGGAAAGAGAAGTATTATTTTTTTACTATAACTTTTAGCTTATTTAATAGTAGAAAGTTATGAAGAAATTGTAATTTGAGATAAAAATGTTTCAGGTTTACTTCTGAGAAAAAGGTAAAATATACCTGAAATATGTCTAGTTCTGAAAGATATCAAACTTCTGAGCTTTTTTTTCCCCTGCCAACTGAACTATACCAGGATATGACATCTTTCTTCTAAATCGGTAAAAATGCAGCAAAGTCTGACTGTTGTTTTTCTTCTAACCCCGTTACTAGCAGCCCCACAATATTTAGATCAGGGCGCATATGCCTTTTTATGTCAAGATGAAATTCAAATTCAAGAGAAACCTAAAGTAGAAGCAGGGGCTCAGACTGACTTGCACCCAAAAATGATGTATTGTAATTCCACTGCCCACTAATAGATGTGATGTATGAACCGAAGTAGAGTTATGAAAAGTACTCTCAATTTAAAAATTTTTCTTAAAATTTTTATGTTGGTTTGATTTTCTCTTCCTGTAGGTTAATTAAAAGTAGCTGGAACCATAAATTTATTTCCAAAGAGCTAAAGAGAGGAGACAAAGAGAAAGCAAAAAATCTAGATTTTCATCTGAACATCGATCAAGCCACCCATTCAAGGTATCACATTCAGTGCTTATAGTAGTATCAATGCAACTAAAAACAGAACTCACACACTCACAGATTATATATTAGAAAGATTTACATGAGTCCCAAGAATCTTTTTGAGAAATGCATACAAATTAGTGTTCTTTTGAGACACAGTGCTAGGAATATACACAACTGGAGACAGAGAAAATATGAAGTCTCAGGTCCTAAAAGAGTGCTAAGCAAACTTTGCCACCAGAGTACAAGCTCTCCTCATTCCCAAACCTAACAAACTTACAGAAAGAGAGACTCTCACTTATTCTAAGAGAAATATCATGGCTGGACCACTTAAGTAAAATAATAATTAGAAAATTAATGAAATTCAAAAGGTAATTCAAGAAATAGTTTTCTTTCCCTAATTTGACACTCTATTGTCTAGCCAACATTTCTCCCAACTAACCTGAGCATTCTTTAGCTATGAATAATCAAAATAATCTCTATTGCAACCAAAATGCATTACATTCAATCATACTTTATACTCGCTATTCTAATTTATCCTCCCCAAATTGTATATGATAGTAATTTATTCATTTGAAGAGAAATTGTTTATAATTAGTAATTACTTAACCCATAAAATCATCAGCCATGTGATAAAAAATGATCTTTAGCAATGTAAAGCAAATTAATATTAATGATTTAAGAATTTTGAAAATGTTTCACTGACAGTATAAAATTCAGACACTGAAATTCAGATAAAATTTCAGTTGGTGATTATTTGATTAAAGGAATCGTATGTCTTTATGTTTAATACTAGTGAATACTAAATTTCAAAGAGCTTTGTTATCATTTTGAGAGCAACTACAGCATAATGGCATCTAAAATAGTAAAACAAGGCATGTCATGAAAATTTAATGTTATGGAGAGAGAAATTTGCTTTTCTTCATTTTCATTTTCTGTTTTTGTTTGATTTGCTACAAAGACCGTGAACGTAGAAAAACTATGAGAGTATTGTCATCAAACAAATATTTAAATGTTTCCTCCCTAGAAATATGTGGAATACTAGAAAAACAAAACCACCAATACCATTAATAAATGTGAATGCATCCACCGCAATTGTTGGAATTAGGTGCTAATATTCATCACTCTAATTATATTATTACCTGATCATGTAATTAATAATAGATAAGAACACTCACTCAAAAGAAACATGACAACTGCTTGAAAATTTTAGCTAAAATACTGGTTTTATATTTGACTCTTACATCTGAGTTACCAATGCCTGGTTCTCTGTGTTCTTGTAGAGTTGACTGTCTTTACAAATGACCTTCTCATTGGTCTTTGAAATTTAGAGGGGCAAGTTTGAACAAGAAGGCAAAAGGCAAAAGTGCCACTGACTGTATGTTTATGTGATCAGAAAGCTGGCTTAGAAGAAGAAAATAGATTATGATGAATAGGGAAATAGATTGATCAAAATCATGTTTGGCTACCACAAACACTAAAAGAACACACAGTAAAAGGAAAAGTTTTATGTCTGTGACTCAGATGTTGAATTTGAAATTAGGAAAAATGGATGCTTCTCAGAATAAATGATAAAAGAACCTCAAATGTTTCAATGCTTACCCAAGAAGATTGAAATGTGGTGAAAAACTATATTGGAAGATTAAAAATTATGTCTGTCTTAGGGGAAATGGTAATAGAATGGAACAGGCTCTACCATGCTCTTTTTAAACTGGTGAAAGCATCACCAAATATCCGTGGGTTTCCTTACTTGTGCATGCCATTGTGGGTGGATCAGACTCCCTCCTGAAATAATCCTTTTCACAGACACAAGAGGTTGAAGCTTCCTCATGGGTATAACTGTGAGGTGGACATTTGCTGCAACTCTGGCTGTGAGGTGAGGCTTTGAAGAACCCAGGTCTGCACACTGTCAAAAGAAATAAGAAACTAAGCTTTTCCCTGGAACAGATGCAGTGTTTGCTTTGTGAATAATGTCATTATTTTGACTAGTATACACAAAGTACATTTAACACAATCTTTTCATTAGTTTCAAATTTTTTCATAAGCTTCTGAATCATAAATACCAGGCTATTCATTCAGATAATCAAATATTTATTTTAAGTATTTAAACATGTCTGAAATGTTATCTATTTTAATGATTTTTTATGCTACAGGAGCTTATAAAAATATATTACAAAAAATAAATACTTATTTGTATTTAAAACTAAAATAATGCTTTGAACATAATTTTTATTCCCTACATTAATATATCATATGTTGAAGAAAAGTACATTTTTCACTATGCTTATAGAATGGTATGGTGCAGAGAGGAGCTTGAAATTTTGTTATTAAATTATTTAGTTAATTAGTAGGTGCTAAAGGCTTTATAAATGTTGTTATATTGTGGAGAATGCATGAATGAACTAGTATATCATTTACATTATATTATGATTTCAGGAGGAGTTGGATTTTAGACATTTAATTTAGATATTACTCCTTTTTAGAGCTATTCATTGATTAAACATAAGTTTACTCTAATATCAGTCATACTTATACAAATTCTAAAGATCTATAAGAATAGAAAATGAGTCTCATTTAATTTTTGCTTTAACAATACTTATCACAGTGTTCATAATTTATGTAATGCATGAATGAATGAATGACATGGAATGAAGATTATAACTAAAGTATTAAAAATCACATAAAAATGTTCTTTGAAATTTTTGTTAACATTTCTAAGTTGATGGCCAGGTAAATAAGTGTTAATGAAGTATACTATTTTATTCCATGTAATCTTTAGACTTTTATACTTTTCTTTCTTCTCTATTGCTAACAGTTAAACCTCAATGTTCCAACTGCTCAGTATGGACAAATTGAAGACTGACAGACATCAAATTTATGGTTTGATTACCTCTTAGGGGTTAGTTTACATAAAGCTAATCAAACATTTATATTTTTTCTATTTTTTAAGTTCACTAAATATGAATATACATATGTGTGTATATGCACTTAAGAACATCTATTCATGAATCAATGAACATTTGCTAACGCTCAAAAGTAAACTTGTACTTCAATAAAATAATTTGACACATGTAATGAGTTGGGGCTAAATTTCATGTGCCGTAAATGATTTGGAGTTTTAGTAATCCATGCTAAGTCTTTCTGCCATCACCATGAATAATCAGGAATTGACAAAACTGAGAAGATACTTTTTTTTTAGTGGACTTAATTATAGCGATAGTAAAGCCTTAATGCTCTGATAAATTCAAAAAGACAGTGAAGGTATTTTAAAGATAAAAAGAGCTTTTTGATAGTATTAGGAACATTTCTGTAGTTAAATGATTAGGCAAAGATTTAAAATACTATTTTTTTTATAATAGAATTGCTGGAACAGCCAGTACCATTCTTAGCTAACTTATCCAATTTTCTTTTATTATCTTTTATTCCAACTTTAAACACTACTTGCTTTCAAAAACATGGAGTGCCAATCCACACACTGAACATGTTTGAAATTCATTTATCATTCATGAAACAAAAGTCCTTTTAATGAGTGCCTTTTAACTTAAAATTTTAATATGATATCACATGGATATAGGAAATAATATAACTGTAAGTAAAAAGTTGATAAATGCATATTTCTGTTCAATAGTTCAACAAAATGCTTTCAGCAAGTGTTGAGAGCCTGAGATTTTGCTTGGTGCTGAGTTACAGAGGTAAACAAGATAAACATGGCTTTGCCTTTATGAATCTTAAAGGTATTTCATTAACAATTATGTATATGAGTATGCTACTTAAGGAAACAAGCTATGGGAGTGAGTATCAACACTTAATTTAGACTGGAAGGTTAAAGAAGATTTTCCTAAGGAAGCTGAATCTTTGCTGAGGTGTAGAGAATTAGGAATATTATCCAGTTCGAATAGGAGTATCACAGTGCCTTAGAAAGAATAATCATTTTAAAGGTCCAAAAGAAATGAAGAGCAAAAAGAAGATGAAAGAAACTAAAGAATTGATCAGGGAGGTAATAAAATAGAGTGGTAGAGATAAAGTAAGACAGGAAAGAGGACACCAGATCACAAACATCTTAATTTATAAATTAAGGTGTTTTAATTTTTTAATTTAATTTTAATTTATGAATAAAGAGAGATCATTCTGAAGTTATAAGCAGGGAAATAATCAGATCAAAGTGGTGTTAAAGAGATCATTTCACAGCAGCATGGTAACAAACTAAAGAGCGTGGATGAAGGCAATTGGCTCTTTTGTTTCTGTTGCTTTGGTCCAGAAAGAGACTCTGTTGTATGACAAGAGAGGGTCCAATGATGATAGATAAGAATAGGTAAATTTAGGAGATAAGTATAATTTGAAATAAACAAGTTTTCATGACATATTAAATGGGTCAGATGAGTAAGTAGCAAATCTTAAGAATGACTGTAAGGTGTTTGTCTTAAATTGCACAGGAAATACTTAAATTGCACAGAAAATGCTATTTTCTCAGATAGCAAACACTAGAAATAAAATGTGTTTAGGGGATGATAATGATTACATTTAAAGCATTATTTAATTTGAGATAGCTGAATAAATCTAAATAGAGGTACAGATAGAAAAAACTATGGGGTTCAATGTTGTCCAAAAATACTACAAAACCATAATTATTCATTGCTTTCAAATCATGGCCCCAAATCCAAATAGAACATATAATGCTACTAGGCAATCTTAGTATTATTTCCTTAGTTAATTTCAGTTTCCAGCATCAACATGATTATGTAGCTTCTTCTCTTCCTTCTAACTCCTTTCAATTTCTGTTCCTTTGTGGCTCCTAGCTGGTACGTTTGTCTGTGTGCTGAGAAAATGTAAGTCATCAGAGAGAAACTTATATTCTTAATACCAAATCTCTAAACCTATATACACTTGTACCTATCTGCTCTATCTTAAATACCTTTATTTGAATTAGGAAGCTCATCTCTTCTCTCAGCAATTTTTAAAGTGTCTACTATCTCTTTAATATGCATATCCTCTCTCTCTCTGTCTTGCTCTCTCAATTTCTCTCCTCAACCTAATTATTCACATAAGCCCAATAAAATGTTTTAGAACTTTGGAATAAAAACAAATCAGAGAAAAATGACAACACAACTCTATCAATCCCACCTCAAATCCTAGTTCTTCCTGTAGCTACCAAATAGTTTGTTCCCCTTCAAAATATTTTTTTTTTATTTTTCTATACATGCATATAGAGTTCCTAATTTTAAATTACACACTGACACATTCTACTCCACTGAAACTACTCAATTAAAAATGCTATTGTTATAATTGCAGTCATCTTGTTGCCATAATAATATCTCAGTAGACTTTGATCAAACTCCCTTTTGTGAAATTCTGGTTAATTTTACCACAAAATGCTACTATCACCTATAAGTTTCTACACAATATTTAAGACACTCTTCAAATTTGCTCCCCTGCAACACTCACTGTCTCCATCCACACTAACCTACTTGTAATTTCCTGCACTTAAGGAACTCTTCTGTCTGTCTTTGAATACTGCAAGAAAAGCATTCCAGATCAAAAAGCCATGAAGTGTAAGTCATAAGAAAAAAAAAAAAAAACTTGTAGCTTAATACGAATGCATTTGGAGGGCACTGTGGGTATTATTATTATTATTTATTTATTATTATTATTATTATTATTTTGAGTGTACTCTTTCTGTCAAGTACTGTGGCCAGGAATGTTTGCAGTGTGGTGAGAACATAACAACTGTGCTCCACACTCTGAAGTTACTATACATTCGAAGATACAAGAAGTAAATAAGTAATAATCAAATGAGGCAAAATTGGCTTTTTATATTTTAATTATGACAAAATTTAACAAACAATTATTTAAGTAACTAACAAAATTTCTCTAAATTCCAACTTTATATGTTTCATTCAAAATAAAGGAAGCTTCGGGAATAAAGTTGTTTCACATGATACTTGTACATTACCTAAATATTATTTGGAAAATATTATATGAAAATTTATTTAAGTTAAGCAAGGAGTAGGAGAAAAAATGCACACTACGTTGATATGTTTCATAAGACTGTTTTGGCAATCCTCTGGAGGGAAGAAAACTATTTTTAGTAATTTCTATTTTAATCCATGCTTCCTGGCTCATTTTAAGTGTTACCTTTCCATGATGTTTGTGTTGACCTACATGAGTACATATTTTTTTTTCTTATACATCTTTTGGAACTTTAAACAATTTATTTAGCCTCTCATGGAAGATAGCAGAATTTTGGTCATAATTTTATGTGTATGAATTCTCATTTAAACATTCTGGAAAATAGAATCTGTTCATTTCATTTTCATCATATGCATAGTCCTGTGTACTGAGTATATACTCATCAGCATTTACTGGTGTAAATAGTACATTCATATACTCAGGGTCATAACAGAAACTTAATAAAAGCTGGTTAATCTAAATTATTTAAATATTTAGTCCAGGCAATTAAAAAACAATATGCACTACATCTATACTTGCTACTTCAGTAGTTTTGCAGAAATTATCAACACTTTAGGTCTTATATTTATAACTTTAAATACAAGGATGTTAATGACATCTATTAAAATTCAGTTTTTAAATCTAATCAGAAAAATCATGTCATCAATATTCAACTGAGTGGAGGTCTTATTTGTTAAATTATGGAAAGGTGCTGCATAATATGATCAGGAACTTTTTTAAGTATGCAAAATTATCAAAAATGATTAAATTGACAATTAAGGATTTTTTTTCACATTTCTTAAGTTGTCAATTGAATTACTTTTAATGTTTTCAAAACATTTTACCCTTAAAAATCCATCACCCTAGGATACCTAAATATACTAATTTCGACAATTATTTTTACAATTTAAAGCCAATTTTCTCAGAGCATGGTCATTGAAAAAATAACAAAGTAATGTAGAAAATTCTGTTTTAGTAATTTAAAATAATTCTCCCCTTTAGATTTAAACTGCATAGACCATTTTAAATATACATATATAAAAAATGGAAATGAAAAAAATGCAGAATGTGCTTGTCTATAGTGTTCATGATATAAATCTTCAAAAACATTATTAAATATATCCTTTTATGCTTTATTAAAAATGATAGAAAATAACTCTGAACAAGATTTTTACCATAGTTCTATCACATATAAGTAATCAGAAGATGTAGCTAAGTCAGAATTATTTTTTAAATAGATTTTTCAAAATGAAATACCCATAAGATAGTTTAGTCCATTTTAAAAGATGTGTTTTTTTAAAAAAATAACATATTATAAGAAAATTATAACTCAAAATATATCCAATAATGTTTATACCAAAATTCAACAATGAGAGTATATTTATCCTCTTATTTAAAATATCTGCTCAGTATAAAAAAATAGGTATTGTATTTAAAAACTGATACAATTAAAATAGATTTTAAACTATAAACTTTAAAATTTGGCAATGCTTTTTGAATACTGACAAACAGAAAAGGAGAAAGATCCCTATTAAGAATTAAAAATTGTTAGCTAATTAAAACATATGTTTAAATTACTGAAAGCAATAAGGCTAATTCTAATATTTAAAAAAATCACAGAACAAGTATATTACTGATGTATATGTTAAATCTTCCTCTACAGTTATATTTTAAACTTAGCTCACCAAATGTTGACTCTAGCTCAAAAATGTATATATTTATAAATAAAGAGTAAAGTCAATTATGTTTTATATTCTTCACATATCCATTCATTCAAAATATGTAATAAACTATGCCTATGTGTCATGAACAGTACTAAACACTGGATATACAAATGTAATTAAGACATGTTCATTGCCATTATGTCATTAAATAACTTAGTCATGTGTGGTGATTCCTTATATTTTGTCTGACACATATTTAGGCATTTATTAATCATTTAATGGTGTTGAATATTAATATACTCAATTTAAAAATGAGCTCCCTTCCACAGTTTAGGATAAGAAATGATCACATCCTCTAGTATTCAGAAGAGCAGAACATCCTTAAATTTATTACAAATGTATTATAGCCAATATCATTCCCTGCCTTATTTCTAAGATTTGAACTTATATATTTCATAACTAACAGCAAAGTTAGAAAATGTACTTAAAATTTTAAATATACTGAAAAAATAGATATAACCAATTTTCAAAAAAAAAATCTAAGCTGAAATGTCATGCTCAAGTAAAGCACACTGATTCAGTTATTATTTATCTCAAAATCATTCCTTGAGAAATGAGTTGGCTTCCTAAGAGAAAATGGATAAGCTAAACTAATTTCAGTTTTACAAGTCAAAATACAGGAGTCTTGCAGAGTATTCATGGAAAGACATTCTGCAATGATGCAACCGGAAATCTCTACACTTAGCCTACATGGCTATGCTTGAGATATAGCAACTGAACCACGAGGCTCATTTGGGCTTGAAATGGACTGACTCATAGCCCCTAAGCTGTGACAATTGCAAATTACAATATTATTATTCTATGTTTATTTAATTACATCTCCCCTCAAATAAAAGCCATATAATTTTAGCTATTTTTCAAAGGCATCAATATAAGAATTAATAAAACAATCTATATAAGAATTAATATTTACCTAAAATAATAGAATCCACAATGTCTCTCATACCACATATTTTTCTCCCTGAAATATTTATTGATGGGATTCCTCTAAAGTAACAAGTCACAATAGATAATTTAACATTTTTATCTTATTAATTTTCCTGGACATTTTTAGTATCTATATAATTTCAATAAATACTTAAGGTGATGAACAGTGTTGCTCTCCTAAACAAATGTGAATCAATTCAGATGATCAGTACACTTCAATAATCATGTATATAGAATATGTATGAGAACATATGTGTATGTTCAATAACACTTTTGATATTTGGTTACAAATTTTCCTCTTTATCAAGAATTGTAATTAGATAACAATTTAGAAGTTAGCAAGGAGAATTTCTGTTGCTGAAATAATTAAAAAATAGATTGAAATATTAGGAAAAGTTGATATAAAATTATGTTTGAAATAAGCATTACACTTTGGTACTCTCAAACATCCTTACTTTACAGAGACTAAAAAAATGTTTACCTAGTAATTGTTAATCTTGACATCAACAAATACAATGTGTAGCTGTCATATTTTCATTTTGGTCTTATGAACAAATTGTGCTTTTGAACAGTCTTTCACAATTAAATTATTCATAAGTAAGAAAACATCAGTTATGAAATGTTTGATAAATCTAATTCTCAGTGAATTTGTACTTTAGAAAAATTCAAAATAAAACTTAAGTTAAATCAAATTAAATGACTTTTTAATTGTTTTTTAATTTATTGGGGTATAATTGGTTAATACAATTATATAATTGTCAGGTGAACATTATAATTTGACATCTATATATTCTATTGTGTGATTACCACCCAGAGTCCAGTTTCCTTCAGCTACCATATATTTGATCCCCTTTAACCACTTCGCCCTCCCCAAACCCCAGTATTTGACCCCCTTTACCTTAACTCTTCTCCTCTACCCTCTACCCTCTAGTAACCACTAGTCCATTGTCTATGTCCCTGAGTCTCTGTTTGTCCAGTTCGTTTGTTGCTTTTAGGTTTATAGCACACATATAAATGATATCATGTGATTTTGAACTTTTTCAATCTGGTTTATTTCGTTTAGCATGATTATCTCAAAGTCCATCCAGGTTGTAGCAAATCTTTCAGTCTTTCTTCTCTTCTTATGGCTGAGTAATATTCCATTGTACATATGTACCACAGCTTCTTTAGCCAATCATCTATTGTAGGACACTTCACTTGCTTCTATGTCCTGGCCACTGTAAATAGTGCTGCTATGAACATTGGTGTGCAAATATCTTTTCGAATATGGGTTTTCAAGTATTTGGAGTAAATACACAGGAGAGGGATTGCTGGATCATATGATAGATCAATTCGTAGTTTTCTGATAATCCTCCATACTGTTTTCCATGGTGGCTATACCAATTTGCAATCCCACCAGCAGTGTATGAGGATTCCTTTCCTCTGCATCCTCTCCAACATTTGTTATTACTTGTTCTGTTTATTATAATTATTCTACATGTTTGCAATAGTATCTCATTGTGGTTTTGATTTGCATTTTCCTAATAGTTAGCGATGCTGAACATCTATTCATATATTTGTTGGCCATTTGTATGTCCCCTAGAGAGAAGTGTCTGTTCGGATCCTCTCATTTTGTTTTTATTGGATCGTTTGCTTTTTTGTTGTTATTGAGTCGTATGAGTTCTTTGTATATTTTCAATATTAAGCTCTTATTGGAGGCATGCTTGCAAATATATTTTCCCATTCAGATGGTTGTCTCTTTATCTTGCTAATGATTTCTTTTGCTGAGCAGAGGCTTTTTAGTTTGATATAGTCCCATTCATTTATTTTTACTTTTACTTCCCTTGCTCTTGAGGTCAAATTCATAAAATCCTCTTTAAGACCAATGTCCTTCAGTTTAGTTCCTATGTTTTTTCTTTGCATTTTATTGTTTCAGATCTTATATTCAGGTCCTTAATCCATTTGGAGTTAATTTTGGTATTTGGTGATAGACAACAATTAGTTTCATTATTTTTCAGGTGGCCTTCTAATTTTCTCAGCACAAATTTATTGAAGAGGCTTTCCTTTCTCTACTGAATATTTTTGTCAAAAATTATTTGCTCATATATATATATATATATATATATATATATATATATATATATATATGGGTTTACTTCTTGACTCTCAACTCTGTTCCACTGATTCGTGTGTCTGTTTCGCTGTCAAAACCATGCTGTTTTGATTACTGTTGCTTTGTAGTATAATTTGAAGTTGGGCAGAGTGATGTGTCCAACCTCATTCTTTTTTCTCAAGATGGCTTTAGCAATTCAGGGTCTTTTGTGCTTCCATGCAAATCTGATGATTTTTTGTTCTATTTCTTTAAAAAATGCTGATGAGATTTTGATGAGAATTGCATTAAATCTGTATAATGCTTTAAGTAATATGATCATTTTAACTATGTTGATTGTTCCAATCCAAGAAATATCTTTCCACTTCTTTGTATCTTAATTGATTTCTTTTAATAGGGTCTTGTAGTTTTCATTGTATAGGTCCTTCACATATTTCATTAAATTTGTTTCTAGGTATTTGATTCTTTTTGTTGCAATTAAAAAAGAAATTATTTTTTCCACTTCTTTTTCTGACACTTCATTATTAGAGTATAGGAGTGCTATAAATTTTTGAACGTTGATGTTGTAACCAGAGATTTTACTATATTTTCTTATGGTTTCTAGTAGTGTTTTTGTGGAGCCTTTAGGGTTTTCTATATAGAGAATCATGTTATGTGCAAATAGTGACAGTTTGCCTTCTTTGTTTCCTATTTGGATGCTTTTTATCTTTCTCTTGTCTGAATGCACTCAATAAGGCCTCCAATGTTATATTGAATAACAGTAGCAATAGTGGACAGCCTTGTCTTGTATCTGATCTTAGAGAAAAGGTTTTTAATTTTTTCACTATTAAGTATAATGTTGGCTGAGGGTTTGTCATAAATGGCCCCCTTTATTATGTTAAGGTACTTTTCTTCTATACCAATTGTGTTAAGTGGTTTGATCAAAAATGAATGATGTATCTTGTTGAAGGCTTTTTCTGCATCTATCTATATGCTCATATAATTCTTATTTATAAAATTTGTTTATGTGGTGTATCACATTAATCGATTTGCATATGTTGAACCATCCCTGTGCCCCAGGGATGGAGCATGCTTGATTGTGGTGTATAATCTTTTTAATATGTTGCTATATTTGGTTAGCTAGTATCTTATTTAGGATTTTTGAATCTGTGTTTATGAGAGATATTGATCTGTAGTTTTCCTTTTTTGTGTTATCTTTACCAGGTTTTGATATCAGGGTAATATTAGTCTCATAAAATGAGTTGGGTAGTATTGCCTCTTCTTCGATATTTTGAAAGAACTGGAGGAGAATAGGTATTAAATCTTTGAATATTTGGTAGAATTCACTGGTGAAGCCATCTGGTCCTGGACTTTTACTTTTTGGTAGGTTTTTGGTGATTGTTTCAATTTTCATACTGCTGATTGGTATATACAGATTTTTCAGATCTACTTGATTCAGTCTAGGATGATTGTATTTTTCTAAGTACTGGTCCATTTCTTCCAGGTTATTAAGTTTGTTATTATATACTTTTTCATAGTATTGTTGCATTTTTTTTTTGTATTCCTGCGATGTTAGTCGTAATTTCCAGTCTTTCATCCCTGATTTTATTTGTGTCCTTTCTCTTTTTCCTTTATTGAGTCCAGCCAGGGGGTTGTCAATTTTATTAACTTTCTCAAAGAACCAGCTCCTTGTTGTATTTATTTTTTTCTATTGTTTTTTGTTTGTTTGTTTGTTTGTTTGTTTTCAATTTCATTTGTTTCTGCTCTAATTTTGATTTTTTTTTCCTTCTGCTGCCTTTAGGCCTCATTTGATCTTCTTTTTCCATTTTTTTTAAGATGAAGCATTAGGTTGTTTATTTGGGTTCATTTTTGTTCTTCGAGTAAGACCTGTACTGATATAAACTTTTTTCTTATGACCACTTTTGCCTTGCCCCAAAGTTTTGATATGTTGTACTATCATTATCATTCATTTCTATGTATCTCTTGATCTCTCTTTTTATTTTTAAGACCCAGTTATTCCTCAGTAGCATGTTGTTTAATCTCCATATATTTGTGGTTCTTCCTGATTTATTTTGCAATTGATCTCTACTTTCAAAACATTATGATCAGAGAATATGGTTGACATGATTTCAACTCTCTTATATTTGTTGAGACTATTTCTGTGTTCTAGTATGTGGTAGATTCTTAAGAATGTTCCATGTGCACTAGAAAAGAATATATAAGCAACTGTTTTAAGATAGAAGGCTCTGTATATGTCAATTATGTCCAATTGGTCTAATGTGTCATTTAAAGATGTTATTTCCTTATTGATTTTCTGTTTGGATGATTTGTCCATATCGACAGTGGGGTATTTAGGTCCCCTACTACGATAGTGTTTTGGTCTGTTTCTTCCTTTAGTTCTATATAATTGCTTTACATATTTTGGGGCTCCCTGATTGGGAGCATAGATATTAAGAAATGTAATGTCTTCTTGGTGCATGATTCCCTTTATTATTATGAAGTGTCTCTCCATATCTTTCTTTACCTCTTTTATTTTGAAGTCTATTTCATCTGATATTAGTACAGCTACTCTCACTTTTCTCTGAATGCCATTTGCCTGAAATATCATTTTCCACCCTTTCAATTTGAGTCTATATCTGTCTTTGGAACTGAGATGTGTCTCCTAGAGGCAGCATATACTTGAGTTTTGTTTTTTGATCCATTCTGGAACTCTATGTCTTTTTATTGGTGAGTTCAGTCCATTTACATTTAGGGTGATTATTGAAACATGAGGTCTTCGTATAGCTATTTTATCTTTTGCTTTCTGGTAGCTTGGTGTTTCCTTTGCTTTCTTATCCTTGTGTTTCTGTTTTCTTTATTATGCTTGGCTTCTGTAGGTTTTGTCTCTGGTTCTTTTTATTTTATATTATATACTTCAGTTCCGAATCTTTGGTGTGTGGATACCAATATAATATGTAAAAAATAGTTATATATATACAGTCACCCATTTTCTTCTATGCATGCCTTATCTCCATTCTTCATTGTAAATTTGGGTGTTTGCATCCTCCCCTTTAGAGTCATTGTTATCTCAATTTGCCCCAATGTATGCTGAATGTTTATTACTATCTTGTTATAGGAATTCTCTTCTTGTTACTTAAGCTTGTAATGCCCTGTTCTTATTAAGGGTTGTACTCCTCTGCTTCTATTTGCCTAATTATGTTTTTTTTTTCATTTTGTTGTTTTGTTTTAGATAAGCTGACAACTTTCAGTATTTCCTGTAGTGCAGGCCTCATAGTGGAAAATTCCCTCAATTTTTTTATATGTCTGGAAGAGTTTTAATTTCTCCTTCACATCTAAAAGAGAGATTAGCTGGATACAGTATTCCAGGCTAGTAGTTTCTTTCACTTAATAGTTTAAATATTTGATTCCATTCCTTTCTGGCTTGTAAAGTTTGCACTAAGTCCGATGATAATTTTTTTTTTTATTTGTTACCATCTTCTTTTCCCTGGTTTCCCTGAGAATTATGTCTCTGTTATTGATTTTTGATAACTTTTTACAATATGTCTCAGTGAAGGCCTTTTATGAGTTTAGATAATTGG
The DNA here is from genome assembly GCA_004027375.1 of Macroglossus sobrinus. NCBI lineage: Eukaryota > Metazoa > Chordata > Mammalia > Chiroptera > Pteropodidae > Macroglossus > Macroglossus sobrinus. Next base: position 107,697 of record PVKZ01001417.1, on the reverse strand, counting down.
GTGTTCTGTTGATTTGTTGAGTTCCAAGCTCCAGCTTATTCATTAGATTTGGAAAATTCTCAGCAACTATTCATCTGAAAATGCTTTCTAGTCTCTGCTCCTTGCCCTTGCCTTCAGTAATGTCCATTATTCTTATGTTTCTTCTCCTGATGGTATTAGTTAGTTCTTGTATTTCTCTTTCATTATTTTTCATTCTTTGGTTGCTCTTTTCTTCCTTCTGATTTATTTCTAGATTTCTATCTTTGATATCACTGATTCTTTCCTCTATTTAGTCGATTCTATTTCCCAAGCTTGCTATTTCATTTTTCACCTCTTGCAGTGTGTTCTTCATCTCCAGAAATTCTATTTGGTTCCTTCAAGGGTTTCAGTCTTCTTGCTCTGCTCATCTAGTTGTTTTTTTCAATTCTTGAAATTGTTGATTTGAGTCATTTTGGATCTCATTGAGTATTTTCAGAAGTACCATCCTGAATTCTCTGTCACTTAAGTTGTATATTTCTATGTCTATAAGCTTATTTTCTAGAGATTTTTCTCTTTCTTTCTGAGATACTTTGTCACCTTGGTTGTTCATTGGTGTTTAATGAACTATTTCTCTGCCTGGGCATTAATGGAAGTGTATTCTGTTGTTTTTTCAGAAAGAAGATTTATTATATAAAGGTCTCTCTTTAGCTTGCTGCAAAGAAGGCACTTTTCTTTGGGTTTCCAGTAGGTGGTGTATAAGCTTCTTGGATCCCTGTTTTATATAAAGCCTAAATGTCTTTTTTCTTTTCTTATAGATATTTAATCACACTTGCTACTCAGTTTCAGTCCCTGTCAGTGTTAGCAACAGTTTCAGTAGTGTTTGCTTAGATTCCCCTGGGTGCCTTGGTGATTGGTCTCGGCAGGAATGTGGGGAGGGGCCCTCTGGGTTGGTAGTTGATGGCTGCAGCTCAGCCTTAGTTTTGCAACTGGGGCCAGTAAAAATAAATTGTTGTTTCTTGTGGTCCCATCCCACTTCTCTGCTTTCTGTCCCAATGACTGCACCCTGCTGCTAGCTGTTGATAGAACTTCCAGAAGTTTTGTCACTTTCAGGTAGACTGATCAGGAAATTCACAGCACTTTCACCCCTCCTTTTTATCCTACAAGGAGCTCCGGTGGCTGTGAGAGGCAGCTTCTTTATTTCTCCCAGTTTGCTGCCCAGCACCCGGGATTCTGACCTGTGGTAGCTCTTATGTGCAGATCCCATGCTCAGATGTGCTGGTCTGCAGTTTTGGTGTTTTTTGTAGAATTTTAGGGAGAGAGAACTGAGGATGTCTCTCATTTCGCCATGTTTCTTTGCCATATCAACTTTTTAATTTTAAATGGTGAATCTTTTGTTATTTTATTTTATTATGCCTTCAACTGGTGAAAGCCATAAAGCCAAAAAATCCAGTAGATGGCTGGGTTATAAAACATTGAGAAAATAGACATTAATTCTTTTAGAGCAACTAAAACTTCACACTATGCCTAGCAAATATTTTCAACATATTTTCATGGGCTGATTGGCTTAATCCATATCTTCACAAGTAATTAATATTTATAATTATTTTGTAAGTTTAGAGGAAAGCCAGAAATCCATGTTTTTGAGAATGAATTCACTATGGAAAATTGTATAAAAGGGAAAATCTCTGGAAGAATTCTAACTCACTAAAAACCATGACACAAATTTCATCATTTTTTTATTAATAATAAAACACATATTATCTTTTCTAAATTAAATGCTCTCCCATTAGTTCACTTAGCATTTTCTCTCATCATAGGCAAGAATAATTTTGTTGTACAAGCAAATTGTCTGATAAAAATTAAATACTAGTAAAATATAATGACATAATCTTGCATCAGCTTTTAGTGTTTTTTTTTCATTATTCAGTGTTTCAATCAATGCACTTTTCTGAACAATATTTATCATAATATGAATTTTCTTTTACCTCAATAGTGAGATGTATAGTTTAAATATTAAGCTGAATGATTTATCCTGTAATTGAAAGAAAAGCTTATGGTTTGAGTATTTGATTCGAAGTATCCATTATTTCCAGAATCATATAGTGAAACCCAGTTTGTTTAACTTATGTCTGTATGGTCATAAAATAAGTCCAGTTATGAGTAATGAAATTACTAAGTTTCTGTTAATACAATAACATTTTCAGGAAGTGACAAAAACATCCAACACAATATGTGTTATAAAAGTATATGCAAGGTCTGGATCGGAATCTTGGTCTTGACAGCTAAGGAGAAGATATTGTTTTCTGTTATGAACATTTCTCCTGATACCATTGAGCGCTACATGTTAGTTCACTAACTTAGAAGACAATACTACTTGTATAACAAAATTATATATGCTTTTATATATGCTTTGATAATGGTGAAAAAGTGCAGATTAAATATGTACTATTTTGAAATAAAGAATACAACATTATATATAGTATAAATGCATTAGTTATTACAGGTTCTCTTTAAAAATCAACACTTACAACAAAAGAAAAATGTATTCTTCATTCCAGTCAAAAAATTATTTCCCAGATTAATTATAATTTAATATTAAAACATTAACAATACAAGGATACAGAATTAATATTCAGTGGATATTAAAACCTGTGAAACCTGTGGATGAATGCTACCTCACTAAAAACCATGACCAACATCCAACACAACATGTGTTCTAAAAGTATATGCAAGGTCTGGAAAAGAATGTTGGTCTTGACAGCTAAAGAGAACATACTGTTTTCTATTATGAACAGTGGCATATTTATACACCAATGATGAACTTTCAGAAAGAAAAATTAAGTAAATAATTCCATTTACAAGTGCATTGAAAACTAGAAAATACCTGGAAATCAAATTAAGTAAGTAAGTAAAGCACCTATTCTCAGAAAATTATACATCATTGAAAAAAAAAGAAATTAAAAAAGATACAAATTAATGGAAGCATATACTGTGCTCATGGACAGAAAGAATCAACATCATTAAAATAGCCAAACAACTCAAAGCAATCTATAGAATCAATGCTATCTCTATCAAAATACCAATGAAATTTTTCAGAGAGCTAGAACAAATAATCCTAAAAGTTATATGGAACCATAAAAGACCCCAAATAGGCACGGCAATCTTGAGAAAGAAGAACAAAGTTGGAGGTGTCATACTCCCTGATATCAAACTATATTACAAAGCTACATTAATCAAAGCAGCATGGTACAGGCATAAAAAACAGATATATTGATCAATGGAACAGAATAGAGAGCCCAGAAATAAATCCACATTTATAGGCTCACTTAATATATGACAAAAGAAGCAAGAATATACAATGGAGTAAGACAGTCTCTTCAACAAATGGTGCTGAAAAATGGAACAATACATGCAAAAGAAAAAAAAAACTGGACCATCTTCTTACACCATATACAAGAATACACTCAAAATGTATTAAGACTTGAAACCATTAAACTTCTAAAAAAAACATAGGCAGTAAACTCTCTAATATTGCTAACAGGATTTCTTATCAGATATATCTCTTCTGGCAAGGGAAACAAAAGAAAAACAAACAAATGGGACTATATCAAACTAAAAGGTTTTTGTACAGCAAAGGAAATCATCATAAAATATAAATAACTCGTACAACTCAACAACAACAAAAAACCAATTCAATTAAAAAATGAGCAGAAGACCTAAACAGATATTTTTCCAAAGAGGAAATACAGATGGCCGATGGAAATAGGAAAGATGTCCAAGGTCATTAATCATTAGAGAAAGGCAAATTAAAACCACAATGAGATATCACCTCACACTATCAGAATGGCTATCATAAATAAATCAAAGAACAAGTGTTGGTGAGAATGCAGAGAAAAGGAAACTCCTGTACATTGTTGGTGAGACTGTAAATTGGTACATCCACTATAGAAAACAGTCTTGAGATTTCTCAAAAAATAAAACATTGATATACCTTTTGACCCAGTAATTGTACTTCTGGGTATTTATCCAAGAAAATCAAAACAATAATTCATAAAGGTCTATGTACTCTTCTATTCTTGGCAGCACAATTTACAATATCCAGGATATGAAAGCAACCTAAATGTCCATAAACAAACAATTGGATAAAGAAGTTATGGTTTATACAATGGAATGCTACTAGGCCATTAAAAAAATAAAATAAAATCCTACCATTTGCAATGACATGGATGGATCTAGAGGTTATTGTGCTGAGTGAAATAAGTCTGAGTAAGGTAAATACCATATGATTTCACTTCTACGTAAAATCTAAGGAACAAAAAGTACAAACTAATAAAAAAAAAAAACCAACAAATACAAAGGGCAATCTGGTGATGGCCAAAAAAGGAAGGAGTTTGTGGGGCCGGGAGAATGGGGTGAGGGCTTAAAGAAGTACAAATTAGTAGTTGTTAGATGGTCAAGGAGATGGGGAGCATGGTATAGGGAATGCAGATAGATAAAGATTAACTGTAACAAGTGTTCAAAAACTATACTTTGCATTAAAACAAAGGAAATATTTTTAAATTGTTCTATGTGTGAGAAAGTGTACTTGCGATTTAAGATATGGCATATTTGTAGTTATGAATATACATACAGTAAAGCATAAAAGAACAGTTAAGACATATGATTGTTCTAAACCTGTTTTCTCCAAATCATATACTGAGAATTAAAATAATTTAAGTCATTTTACAAATGACCAATCTACATCTATAAAATGTTCATTTGAATTGGGAGTCTATGAATTAGCAAAAGCAACTGGCTAATGCAGTCATTTGGCAAAAGGAGTCATCTATTTGCCCCTAATTGTCAGTGTGCAAATGTCCTACTGGGTCTCAAATTAAAAAATTTCAGATATCAACATTTAGGGACATGTATTTTTTATTCACATAATGGGAAATTCATGATGAAAATAATTTGGTAAAGACTGTCTTTTAATAATATACCTTATTTCTAAAATCTTCACCCAGGTAAACTCTAAAATATATTTTATAAGATAATATTACATTTTTTATTTGCATATATTTGGCTCACATATTTTTTCTTCTTAGTTTAATATGACCAATGTTATATAATTATTCAATTGTCCCCAGGGTCTAGTTATCTGGAAATCTCAATTTCAAACTCAGAATGGATGTTGTTTTTTGTTTGTTTGTTTGTTTGTTTGTTTGTTTGTTTTTCCAGAAGCTATAACAGGAAGAAAAAAGCAACCAGAAAAAGTAATAACTCCAAGTGGCTGATCTCAAAAAATGATTAGAAAGCAGATTATTTTTTAATATGAAAACTTAGACATTAAGGTTATAATCTTAACTCAAATGAGATTATATTTTAAAGCATATTTCTTTTCATTGTCGCTTTATGATTACCATTCTGACACCATCTCTCCAATCATTCTCTTTTACAAACGTGTTATTATTATACATAATAATAACAGTAGCCATACCAATAAGAGACATATATTCAGTATGTCCACTAGTGTCAGTCTGTGACTGAAACTCTACACAGATTCAGATCACTTAATTAGCATAACAATAATACTGAAGTCAGCAGTATCACTACTTCTGTTTTATAAGTACAAAGCTAAGCAACATGCTTAAATTTTTACGACTAACCAGCAGGTGGATAATTGGGAGTTCAGTACATGAATGTATCTATAACACAGCTAAACTTTCTTACCACTGCTCTACTGGCTCTCTGACAAGCTGAGGCACTACCTCCCTTGTTCCTGGATAACAGCCACTCTATCTAATTAACTATTCTCAAGGGTTGGACTTTGCTGAAGACATTTTGAGTGTATTCTGTGCAATCTCAGGGAATCCAGACTATCAGTTGGACTTGAATTCACTGCCATTTTCTCCTTACTGTGTTCTCCACACTTTCTATTCCTCAATTTAAGTCCATGTGGCTGCACACTATCTCTTCTATGATTAGAGAACCAGGGACTTTGAGGTCACATAAACTTGAGTTCAAATCTTAGCAATATCACATTGTATCTATACGACCCTTGAAAAAAGATCATTTACAACCTTGAGAATAAAATCCCTTATTTTTGAAAGAGATAATGTATAATATGTAATACAGACACGTTCTTATATGTGTATCACAGCACTTAACAGAGAATAAACACAATAAATAATAGCTCTTTAAATGATAATTATTCTGATTAATAAGCCAATGCTCATGCAGATTTAGCTGCCTCTGCATCTATCTAATTCAATTCAAATTAGATTTATATCTTATAATCATAAGACTATAGAATTGGAAATAACCTTAGAAATAATTCATTTGTCTGACATAATCAATGCACATACTATGCTAGCATATAATGCTCAGAAATAATTCTTCCCATTCTCTTTTGTTTTCCCAGTAAGGTAACCAGGGAACAATACTAACATTTAATTGAGAGTACAAGACAAGGTTTCATAGAAAATCCTAAAGTCTAAATTAGGAAAAAAATTCAGGATCTTAACAATTTAAATGAAGGTACAAGGATATTAAATAACTTGACTAGCATCAGACAGAAATTTAGGACTAGAAGTTTGTCTCCTAATTCCAATGTTATACTTTTTCAAGTATATCATTAAGCTATTATCAGAAAGATAATAAGTCACTTTTAAGGCAAAACTGTACCTCAGAGAACCACATGTCATGGAAATCACTTTTTATTGTTGTTGTTAGATTTTACCTCTTCACCTGTTTCTGTTACCTCAAATATCTCAGAATATCTGAAAATTATCTTTACTAATATCCACTCCAGCATTAGATGGTTACCACACTATAGGCATGGACAAAATAGTCTGAAAATAGTCTGGAATTGATATAAGCAAATTCAAATTGTTCATTTCATTAGAATTTTAAAAATTTTAAGAGGCTTCCAGCATTTACAAGGTTTAACTTTTAGTAGTTTATCTTCTTAGGCATAAACTTTTATAAGGCTAAAATTTAACCTATGATAATTTTTCTTTCTCCAAATATTAAAAAAAAACTTAAAAAGTTAGTTTACCCATTCTTTGTGGGCTTCTGGAAATGTAGGAAATATAAATTTTCTTACAGTGTAGCACAATATCACAATTTTAGAAAAAAATTTCCTTCTAATAGACTATAATTTTAATAATGAGAAATGACTAACCGAAGAAGTACAGGTGATAGAGAATGAAGAAAGCATGTGTAAGTGAATTAAAGAAACTCAGACTTTATGTTTCTTTTTTTTTCTTTTTTTTACATTTTATATCATGAACCTCCCATGCTGACATTTATTATTACAGCATGAAACTCATAACACTGATATTGAAGAAAGGCCATTTGTTATGAACTAATGTTAGTGTACCCCTCAAAATTTATGTATGGAAGCCCTAAAATCAATTTTTCTCTTTCTCTCTCTCTCTCTCTCTCTCTCTCTCTCTCTCTCTCTCTCTCTCTCTCTCAACCTCTCAACTTCCCTCTATCTCTCCACACCTCAGTATACACTAAGGAAAAGTCAAAGGCCTAGTTAGGACATGGTGAGAAGGCAGCCATCTGCAAGCCAGGAAGAGAGCCTTCACTAGGAATAGAATCAGCCGTTATCTTGATTTTGAACTTCTCAGACCTCAGAACTATAAAAATTAAACTTCTGCTGTGTAAGACACCTAATCTATGGGGTTTTGTTGTTGTTATTTATTTATTTGTTTATTTTGTTATAATAATCCAAGCTAACTAATACACCATCACTCAAAGAAACACCTGTCTGTGTGAGGCAAGAGGAGGATGATTGTGTGGAATGATATAGGTTAAATCACTTAAAACATTATCTTTATGCGAGATCTTTGAACTTTCAATTTAGTACCTCAAGAACATCTCTCAAGCACATATGGGTTAATACAGCATTACTGTTTTTTTTTTTTTTTCAAAAAAGCATTTTTATGTGGTGACCAGTTATGATGATCAGTTTTGATATCTTACATATACCTGTATGGTAATGATAAGATCCAGTTAATGAAATTACTTCAAATGTTTGTAAACACTTCTAAAAATTTCTATTTGTCATGCTGTAAAATATAGTATGTGTGTTTGTATGTATATATCAATGAATTCAGAATCACTGGAATCAGTTATTACTTTTTCACTCTATGTCCTTTATTTAATAGATAATTATAATCATATAATACGTGAAGAGGTGACTTAATTTCAGTTATTCTATTCATGTAGAATATCACTCCTTATAATCTCAGACTAATACTTTGGTTTTCAAGTAGTGCATGTTACATAAAAAGTTATTGGATAAGGTTACTTATTTCCCAAAACCTTGACAAAAAATAATTTAATTTTTCCAATTAATTGTCACACAGTTTCTACATCTACTACTACTTCTCTAGTATACCTCTCTTCTGCTGTATATTTTAGCCTAGAACACAGTGTGTGGTTCCATGTGCATATGTACAGTATATGTAATTCATTTTATCAAGGGCATTAACTGCTATGTGCTATTCAGAAGTATGAATAAAGGTGTAAAAGACAGAATTTTGATAGATGCTCAATAGTAACTTATGGAGAAAAGAAACGGGAAAAATACTCAATGGTAGGAGGTGGAAAGGGGTCACGATAGGTTACCTGAATGAAGTAACACCAGTGTTTAAATATGAATTTAAAAAGTCACTTAACTGATAAATTATGAATAGGTTGGTCCCATTGAGAAGGAGATAATGGAGCAAAAATTTGAAGGAGGTAAAGAAGTTATCCAGTGTGTGTCTTAGGAACAGCATGACTCTTTGAGGCAGTATGCCTAGTATTAATGGAAAAGAAAGGAAGCCAGAGTAGCTGGAGCAGAGTGAGAAGAGGAAAATGTCTTAGAAGATGTGGTGAAATGGATAATGGGCAACAAATTATGAAATGCTTTAAAGACATTGTAAAACTTTTACTCATATAAGTGATGTCATGTGATTTTAAGGATCACTGTGATTTCTGTCTTGAGAACTAACTTTAGTGGATGAAGGGGGAAAGCAAGGAGAACCATTAAAAGGCTTCTACTATAATCACACAAAAATAGGGTGTTGGCTTGATCTAGAGTAGCGGTAATGGAAGCATGTGGAACCATTGGATGATGCACATTAAAGGCAAAGACAATAGGATTTGCTGACTGATTGAATGTGGGGTATAAGATAAAGACAAAAGTAAAGAATAATTTGCAAAACTAAAAGCATGAATTTGTTTTCATCTAATAGAGAAATGTTTGCAGACAGTGCAGGTTTTCAGGGGAAGATCAGGAGATCAGTTTTGAACATGGTGTATATGAGACATTCAGGTGGAGATTACAATAGTGAAGATGGATAGACAAGTCTAGAGTGTGAGAGAGAAGTCTGAGCTGAAGTTAGATTAAGTATTTAAGGCCTTGGGACTAGATAAAACCTCTTTGGTGAAGAGTATGCAAGGGGAAAGAAGATGGTGGTCCACACTCAACATCCAACACACAAAATTCCTGACACTGTTAGTTGTATTTGGTTGGGTTCTTGCAATACCAATATACTACCAAGAGACTCAAAGCATAGCTTCTAGGTTTATTTATTTAATAATTATTGTGTCCTAGATGTTCCAGTTTACTAAGACATATTTCAATTTCATTTCCTCAGTTAAAACTCTCAAGAAACACATGAGGTAAATAATATCTTCATTTTACATTTAATTTGGTTATATTCCTGAAACATACTCAAGAGCAAAGCTTTAGATTGAGTCCCAGTTCTCCTTCAATAAAAGGTTCTGTCTCTTGACCTGCTGTTATCCTTTATATTTTCTTTATTTTTGAAAGGATTCTGGCTCTGCTAGTGTTATTTCCCAAGAAGAAACAACCCTACCTTCTCCACCTTTCCTTTTGGTTTCTGACGGAAAATCCATACCTGGTTGGACCAAATGGCACCTGGTTTTGTAATTTAACAATTTTTTTTTTATTAAAAAAATAACCAGAACTAAAAAATATCTTAAAATGTCTGAGGAACACTTTCATTTTTTCTCTTTAAAAGGTAAAATTCTTTCCAGCTTATGATGGCATTTTTATAAAGAATAAGAGGAATCAACAGGAAAAAATGTCATTTTTTGGAAAGCAATAGTTATGTCATGGATATTTAAAGTGCCTTGTTAAAAAATGCACTAAATTCATCATTAACAGTAATTACTATTCAGAGTATTTAATATGTATGTAAGCATGGCATTGCTAGTGATAGATGAACATACAGAAAAATAAGTATAAGAAATATTTATGGCATGAACTATATTAATATCAATAGACCTTTTAAACATAAAGGCTGCAGTGTTATGTAGATTTTGCGATGAAACATTTAAACATTAACCAATATATTATGAACATAAAACATAAATAATGCACTGAATTTTATCAAAATCTATCCCATATGCAGACATTAAAAATTAATCTACTGGTAAAATCTAAAAAAAATCCTGCTTTTTTCAAAAGCTAGATGTGTGATGGTTTACTAGAACTGAGATTCTTCAGTTCTGTGATCAAGCATGACATACAGATTTGGCTCTGAGCCTACAGCAAAAGAGGGATTCTCAAATTATGATGTGGTTTGGACAATTGGAATAATTTGTGGTTAGGAAATATGACATTTGGGAGAACGTATTTTCATGATTTATGGCATATGTGTTTGCCGTACCCACATGTTAAGGCTCTAGTATAAAATAATAAGAAGTTACAAATGTTGTTCTTAAGCAGTTAAGTTTTCTTGATAAATTTTTATTTATGTAAGCCTACAGTTAGCAGGAAGTTTTTATTTGTATGAACTATTCTTCAGACACATTGAGCATTTATTTTAAAGTTGAAAATGAAATCATTCTTCATTATGATAAATCATATATTATAGCAAAGCATTTCACATGAGATTTCTAAGCACTTCTGAATATTTCACATTTGTGTGTGTGTTTGTTTTCTTTAAGTAACTTAAACTATGCTTAGTAATAGGCATTAACTGAATTGACCACTACACCATTTAAATTTTTTGAAAGATACCACAATAATTAACTCTTGCTCAATTTTTAAAATTATTTTAATATGTAGTATAATTTTGTTGTGAGAAATCAAAAGAATTCAGTGGAAAACCATTTTTTATATTTATCCATATAATAAAAGTCAGTATTTTACATTTATTGAATACCTACTAGATGGCAGGTCCTGTCATAAATGCTTTGTATATATCATCACACTGTACCACTATTTCCTCATGAATTGTCTTTTCTTTATAACTCTGCTCAATTCTTCTTTTATTGATTCTATCTCTCTAACTTCCATAACTCCTGAAAACCTTCTATTGTGATTCTTAGTCTACCTCAAATTATCAGCCAACTAACCTATATCCTCTATCTCTTTCATTTTCCTCTTACCTTTCTGCTCAAACACATGGTTCTCTCTTGACACTAACTTTCCAGTGGTAATAGTATCTCTCTCACATGCTCTCCTACCAATGGGCTTCCATATGGGGTAGCTGTCTCTTTGTTTTTCACCACGCTTTTTAGACTGTCCTCTCTATGGAATATTTTATTTTCTATAGTGGCTGCTGCAAGATTTTTTATTGTATCTTTTTTTAACCTACTTTTTTTTTTTTTTTGGCTAGAACATTTAAGTTCTACTTACTTAGCAAATTTCAATTACACAATACAGTGTTATCAACTATAGTCACCATGTTATCTTTAAGAGTAAAAGCAAAAGATGAAACCTGAAATATAATTTTTGTTCCATAGCCTATTACTCACTATATTTTCTTCCAACATTTGCAGTTACTTTTTTGTGTCTAAGTTTCTACCAAAATTAAAGAAAACTGAGCTCGTGAAATAAGCTTTATAGAAATGCCAAATTTAACTTACTCTGGTCCTGATCATTTGAGTCATTGTTGCTTAGGTTTGCTCAATAGGGAAGCAGAAGTAAACATTTCCCCTTCCCTTCTTTGTATAATCCAGGACTATTCCCAGCTTGATAAATCCATTTCCTATTGCCTGCCATAAACATGTTATAGAGTATTAGCCTACAGAGTGTTCAGCAGCAGCTCTTTAGCTCATTTTTTATGTTTCTCAGATTTAGAGTGGACAGAGCTTGATTTGTGATGTTCTGATTCTGAAAAGCATTATGTAACTTAACTTCTCCCTTCGTTTTAAATTTTTAGTCCATCAAAAAATTCTTTTTAGTTAACAAATAGTTACAACTCTCAAAACACACATCTTTGGAACTTATACCAACATAAAAAAGTCTAAGTTCTCACTCAGTGATTTAAATTTTCTAAGGGATGTTGAAAAACCTAAGGTCTGTCCTGGCACTGCCTCTAAGGATGCTCTAGTTCTTTTGTGTCCCAATTCTTTGAGAATATTATAGAATAGGAATTCTCTGTTTCTTCCTCTGTCAGCTAGATTCTTTTAGGCAATTGATAATTGTAAATTAATATATAAATACATATATTATCAGTAACTGCACCTGACTTACTTAAGTCAACATTTTCTCATTCCTCATCATTTTCATTTATCTTTCATAATGGTAAGCAAAATAATTCTAAGTTTTGTAATTAAAACTGCAACCTACCCCTTTCCAAATTGACTTTGCCATCAAAATTAACTATTTAGAGTACTAAGAAGTGCAAGTTGATTGTTTAATAACATATGATCTGAGCTCTGTAGTTGTGAAGAAGAGGTTTAAAGTGTCATCCAGTTTATCCAATATTTACATTACAAAAACTTTTAGGTCTCCTTAATGCAAGTATATGAATGACTAAGATTTTTAGTTAGTATAACAGAACCAGCAGACACATTGGTTTAGTTCATGACTGACTTTTAGTTGCTTATATCGTTACACCATCATCTACCCATGAGGCTTCCCTAACACAGATCATGCATTCTGTTCTTCATTTAATCTTCATTTCTACTTTCTATTTATCTAATTCACCACACTTGAAATGATCCAATAGAACTGATAAGACAGTCTGTATAAGGTGACATCACATTACACATTTTATTTTAAATCGCTCACTGTAAGTGTTATCCTGGGAATTGAGAAGGTATTAAAGGAATTTAAAAAGCATGATCAACAAAAGGGTAATGGTATAAAAAAGTATCATTAGATGGCTACCAATTTAAGATCAATTTAGTAGATTTTACATTTTTTATGCTCTGTCTTCTCTACACTTTATTTTTAATCATGGAGTATCAGTAGTTAGACTAATGCAATATATATATTATTATAATGTACATTTAATACATAGAATAATATTTACTATAATAAAGCATAATATAATGTATAATATATTATCTTACACTATATTATTATATTTTATAATGTACATATGTCACATATTACTTGTAGCCTACAAAGGTAATAAATATTGTATAAAAAAACCTTGAAAATTTTTCCATGAATAAGAATCATTTGTCCATGGTTTTCAAGTTAAATAATTCCTAATCATACATTGTTACAGTGACATGGCATTTGAACTTTGAAGCAGCTCAAATAAAAACAAAGTACTTAGTGGTACTTTTCACTTGTCCTGATATTTCATCTCTTTTTGCTGTTGTAATAGAGTGGATCTGGTTAATTATTCTATTGTCCTTTGGCTGTCAGATTTCGTAAATATATGACAAGATGTCTAGGTAGCTGGGGTAAAGGACACATTTTGAGAGAAACAAAATTTCTCCATATGATAAAAAAACATTATTTTATAACCAAACATGCAAATAGAAAAGCAGTTTTAAATTGAGTTTACAATTGTGATGCTGTACAATACTTTTCTTTTTAAATTGTTTAGATATCAAAAATGGAGCTATCAATGTGGAAAAGAGGCTTTACATAGATGATAAAAAGTACATTCCAAATAGCTTTGAAGATTTTTCAGGTTGTTCTTGATTTTTTTTTTTTTTAGTTGCCTCTAGCTCCTTCTGAGAAAAAGGAAACTACTGGCTAAGAGATCTGAATACACAGGATGCCTACAGGCAAAGATTCAGTTTCAAAGAAGTCTTTTTCCTAACCTAGATCAAGGAAGGGGAGATGTGGTAGATGCTCCACTTTCATATCAAAAGAGCAAAGGTTATTAAACCAGCACCACAAAAACTCTTTGAAAGTTTAGATGTAAATATCAAACTAGAAAACACTGAGAAACAATGAAAAACATTTAACTAGGTAAACAACTTGGCTTCCCTTCCATGCAAAGTTGTAAACAAAATGTACATCTTTTAGTACCGTCCACATTGATTTCACTACATTTTTTTCTTTCACTATAGTTTTGATTGGCCACAGTACTCAAAGAAGTCTATCAAACAATAGAAGTAGAATTTTTACAGATAATTTAGAATGGTAAAGTTGAAATATATATGAATAAAATTTTTAAAAGATAAAATATCTTGAAGCGATTGAATCACAGAAGAAAGGTGTCTAGATACAAAGTCTAGAGAGCAAAATAGATACTGTGCTTTGTCTACTTAGCCAGATATGATTAGGTAGACAAAGATAAACTCTTCCAAATTGTTAATACATAATATCCTTTATTGTTGCCTCATATTTTATTACTCTAAGATGTTTCTTATGCTATTTGTAGTCTGTACATTTACATACCACTTACCATATTACTCAGTTTTGTAATTAATTATCTTTGTTTTTATTTTCTTTCCAAACTATATATTTCTAGATCAGAACTGTGTTGTATATATTTCAGCACACCTGTTTGGAATCAGTCAAATTTTATGTGAATTAGCCAACTGTAATATTATAAAATAGTCTCTACATGAAAGAAGTTAAATATTTACAGATACCTATATAGAAAACTTTATCATTTCTATATCTGTGCAATTTTAATGTGTTGAATTTTAAATACAATCCTGGTAATTTTCCACATCAATGGAAAAGCTTTTTGAGTACTCACACCAATATTTTCCCAAGAAAAAGGACAGATTTGTGGCAAAAGTATATGAGTAAATATGACAGGTCTACCGGGTGCTCCTATGATCCAAAGTAGGGGCTCCCAAATTTTGTGTTTAAAAGTATCTAATCCTTCAAAGAAATATCTGCTCTACTCCACAATGCTATGTCATCAAAAAGTCCTATCTTTTTATGAAGCAGTGTCTGTTATTTTTTCCTTTCTTAAAAATATCTGCATACAGTATTATCTCCCAAATTCCATGTAGAATCCTTTAGTATGTATCCTGTGCTTTAAGGAAAGCTTGTGCTTAAAGATAATAGAAAATTTTAAAAAATATAATTATGCAATAATTTTCCATCTGCTTAAAAACTATTAACTAGCTATCTCTTGGAGTTGTTGTATTAATGGAGTGGCATTTGGTAGGTAATGCTGCAACTTATTTTAAAAGTCACTTTTGTGACTATGGCTGCAAAAGAGAAAAATTTAATATGATATTCATTCATTCATTCACAAATTTTTGGTCATTTTGTCTCTAAGCTATGAAATGATAATGTGATTTTAAAAAGACAGATTTAAATTGTATCATAAAAATAATATGTATCTTTTTATATTTTAGAATGGAACATTTTCATATAATATATGTTTTCTCCTGTTTACAGCAGTTATCAATCTGTTTGCTACAAGTCTCCTCCTGCTCTTAAATGTTACAGTTACACATCTGTGGCCCATTTAAGCAACCTACTACACCCTTTGGAACCATTGAAAAGCTATTTACTATACTCTATAGAGCAATGATTTCTGCCTTAAAGTGTTCACATTTAAAAGAATGAACTTCCTCAAATGAAAAACATAAAGATATAAAAACACAATGACCTTACTAAAACACATAGACTCATCATTTTCTCAAACAGAAGCCTCCTGGGATGAATAAACCATGAATACACTGTTGTAGGAATAGTATAAGAATAATCAAAGTTATAGCATATAAATTTCTTCATTTCTTCGCTTCATACAAGTACCAAGGGATTTTTCAGAATCTGTTGTTCTATATCTTTCTTTCAGGCACTGAACAACAACGTTTTAAAAATCTGTT
This sequence comes from Macroglossus sobrinus, assembly GCA_004027375.1. Lineage (NCBI taxonomy): Eukaryota > Metazoa > Chordata > Mammalia > Chiroptera > Pteropodidae > Macroglossus > Macroglossus sobrinus. The sequence continues at coordinate 91,740 of PVKZ01001417.1, read as the reverse complement.
GGTAGCTGGCTACTCTCTAAGGCACTGAGGTTATGTAGATGAGTAAGAATTCCTTAATTTGATACTGCCAGTTACTGTGCAAATAATCCTCTCAAGTTTCCTTACATAAAACATAGTATACTACTATCGATCACATTGTATTATTGTAAAGAACCATGTCATTATATAGCTCAATACTTGGCACATAGTATTAAACTGATGATAGATACACTATTTTTCACTTGTCAAAGTTATTGCTGTTTGATAAACTGTCAGAATTGGGACAATTTTGAAAGTGAAAATGAGCATTCATATTACATGTATAAAAAGAGAGAGCATTGTAACTGTCTTAGATATACCAAAACACATGGTCACACTATGTGACTATTCTAGGCACCAATACCACAAAGTGTGAAAAAAAGAGAACAGTATCCACTCATTAATTTAGTGTCCCTTAACACTGGCTATAATTAAATGGCAAGAGAGGCAAAAATGTTAAAGCAATCTATTTATTGTAATTATAATTTGATGTCAAAGAATTATAATGCTCTCAAATAGTTTTATTGGAGAGTTATACTTTACAGAGATTTACGGTTTATAAAGTCTAAAAGTAAACAAGTTAATGGCAAAGTAGTTCTCTCCTCAGTGAATTTCTATTGTTCATTAGAATAAATATCTATAGTAGTTCATACTTATATCTATAGTATATAAGTTAGGAAAATAAAATTAGTGCCATCTCTGAAATTAAAGTAGGTCACCAGAATTCCATGAAAGCCACACTTTGCATATTTATAGATTATATCATCCATGTACCAACTGCATCAAATGACAGAAAGTTATTCTGATCTATTTACACCTTCTTAAAAAATTCAGCATTCTCCTCATTCTCATCATTTTTATCTTCTTATTTACCTTTAATAAGAAAAATACAATCCAGATGATAAGTTTCCAAAATATATTATCAGAATTTCTGAATAGAAAAAAAATCTCTACTGCTATTAAACATAAAACAAGATGTTCATTCTTATCTATAGTTAGGAAAGCATAAATTTCATCTACCAATTCACAGATATCAGACTGCAAACTATTTAAAATGTTGATATTACCAATAGTTGGAGAGCAAGTGGTAAAAACAGATTTTGTATATAGTGCTAAGAACAAGCACACTTTGGAGAGAGATTTGGCCATAAATAGTCCTTTTTCTACAGGGAATATGTTCCAAGTGGATGTGTTCCAAGATCCTCAACTAAATGCTTGAAACTGCAGAAAGTATTGAACCCTATATATACTATGTTTTTTTGCTATATATACAGACCTATGATAAAGTTTAATTTATATATTAGGCATAGTAAGAAATTAACAGTAACTAATAATAAAATAGAACAATTATAAGAATTACTGTATTCAGAGTTATGTGAATGAGGTCTCTCTCTAAAAATATACTAAACCTACTCTTCTTGTAATGATGTGAGATGATAAAATGCCTATGTGATGAGATGAATGGAGACATGGGAACTGCAACACAGTGTTAGGGTTACTTGAACATAAGCACTGTGATACTGAGACAGTCAATGGGATAGTCAAGATGTCTACTAACTAAGGGGTAGAGTAGTACATACAGTATGGATAAGCTGATCGAAGCTAGATTTATATCCCGGGTGAGATGGAGCAAGATAGTGTGAGATTTTTTATCATGATACTCAGAGCAGAATCCAATTTAAAATATATAAATTATTACTGGAAATTTCCATTTAATATTTTCTGACCACAGATGACTATGACTGTGGGTAACTAAAACTGTGGAAGGTGAACCAGCAGATAAGGTGGGATTACTATACCTGCCTAAATTCTACCTCTCTATATATGTCTCGTAGAAAAGCACCGTGTATTAAGCTGTTTACTGTGCTACTGCTTACAATAGTGAAAACAAGAAAAATCTATAATGCAATGAAATTAAATAAATTAGTTATATATTAATTAAAGAAATAGATCATGACAAAATTATGTTGGTGGAAAAAATATTTGTAAAATTATACATAAAATATTTTCCACTTACCTAAATTTTGTGAAACTATCAGAACATTATTTATAGCCTAGATACACCCAGACGCACATAAACACACACACTCACACTCAACATACAATGAAGTACAAAAAGGCATAACTTTAGGATGGTGTTTACCTCTGGAGAGGGTTAGGACTCAGGAAAAGAGATGGGTCCTCAACTTTATTTTTTAATAAAAGCGTAATAAAAAAAAAAAACCTTGAACCATTTCTTTTTTAAATCAGACACATTTTCAACCAATAACTATATGATTTGATATAAAAATTTGCTAAAACTAGAATATTCTGGAAAATAAAATTCTAGGTGTCCTTATTTTTAGACATTTTTGTTAATTAAATAAATGTTCAAAGATTTAGTATTATCTGCTCATTTATTTATTTTTTATGTTGATAGAATTTAAGGTATGTTCACATTGAAAGGAAATCATTTGATAAGTAAATGGCAGCATATAAAATGTTTCTTATGCCATTTCTTACATAATGAGAGATAATCTCCCTATGGATGTTCGCAAATGTAATTATAAAAACAGGATGGCAGTTAAGCATTGCTCATTAATAAAATATTAAGTGCTATGAACCAAAACACCACAGAAGGAATGAGTAGCTTCCAAATTTGGCCTTATTAATCCAATGTTGGGTAAAGAAAAATATATTGTGCACTAATTTTGACATTAATTTTTGCAAATATTATTTGCATATTTTGCAAATAAAAAATGATTATTTTTTAAAGAGTCTAATTTTTCTACTCAAGTACATTTCATACACTTTTAAAAAATGTAGTTAAGTCACTTCCTTCTTTTGCCTCCTTTAATCCTTAACAGAAAAATAAAATAAAATGCTTCAGTTTTCCCTGTTGCTTATAAAAAGCTGTAGAAAATTCAATCTGTACAGGCACTCATTCATTAAAATTCATCTTTTAATGTTTAATTCAAGAATATCCAAGAGAGAAATAAGTAGTTAAAGATACCCAGTGATTTACATACCACATACATGTCACTAAATATGCAGAGCAGAAATTACTTTCATTTCATTTGTTTCATGTTATTTTTTCTTCTTTGGTTGCATCTAAATTTTAATTCTGTTCGCATTCTGCTCTTTGAAGAAAAGTGGCCTGAAGTGAACAGCAAGAGGAGAGCACTAAATCGAGCACATAAATCACTTCTTCCCCAGTTCCATAGCCAATTTAAAGAGCATCCTGGCATTAATGCTTGGAAATAATATACTGTCCAGCCCAACACAGCGGAGAGATTCTGCTTCAAATTATAGGATAGTACAGGTGACCATATAATTGTAATTAACCTCCTGCCCACAATGTCAGTCATAAACAGCTATGCAAGTGATGGGTCTAGGAAAGTACTTACATAACTGTAAAAGTGACTTCTGAGGTTTTAGTGTTTAAAAAACTATTTTTAATTAAAACTTCCTACAACTTCAAAAATTAGTGCCAAAATTAGTACACATTATATTTTTTCTAATCCAACATGGTTTCTTGGTGAATGTAGCAGGTTTTTTTTTTCTATTAGAACAGTCATATACTATAACATAATGAAAACAACTGGAAAAATATCTGATACATAATAGGTATTCAAGAAATGTTTATGAAAAGAAGGCGAAAATATAAGCATTGTGCAGATATTTACAATCTTTTTAATCCCCAAGCATCTGTCCAATGTTTGAAATAGATTTTCAAAGCATATTTTTTGCCCTATCAAGTTTATATAAAATTATACTGATATACTAACACCAATGTCAATAAATTTATTTCCTTTGAAGTTCATAAAATATATTTATATGTGTATATATGTATATATGTATATATGTACATATATATTCACATAATACACACATGCACAGATATAACAAATCAGGTTATGTATATCCTTCAGATAGAGAAAATGAGAGAAAGCCTGAGTACAAGTGTACCTGGTCTTTTCATCATAAATAATCATAATTTTCATTGTGTACATGGTAGATATATGGAAGGTGAATGTATATAACTGATTATTAATAGATATTATGGTTTATCAAATCTCTGTTGAGGCAAGAATTTTCCAACCTTTGAATCATACAAGTGCACTTGCTTATATAAAACAGGAAATTTAATATGGACATACATAATCCTCACTCTACTAATATATACCTAGTTGGAACTCAATAAATTAAATTCACATACTAATGGTATTTATAATTAAAATTTTCCAAGAAACTCATTGATCCATTCATACAAATTTCTGCTAGGTTTTATTAATGAATTAAATTCTACCATTAGAAAGCAATATTTTCTAACTCAAAATGACATTATAATTGTACAAATTTACAGACATTAATATTCAAGGTTAACACTAAGATGTGTAAATAAGATAATTAAAAAAGTAATTAAAATATCAACAATTAAAAATAATATATATTCTTTACTGTGACAGGTGTCAAGTGAACGTAGAATTAATATAATAAAGTGGGTCTGGTTTCAAATTTCTTACATTCTAGTTGAAGAAACAAATCTATCACAGAATTTTTAAAAAGATAATTAGTACAAACTGTTGTGAGGATGAAATTAAAGAATAACTTACATAGTTATAGATAATTTATTTAAGTAGTAGAGTTATGCCTGGTAATAGAATGAAGCATATTCTTAAAATAGATAAAAGAAACATAATAATAGATCATAGATTTAGTGATTGTTACTGTAAAGAATCTGAATGTGATGGCAAAGGGCTTTGAAAATAAGATGACATTTAAAATGTATTTGGCAAAAAATATGGAGACATTGTTTATGTGTGTATAAACACATGAGCATGTGTGTGTGTGTGTGTGTGTGTGTGTGTGTGTGTGTAAAACAAAAGAATAATGTGGTTGATATAGAACTAAGGATTCTTTTAATAGATGGTCAGTTAAAAATCCAGCATAAATTATAGAAACTGTTGAATAAATTGTAGAAATCCAGCATAAATTGAGAGGCTGTATTAGGGTAATAGCTTATCTCAATAGAGAGATGAAATGGGTATAAGGCAATTTCTAAATAATAGACATCCAATAATTTTCTTAAGTATTTGACTTTCTAAGAATAACCTGACTTCTCTAAGCCACAGCTCCTAATATGTATTACTAATTGCAATGCACAATACTACTATGATGAAGACAATCAGCTCTCTATCTACTAACCATTCTCTCCTTTTATCTCAAGAACAAGATCTAAATATTGGGTATGACAAAGTGCCCATTTATCAGTTCTTCTGTAGGACCTCAGTGGAGAAAATTCAATGAGATGAAAGCAAAAGTTGTATGCTGCTTTCAGAAAGTGCTTTAAAGAATGCTGATTTAATTAGAAGGCATGCTTTCTATTCTTTTTTGCCCTTTCTTCCATCCTCCTGCCTAGAATACAGTGTGATGGTTGGTTCCAGAGGTCATCTATGACTAGCCTAGAAGATTTTTTTTAAGAATGAAAGCTATACACACAGGATGGCTTTGCAGAATAACAAGGATCCAGACACCTGGTGATAAAGAAGTACTACAGCAGTCTTGGGCTGAGTATGCCAGGCTTCTTTTACCTGATAGAAAAAATTTCACTTATTTAGGCAACAAAACTTGTTTAGGACTTTGAACTTTCATTTATAGTCAGCAAGAACTAATTAATTCCTATGTATACCTAAACCTCTCTCATAGGATTATTGTTTTATATGAGGACAAGTCCACACAGGGTTCCGTGTAGTTCAAATAAATCTCTCTGCTTTATATTTGAAGTCTGACATTAAATATGATTTCCTTAAAGAGCATTCCTTGATGGCTCAATGTGAAATAATTCCTCCTATTTTCCTTTTTCTTCACTGCATTTACCACAATTCACAAAGTTATTGATTTACATTTCTAGTTTTTTCCTTCATAGTACTCTATGAAACAGGAGGAAAGTTAATAAACTCGAGTAGTTGAAACAGCAGTGATTAATGAATATATGTTGGCTAAACTAATAACTCATTACAATAAAATTACTGATTTTCTCTTAAAATCCAGCATAAATTAATAATATTTTCCATAATAACTACATTTTAAAAGTAGAAAAGCTTTCACTTATTTTCAATTTATTATCAATTAGCAATAGAATTTAATGCGATTTTTAAAAATCTTTCATGAAATGATTAGACATTTAAATGGTCATCATTCTCTATTTAAAAAAATATTTAAATATTTTCTTATGTTAATCATACATTAGTAATATTATCGTCTCTAATTAACATCATACATAATAATATTACCAGATAGTCTTACATATAAAATTTTCAACATAATAATAGAACAACGCTAACTAAGTAGCTTTACACTATTTAGAAGTTTTCTACTTTTCATTAACTCCATTATTTTGAAATTCTCTTTTCTGTTTCCTGGATTTTGTTTTACCCCTTCAAGATCATTAGTCAATTCATCTAATATCTCTCTTTCTACCTCTTAATTTTCTTTGAGTCTGTCATTAGCCTTATTTCCTTCTCTTTCTTATACTTCCTACCTAATAATTTCACCTAATTAATAAATCAAGTATAACCTCTATATACATGATTTCCTAATTCATACTTTCAGATCTGAGCTCTTTTCCATCTATAGTCATTCTTTCATAATAAAATCAGTAACAGCCACATTTTATTGTCTTTATCACAAGTATCTAAACAGCTATTGGTCAGATAGTTTATTATTTCCAATATTAATCATCTTTCCCTTCTGTTTACCTTATTTTGGTCAACTGCATGAGATGCTATCACCCCTTAAAGCTGCTCACTGCCCATGCCGCCCCGCCAAAAAAAGTGCAGTTTGGCTCTTCCTTACCTTGCTTCATACATTCAGTTAAGTTTCCCATCAATATTTCTTATATAAGTAACACTACCCCTTTCTAACTTCAATTTCAATTATTTGAATTCAGGTTCTTATATCAAATATCAAACCAATATCTAAACAAATTATTCTGTAAAAATAACTAGATTAGTTTCTTTGCTCTTTATTTTTCACAAATTGGCCATTTAAGCTTTAACAAAGGTTAAATGTCAATTTGCTGACATTGTTTTTTCCCTTTAGAAATTTATTTTCATTAGTTTTAAGAGTACATAGAATTTTCAAATTTATAAAACTGTATTATTGTATAGTAACTAAATAAGCTAAGCAACATAAATATTATTATCTTTATTTTAATATTTGGAAACTCAGGGTAGGCATGATTATAGATATGGACCAAAGTGACACACATGGAGTAGAAATATCTGAATTAGAACTCAGGTTTGTGTCATTTTGATATTGTTGTATGTAAGATAGCAGCATATTATCTAGTATTTCTTTTATTATTTGATGAGGGATAGAATATTATATCTAAAATTGTGGATATCAACTCTGAAATTAAACTATCAAGAAAGTTTTTCCACGAAACAACAGAGATGAGTTTAGCTACGAAAGAGTATTTCTCATCCAACACTCTGCATTACTGTGTTTTAAAGGCAACTTCAGAAAGATCAGCAAGAAGATTCAGATAACTAATACAAAGTGCCTGGGCCCAAACATGTTTAATTGTTCAGTAATTCAAAAATGGCTTACATGCCCAATAAGGTATCATAGTTTTCATTCAATTATTCTGTGAAAGAGAGTTTAAAAAATTAATAAGTACTATATACCACATTGATATCATCCACATACTTGAGATTTGTAAAATGATGTGCTTACATAAATAAATTAAGAACATTTGGAAAAAGTTGTTCACATAAATTAAAGTTAATTTAGAGAATTTTATGTTTTCACTTAATCTGTAATTCTGTAATAACATATTGTCAAAACTAAATAAAGGGGCATTTTTTCTCCCCAGCTTTACTGAGGTATAATTGACAAAATTATAATATATTTAAAGTATAGAATGTGATGATTTTATATATATATATATATATATATATATATATATATATATATATATATACACATTGTGAAATGATTCTAACAACCAAGTTAATTAACTCATCTATCACTTCACATAGTTGCATAGTTACATTTCTTTGAAGGAAGAGATCACTTGAGATCCACTTTTTGAGCACATTCAACTCTTCAATACAGTATTATGGACTTTAATTCCCATGCTATACATGAGATCCTCAGACCTATTCATCTTATAACTGAAAGTTTATACTTTTTTACCATCCTCTTCCTATTTCCCTCATTCCTTGACAAGCAGCGTTCTACCGTTTCTATGAGGTCAACTTTTTTGGGTCGTTTTTGTTTATGTTTCTATTTTGTTTTAAGATTCAACATATAAATACCATGTAGTATTTGTTTTTAGCTCACTTCACTTAACATCATGTTCATCCACTTTGTTGCAAATGGCCAACTTAATTCTTTTTAAGGCTGAATAATATTCCATTGTGTGTGTGTGTGTGTGTGTGTGTGTGTGTGTGCGTGTGTGTGTGTGTGTGTATTTGTGTGTCATTGGGCACTTAGGTTGCTTCTGTACCTTGGTTATCATTAACAATGCTGTAGTGAATATGGGAATAAAATATCTTTTGAGACAGTGATTTCATTTCCTCCATGTTATTCTCCATAATGATTGCCCCAGTTTATATTCCTACCAACAGTATACAAAAGCTTGCAAGAGCATTCTTTTATTTTTTAAAAAAATATTTTCAACTTAAAAAAAAGAAAATTTATAAAGTCTTTTCACTTCTGATACAGTTAGATTGTTCATAAAACCAACAGTAATCAAATATATAAAGATATCATCAAAAGTAGAAATATTAATGTTTTTCCATGTCTATGCATATTATTTACCTTATGAATAATTTTCTGCCAAGGATCTAAAACATGACCTCAGATCACAAAGGTTGATTCAGATTCTGAGAGATTATGCTAAAGATTAAATATTCAGTTCTTTGAATCAATATTATTCTAAATGAGAAAGATACTACATCAATTACAATAAAACATGTTTAAATGGATACATTATGTTCCCTGGAAAAGTGGCCATAATTGCTGACAATCTGCTAACATGGATTCCAATGTAACAGAAAGTTTGTCCTCAGTTCTAGTTGCTGTTGTTTTTTGTAATGGAAGTAGCTACCCAGACTAAATCTGTGATTATATTTCCTGTGATGCATTTTAAATTTTTCAAAATTCTAAGTTTACTCACTTATGTTACTTTGTTTAGTGCCAGAAAATAGCTTGCCCTTGTTATTGGATAGAGATTGCATGCTACAAATAGTTTCACAGTAAATCACACTATTAAACATGAATTTCTATGTGTGAACTAAAATCAAATAATAGATTTGTTTTATTTCATCTTCTTTCCTTATTATGTGTTATTGGATCTCCTTCTAATCCACTATCATTTAATTACTAATGAGACCATTCTAATCTTGGATAACTTGTTCTACTCCTTTAGTCATGATTAAAGATCTTCAATGTCTGTCTGTGAGAGATAGTGACAGGAGAGGAAATACTAAATCTCAGGACACGGATAGGTGCAGTGGAGAGGTGAAAAGCATGTGTAGAATAGATGAGACGGGTGGCTGTGTTTCCACAGTTAAACAGCTTTGAAGACGTACATGCTTTAGAATTAGGACCACCCAGTAAATTCAATTTATTAATGCTAAGGAACAGAGAAATTTATTTATTGACATTTTCTATTTAGAATATGTATATTCATTCAATTCCTCAAATCATCAAAGCTAGTATTATAAATTTCTTAGGCCAGACAATGTATTAGTTCTAATTACTGTGTAACTTGTTCAATCTATTAAAATTTTCTTTTTTAAAGTTGTAGAAAAATTCAGTACATGTAAAATGTCAAGGGAGTATATTAAGGATTCCATTTAATATTGAGTTGAAGGTATTAAATAATACTGATAAGACCACAGTATTAAAATATATTATAGGTCCAGTGAAAGAAAAAAATTCAGTGACTCAGAATGCTCTACTGCGTTTTCTTTAAGAAAGGACTGGACTAAACTCTTGCTGTGCCCCCTTCCTCCCTCACAACTCCTGCCTGTTTGTGTGAATCCTTAATCCCCAGAATCATGCTACTGAGGTGGACACACTGTCTATAATCCCCTGGGTAACTTAGCATGACACAGACTCAGGTTGTTCTGTATAAAATGCAAAATAAATATAAATGGTTTTATTAACCAAAAAAAAAAAAGATTGATTTATGAAAATTATCAACAAGATCTCATGGATGGCTAAAGAGCCAGAAGATAGCAGATAGTATTTTGACTAGAAAAATCAATTTAACTAAACTGATTGGTGAGTTTTGACTTTAAACTTATATACATAATCAAAACAGGTAGTACAGAATATTATTAAAAATCTAAAAATACTCACAAAAAGAGAAGTACAAAGTAAATATGGCAAAGATTCTGCTAGCCACAAAGCAAATCATCAATATTTTTAGTGATTGATCAAAAATTTTTAAGCATTGACCAAGTCTTTAAAATATGTAATGTTCAAGATCTGTCCTAATATCAAATATATAGATTTCAATAGGTACATTTATAATCTTATTTTTGTGCTCACATTACATAGGATCTCCTCCATATACTTTAAGGGAAAAAATACTAAAACTTTTAAGTTTTCAAAATATTTACAAGACAAAAATTTTTAAAAAATTCTAAATTCTAAATTTACTGCCTCCATCATCAATTAGATACACACAAAAATTTTTTTAAATATCAAAAGGCAATTTTGGAGTTACTTTTTAAAAAATATTTAGAATCAATCAGTTGACCTCATGAATTGAAAGTAGAGATCTATCTTCTGTAGGTGATTATTCATGGATTTACGTGAGTAATTTATAATAAAATTACAATTTAATTATAATAATTCTAATTAATATTATTATTTATCAAATAGTTCAAGTCACTCATTTATGTATTTTGGTTTTACAATAAAACACTTAAAAGAAAATTTATTTTGCCTTTGTACATGTTTTTAAAAAGTACATTGAAGGTTTGTAGAGAAACATGCTTTATAAGAACATTAAAAAATACTTATAAGCAGTGTGATTTGTAAAAGCAGTAAAATATCAAAATAATTCCTGGTTTTAATGTGCTTTATACTTAATACATTAGTGATAAATTATTTTGTACCTTGGTTGAGTAACATAGTATTCTTTCTATTATTTAGAAAAAGTGGATCTGTATCTGTCCCACTGTGCTTTGGGGCAACAACTGCCTTTTCCTAATCTCTTTGGAAGCAAACAGATAACAAGTTATCAGTGTGATATGAATTCTTTCAGTTCATTTAAGTTCTCTGAAGTATGATAGGCATAAAAATCTCTTGTAATTGACTCTTTACTGACTGACAAGAAAATCATTGCATCTGACAAGGTCTCCTGGGAAAACAATTTCCCAGTTCTGTAATATAGAGTTTTTATCCTTACTGAGTTATTATATCCATGAAACCACATATATTTTACTAATTGCTATAAAACAAAATTTTCTCGCCCCCACCAGAAAGATTAGTCAAAAGCTATTTGAGCAGTACACTTTACTGTACTACTTGAGATAGAAATTTTATTGTAAACTTCACAAGGTTATTGAATTTTAGATATGTATTTTAAAGATATTGTTAAAATAAATTAAATTGGTTTTGAATTAAATTACAAACAAAAGTGAAAGTATACAAGATTACAATAATTCAACAATTTAATCCAAATGAAATGAGACATGTATGCTTTTGATTGGAGTATAAAGAAATCTAAAACACAAAATTTTAAAAAATCTTTGTTCATGTAGGAAAAGATCTGGAAGGAGAAATTTATAAAAATCTTTACATTTAGATCTCAGTTTAATAGCAATGCATGACACCCAAAGGAAAATGAAAACTGAAATTAATGAAATTTGGTTAGGTATTCTATACTTCATTTATCATGATATGTGAAATTGGTGCATATCTTAGAATGGTGTTACTGTAATGACAACCCAGTTTTACAACCTTTAAATGGTAAATGAATTAATCATTTTCATGTTCTAATTGGGTCAGACGATGACTTAAAGGGACAAATTTTCTGTAAAACTCTTGAGATTCAAAAATTAGAACATATTTCTCACATGAGAAGGCTAGTGAATATCTGTTTTCCCCATTGTGGAAATAAAGGAAGGTATCGAACCAAATTCAATATTAGTTATAAGAAACTGGGATATGGACCACTTATTTTCCAAACGATTCTTTGTAACTCAACTGAGCATGTTCATATATTTTATTGAAATATTATCATCTTAAAGTTAAGGAATAAAACTAACGTGCATCATTTCATCTTGTAGTACTATATCACTACTAAAAAATAGGAGATATTTTGTAAAAATATATGACATAGAGAAATCCAAGTTTTTCATACAGCAAATTTACATTGCAACTTGCTAGAATGACAATAGCACCCTACAGTTATAAGAATGCCTGCAAGGGAATATTTACTTCTGCAATAGGATATATTCCTAAATAAACAAAATGCCCAGAAATAAACGTCTACAAAACAGGTTCAGGTTCACAGCATTCATATGTTCTTCATTATTTTTGTAGTTTAGAACCATTTCTTACTTGTATGCTGTTAAATATGGATTTTTCTACACAGTTCATATACTTAAGAATCCAAAAGTGATTTTAGGCTGAGCCAGCAAGAGATAATTCTGAATCTTACCTGAAAAACATAAAATATCCAGGTAAGACTGAAAATAAGTGTCCTATCACTTATTTTCTGCTACTATATATACCTGCAAATATACACATTTGAAACTGAAAATAACATCATAAAAGTACCTTAAAAATAAGAGAATCACACACAAAAAAAGTCATATTCACAAATACATACATTCACCTACATTGAGTTGGCTTCTAAAATATTGTTCTTATCTATTTTATACTTCCCTCATTTTAACAAAATAAATAACATCTCTACAAGAAAAATAATTTTATTTGCCCAGATGACTTGATGCGAATCACTTTGTTCAACCAGCCATTTAGTTTCCTCATTTCTGAATAAACAAAAACCTGCATGGCAACGAGTGGAACAAAGAAGTAAATCACAAGGGAGGTCTAGGGTATATATACCGCCATATATTTGGATAGATAGATAGATAGATAGATAGATATCTATATATAGATACAGATATAGATACAGATATAGATATAGATTAGATATAGATATAGATATAGATGATATAGATATAGATATAGATATAGATATAGATATAGATCTCTCTCTCTCTCTCTCTCTCTCTCTATATATATATATATATATATATATATATATATATATATATCCAAGTAACTTAATTCTACAGTTCAAAAGTTTCAAAATTTCAGTCCAACCTTCTAATGCTAAAACAAAATTAGAAAATTAAATATAAAGCAACAAAAGTAGCTTTGGTAACATCAACTTCAGAAAAAAAGTTATTGAGCTTTAATTTAGACTATTACTCTTCTCTGAGCCACTTCTTTTCCACTTATAGAAACCTAACTCATTAATATAAGATTGATCATGTAACAGAAAGTTTTGATTGTAGATAAATGTTTAATAAGCAATTTCTCTAACTTCCAATCTCTTCTTAATCTAATCCATTGGATATGAAAATATTATTTATGACAGATTTCAACAACCTTGTGCCTTATCCCTTAATCCCTTAATCTAGGGGTCCCCAGTTCCCAGGCTGCAGACCAATACTAGTCCATGGTCTGTTAGGAACAGGGCTGCACAGCAGTGGGCAAGCTAGAGAAGCTTCATCTGCATTTGCAACTCCTCCCCAGCATCGGCAGTATCACCTCACCTCTACCTCAGATCATCAGGCATTAGATTCCCATAGGAGCACCAGTCCCTGGTGCCAAAAAGATTGGGGACCACTGCCTTAATCTATTACCATAGCATCTAGAAGTTACTTGCTAAGGGGAAGCTAATACAATGGCTAGTCTGTAGATAACACAGTCTAAAATTTGTAACTTTTTAACTTCCTAGATGTCTCCATAAAGCTGACGGCAGTGCTCTGAACTTCTTTGGTCCCCTTGTCTCCAACTAAAAAAAAAAAAATGGTTAGGAATATAGCAATTACTTCAGATCCTACAATTAGCATTCTGCATTGAGGATTGTAGATTTTCTGCCAGCCAGTATCCCTTTATGATCTCATGAAGTGTAGCCTGCCTACCCATGCTACAGGGCTGAGAGAAGTCTCTCCCTTATTTGAACCGCTGTATTTTGTTTCTTAGTTACAGAGGGTAGCTGGCACCTTATCTAATACAAAGACTAAATAACATTAACTTAATATTAGAATGAAAAATTAAATCAACTGGAGGTAGAGAGATATTATAATGTAGTGAGAGAAAAAGAGGTTCTGAGTCTAAATACCACATCACTAAAGTGGAAGCTTGTTGTCCCATTTACCAGCTGGGGAACTTGGACAAATTAATCTTTTTTCGTCTCAAGTTCTCTAGTTCTAAGTGAGTATAATAGTATCTTTCTTCAAGGATTTGGTAAGATTAAAAAGTTAATGCATGCCAAAGTAGTAGAGGTTCAACACATGTTACTGATTATGATTGGTAGAGAGAGGTTAAGTTCCTTAAACACCTTCTACTGAGACTCCTTAACTCCCATTCTTCCTCAGGCCAGGTTTCTCCATTTTTGCTTGAATTCTAGTGGCTCAAATCCACATCCTAAATCCCTTTTCATTCTAGTAAGGATAAGGCATTATGTTCCTTGCAACTGCAAGACAGAAAAACTGAGAGGCAAATCCTGCTTCTGGATAACTTACTTTTAAAAAATTTCAGACCTCATAGAGATCTTTATCCCAAGAAATAATTAACTGTATTAATGACAGACTATTCTATTAAGGTAAACCATAAGGGTGTAGAGATGTGGAATAAGAATATTTAACTCATACTACTTAGCGTGGCATGAAGTGTATAAACGGCACTTCATGTCACTCCCACTAGATGCTTAAAGCTTGGCTGAAGTGTCTGTGGATCTACAGAAAGATGAAAGATTTTCGTTTTCTCCTTTATTAGGAGAATAGGTATTATAGGTATGTGATAGGTATTATGTATGATTATGTATGATCTTACATAGTTCCTTTTATTCTATCATTAGTTTATCTAAGAATGTCTTTATCAAAGACCGAGAAAAGCATTTATTCAAATATAATTTATTAAGGATATTAAGATAGGGCTTTTATATGTCAGTTGGCATAAAGAAGACACAAATAATGTCTGGATATGACAAGAATGAACCTTCTTTAATTGTTTTCAACCAGATGTGAAATAAAAATATACTCATGATTCCATTTGCTTCTATAATCATGTTCAACAGTAGTTTGTTAAAATTATATTGCAAACAGATAAAGGAAATGATATGTTCTGATAGCTGTTCCAAGAGATTGAAAGCAGCTGAAATTTTATCAGTAGAGATGTTATAATATCACTGGAAAACACTTTCAATTTAAATGATACCAGAGAGAAACATTTTTTAAAGACATAAAGAGGGTTAAATTAAGCTTTTCAACTTTTTAAGAAAATTTCTTGGAAGCATTGTTCAAAACGTGAACAATTCTATTAATGTTCATTCCTTATTATTGCTGTTGCTATTGTGAATCATCCTAGTGATAACACCTTTTGTCCTCATAATTGTACCATAAGATAAAGAATAATTTAAATATAATTGAACCTTATTTTACAATTTGCAGGTGCCTACCATACATATCCCCAATAGATGCTTTTGAAAGACTATTCTAATCTGAAAGCATCCCTTCAATTTAAAATTCACACACCAAAATAGAAAATATGTACTGTGATTCTATAAGAATGTTATACTGACATAAAGAAGATACTGACAAAAAAGAGCAACATGCATGAAATTAATCACACTGAAATGTACGGATTTACAGATGTTCATCATGACTGTCACAGACAAGTAGTAACAAAAAATGTGTCAATATTATATTTTATTGTATAGACCAAGGGATATATTTTTAAAGCCTGAAGAGTATTTTGAAAAGGTACATTTCCAAGTGGAAGAAAAATGAGCATAAAAACATTGCATTAAAAAAAATCAAGTTGTCTCTTATAATGTGTGAGCAATGGGATCTGACACCAGTGAACAATGGGATCCAACACCTGTCTAACTGTTTATTCTCCCCTGCGTTTGGTGCCCAAAGTACACCTTTTTAGTGAGTGTTTAAAAATAATTTATATCTTGACAATTTGAAATATTATAGTAAAAAAAAAAGCATCACAGCAAGTTCTTTTTTTATTGTAAAGAAGAGAAACATTTCCAAAGATTCCTGCAAACACAAATTTAAGATGGAAGGTTCCACTTATATTACTAATCATGTAATAATTAAAATACTGCAGGAACTTATTTAATGCATGGCTAGTTTCACCTAGGCTCTTATACTGCTCCATTGCACACAGAAAGTCAAGTATACTTAATCTAATTTTTCTTTAGATGCCTTTTTTTCTCCTTCTTTCCATCCTCTCTATAATGGTATGAGTTTCTAAGCACCTTTCTACATCCCAGCCCCCACCTCAGAATCACATAGCAATCACTTTTTTAATGAAAAGTCCTTTTTTTCAGTGTTAGTCACTGAACATAGTTAGTTAAGTGTTAGTTAGGTCTGGCTGCTGACTTCTGTTTAGAGGGAGGAAAGGAACATTTTTTAACAAATAAAAGTCCTTAAAGGTGACTTTGCCTGAGACATGAAAATATAGCTACAGTTGACCCTTGAACAACTTGGGTTTGAACGGCAAAGGTCCACATATATGTAAGTTTGTTCAATAAATATACAATCAGCCCTCTGAATTCCTGGGTTTCATATGCATGTATTCAACAAACTGTGGACCAAAAATAGTATTTCCTGTCCACAGTTGGGAATCAGTGGATGTGAAGAGCCAACTATATGCATCGAATACACCATTTTATACAAGCGACTAGAGCATCTACAAATTTGGCTATCAGCAGAGGTTCCAGAACCTCTGGATACTGAAAGATGACTGCAATTAAGTTTTTAGAAAGTCATAAGTTATACGTGGATTTTCAACTGCACGAGTAATAACCTCTGTGTTGTTAAAGATAGTAAATATTTACAGCTTTATGAGCCACAAGGTGTCTAATATAAATACTCAACTTTGAGTTGTAACTTGAAAGTAGAAATAGACAATCTATAAATAAATGAGCTCCGAGTGGGATTTGGCCCTGTATTTGATGACCCCATCACCTAAAATCATACTTTAGTAAATAGTTTAAATTATTTTATTATATTTTAATTGTTTTATGTGTACATGGAGAGGCAAAGTTTGGTAGTGCCGGGATGCTCTCTTCTGATTGTCATATATCATAAAAAACGTTCTTAGTAGGGGAATTTAGAGAATTTACTTATTAAGCAAATTGCAGCTATACTGAACAATAACTTAAACAAATATGTATGTGTCCCATTATTAATATTTCCATATATTCTGGACATAATGTAAAGCATCAGGAAAATTTGTTAAAAATTGAGAATTGTGGTTAAAAAGAGATGTATAAACCAATACAGATCTTTGTGCATTTGCATATGTCTTTTTTTTAATTTAAATATTTATTTTGTTTTCTAATGATTCTTGTTTGTTCTTGAACATGTAGTTTTCTCTGTAGTTTACTATTTCTTGACTGAGACATACTTGCAGTTATTTTAGCAACTATTCACTGATTCTCAAAATTGATGCATAATGCCAGGTTTCTAATTTTTTTCAAAGTTAGCAACTGAAACTCCATTACACTAAACTTACTTGAAAAGCATTGACTTTCTTAATCTCAACAGGATATTCAGAACAAACTATAATGTCTATGAACTTCAAGATCCCTACAGTCTAATTCTACAAAAAAACGAACATTAGCATTATTACTGTACAACCACTGAGTTTCTATCAATCACCAAAAGTAAGGTTATTTTTAGTAGGTGATACTTTTTAAAAATATATAGTAATTCAAAACAACTTTGACCAACTTGCAAAGTAATCTGTATGCATAATATATTTATCAAAAATTTCAACCTCTTCTCTTAACAGAATAATCATTCATAAGTCCTCATGTGACTGGAAGCAACAGTTCTGTAATGGAAGTGTCACTGCAACCTTAAATATAGCATTCCCCACAGTGAAACTGTAATAACAGATGCTCACAAATGCCTGGTGTGATGAATCAATGCAAAGAAAGGAGAGAAAAAACTCTGTATAGGTGTTTGTGTGAAATGGGGGAAGAAGAGTGCCTTACAAACACAGGAGTAAACAGATGGCAATGACAAAGGCATACTGGGATAAATTTGACTTTTTACACCTGGGACTTCTTTGCTACCTGCAGTTACCTATATATCAATTGGACAAAATAATGAAGATTCAAAAGCAAGTGAAAAAAAAGAAGGAAAGTGACTTTATTGCTATCACTTTGGTGATAAGAATGAAAGAAAGTAGGTAATAAAAAAAGCAAATGAGACAGGAAAGCTGTTTATTAAAAGGTCAGTCAATATACATTGACTTGAGCTCTCTAACATATTCCATGGTTGAAAATAGCTCGCAATCATTAATTTTTTTCTTACTGTTGTATTAAATTTAATGTTCCGAGTAAGAAAAAAAAAACAAATTTTAAAAATACTCTTGCACTTCCTCTATTTATTATAATGAAATAGGCAATTCAGGCTAATTTTCCCTCTTAGAAATAATTAGAAAAGCAGAAGAAAATACTTGACAATATCTCCTTGTTGTTTGGGAATACTTTCCTTAGTATTTTTGATCCCCAAACTGAAAGGTTAAGTGACTTTTTTGACAACCACATAGGGTTAGGGAAAGAGAGATTGGAATCTAGGGTTACACAAAGACAGGTGTTGAGGGAGCTCATGTGAATGTTATTACATTGAAAAGTGACTCTCAAAGCCTGTAGTCTAAGTAAAACCGGAGTCCATCTCATTTGGAATATGTACACCTTTAAATGAGCTCAATTCCTGAAAATGGATTGAGATAATCTCAGATTACTAGTACCACGAATCCTGAGTCAAAAGCAAACAGTTTCTGTAGAGATAAATATTATCATCCTTCAAGTCAAATAATCATATAGTTTGAAAATGAAATGTATAATACATAATCAAAAATAACCAGAACCACAAGACAGAGTAATATGAATAAAAGCCAGCCAGCCCAAACAACAAGCAGTATCAACTGATCCATGGATACTACAGTATTGATATTAACAGATGTACATCTAAAATAACTATAAATGTAACTATTTTTAAATATCTATATAAAATAACATATGCTTAATGAGAAAAATAAGATTTTTTTAATTTGGAAATTTATTTAAAAATGGGAAAGTATAACAAAATTAGGAACTCAATGGATAGGATAACAGCAGATTAGACAAAGTAGAAGAAAGAGTTAATGGACTGAAATTTAAGTGAAGAAACATTTCAAATTGAGATATAGGAAGAAATAAAAGTGGAAAATATAGAAAATAAGATATGAGACAAAGATAATACACTGAGGAGTACTAACATAGCTCTAACTGGAGTCAAAGAAAGGGAGGAGAAATGAGTCAGAAGTAATGTTTAATACAGTAATGGCTAAGGAATTTCCAAACATGATGGAAGATTTAAAATCACAAATTCAAGAAACTATTATTTCCAAGCAAGAAAATAGAAAGTAATACATTTTTAAATATATTGTCTATATTTCATAATTCTGCATGTCTCACAAACAAAAGCACTAACTGGCTTTGCTCTAGATTGATCTTTACATGGATGTTTCTATAGCAAACAACTTTGGATAATAGAGTTAGTACCTCATTCTGGAGTATATAGAGGATTCTGATTCCATATGCTCTAATGTAACAAAGCCAAATCTATAAACTCTCATGTTCCCTCATCTAGAAGTCTCACCTAAAATGCAATCCACTGAGTGAACATGCAGGTGTCACTTGGCCCTTTTCATCTCTATCTAGGAATTGAGGTTCAGGGTACTGATGCTAATAGTCTGGCTAGTGGTAATGCTGTGGAAAATAAAATCCTTTATCTCTGATCTAGAAGGATCCTGTTTTCTGCCAACATCCACAAAATTGTGGCAAAATAACTGTATTAGCTTTAAAGTAAAAAAAAGCAGATCTTCACAGTTCTTGACACTGATGGCCTGTAAAAGTACAGAAAGCCAAGACAATCTGAGTATCAGCCAGAGAAGACTGCCAGAGTACATTCAAATGAGAAAATGTAAACTAAAATTGAATTTTCAATAGAAATCATGGGAGAAAGTATAAAATGATGTCATCAAATTCTGAAAGAAAATTATGTCAGTATAGAATCCTATAATCAGCAAAAAGTATTCAATATTCAAGGTAATTTTTAGACAAATAAATTGAGAAAATTTATTACCAATAGACCAAGACTTAAGAAATTCTAAAAGGTATTCTTCTGGAGGCAAGAATATAGTTATAGATGAAAGAACTTGGGTACAGGAATGATAATAACAGAATATATAAACGTGGCAAATTTTAAATTAATATTTATACAGAAATAATGTGTGTTGTTTGAAATATAGAAACAATTAAAAGATAGCAATGGCATTCAGTTTGGAAAAGCATTGGTGGTATTATGTTCTAACGTAATCTTTTTTCCTAGAAAGAAGTTTAAAGTAACGAATAATTTCCCTTACTATAGGAAGGATGCATGCTGTAATCTCTAGGACAACACTTAAGCTGACATTTATTTACGAGAATATAGAAAAGACCAAAAAAAACACCTAAATTTCCATTTCCAAATATGCTTGCTTAAAAAAGGTTAATAACAACTACATAGAAGATTGATGTTAAAGTTTAAAAAGCCTTTACCTGCCTAAATTTTGAAGTATGGAAATATTTCTTTTTAACAAATGAAAAGTAAAATAAGTCTCTGTCATGTTAAGATTGCTAATAATCCCCTAAAGTATTTTGAACCATGCTGCTCAGCAATCCCAAAAATATACCTTACATTCATTTACAAAATAAAATATATTACATCATTTAAGACTGCATATATGACTATATAGTGATATTATTATTACATAAATGCCATAAGTTTAAAAGATTTGACATTCAAAAGATACACAAAAATCCTTAGAAATTTTTCTCAAAGTATACAAAGATGATAAACATTTTATAAATAATACTATTAAATCATTGTTCTTATTTGCTTTACTGAACTGAATCAAACATAAGGAAAGGCAAATACTAAAATAATTTAGCACAAGCTGCTAAATCTTCAAAACTTTGTTTTCATGCCTGGTGAAGAGGATGTTCACATTTCTCTTGATGCTAGCTCTGCTAGCCATTAAATCAATGTGAACAACTATGTTGAACCATAAGAAATTGCTAATATTCATCCATTTTCACATGTGAAAATGGGTATTTCATTTGATTAATATTTTAATAAAATTTCAAAATATTTTGAGGCCCTGAGTAGATGTTCTGTGAACTATGATGATCAAAATAAGTACTATTTTTCTGACACTGAGACCCAGTAACTTTAAAGTGCCTATTAAAAGAAATAGCTAATAAAACCTGAGTGCAACATGAATGAATCAATGCCAAAAGTATAAGCCATAAAAAAGTTAAGATTTAAAGATTTCTGCTAAGTTACAGAACACATTATATTTACTCTCAGAAAAGACAATTTTCATGTATGTGTGCATGCTATATACAAACATGTATAGAGCAATCATATAATTTATTATTTAAACCAATTACTTTTAAGAATGAAAAGAATCACTTTTCACAATCACCCTGAGGCAAAAATGTAATCTGAAAGTCTGAGAAAATGGAATATATGTTTATTCTACATAAATAGCAGTCGATTTTCCTTAATCAAAAAAGAATATGGTAGGGAAACAAAGATAAGCAATGTATTCTTTTTCTTCATGGCTTAATATTTATGAGTCTATTTATAGTCAATTATCACCAATTTTCTTAACTACTGAATATATTCATGTCCTATATAGCCCTTACTTATTTATTACAGTATGTAAAACATGTGTCCTAGCATATTTCATATATAGCATTCTAATATGACTTTGAAAATTTTGTGACATGTGTCAATAGTCAATACTAATCATCAATACTAATAATCAAAGTAGTCTTTCTCATTTTTATTCAGTAATTTTTATAACAGGTAATGTTGATTAATCTGGTTTTAATTTCAGAGATCTAAGAACATAGATATTCCCATATAGGTAGTGAAATTATTCAGACCATCAGAAGCTAATGGTTAATAAATTATATTTTTAAATTTTTACTAAAATATTTTTAAGTCTGTATTTGCAAATAAATTTTGGCAATTTTCTTTTCTTTTTACAAACTCGTGGAACAGAAAAACAAATCACTATAAGATGACATATATCTTAAGCTGAGCAATGATTTAAGTCTCAGTTCATCTCTACCTGTCTCCTCTGCGATACAATGTTTTCATTCAGAGCAGCAGTTGGAAAAAGACACCAATATTGCTAATGAAGCTGTTTGGCCCTGTCTCCTGATGTTGGAAGAGCAGACGCTGACTTCATCAAATTTTAAGTTACAGGAGCAAAGAATGTTTTCTAGTTGAGCATTGTTCCAGTTCTTTGAACCAACTGCCATGGATTCCTGGAGCTTGACCACATTACAGTTATCACACTTAGCAACTGTAAAATGTTAAAGCGATATCTTTCCACATGGTTTATCCGTTATTACTGCTAAGTTTGGCATACCACCTTAGTTACAGGCTTTAAATGCCACTTTCATCACTTCCCAGGGTAACCTTGGCCATGAAATCGGAAAATCAGATCATTTTCTGGTCCATTTTCTTCCTTTTCTTTGGATGAGATTAGATTTTGCTACGCTTGACTGACAAATCTCATTTAGGATTCAAGGGGAAGCCTAGGCCCTGACCTCTTTAAGAAGTGGGAGGTGAGATGTCTCAGGCAGTGATGAGAAAGAAAGGACCAATTTCAACTCATCAGACAAAGGCAATTAGTGATTAATTCACACTGTGAGACAAAATACTTGTAAAAGTATAGAGGGTCTCTTAGTGTCAGGTACAACACTAGTTAAGATTCTTTAAAAATACCAATCATTTTCAAAGATTTTCTTCTGCATGTTTTGTTTTCCTTTCAAATTACATTTCTAAGTCTATTAAATAATAAAACACAAACCAAAATTATATTTATCCTATTAAATGTCTTCCACAATTAATAGGAAAATTATATTTTAATTTAAGCAGTAACCAATATGAATCCAAAATGGTACATTTTCCATGACAAATTAATTTAAGGTCAATTGTTTTATTATTTAGGGATGTTATGATTAGTTACTGAGTTGTATAGTTTCCAAATATTACTTCCTTAGGCACATTTACTCATTGTAGATAGGCCAAAAAAGTGTGGTTGTAGAAAGGCTGAAAATAATCATTGGTATATGACTCAAAATTAATATTATGTATTCTAGACTTTGTTCTCTGAATATAGTGTTTTAAATCTGGACAATAATATTAGAAATGAGATAGCATTTTAAAATCCATGTTCTACTACACAAGTTTATATTAAATTGTTTGCAAAAAGAAAGTCAATTAGATATACTATCATGAGAATTTGAATGATAAATGAATCAATGAGACATTCAAGCCATCTTCTTGCCTTTAGAGAACTGCTCAGCATTGGAAGGCCATTTGATTTAAATATGCAAACTTTGAAAAATGATATTTTCAGTGGTCTAATGGTTTAAAACGATTGTTACTTTATACTGATTTCTACACCTACTGTCATTTTTCTTTCTATTTTTTTCTCAATAGTTGCATTTCCAGGTATTATTATTACACCATCATTGATGTTCTTATTACTTTAAAAAGAACATTTAGTAGTCCTAAATTTCTCCTTAGAAACATTTAGTTTCTGATTTGTTTCCAGTCAATTTAGGGCTCTAGCCAAATACCTAGAAAAAAAATAAGCTGAACTTCATTTCTAAAATGTTATGTGAGAAGAAATGTGGATTGCAGTAGCTTACATAAAGTGCTAAATAAATATTTTTGTAAGAATGGGCCATCTCTCACAATCTTTCTGTCTCAATAAATATTACAGAGCACATATCAAGTGTTCAGATATACAACCTCAAGAGATTACAGATTCTAATAAATTTAACTTATTTCCCCCCAATAAAAAATCTTTTAGTAATATGGCAATATGCATCATCTTAATAGAAAACTTAATAAAAAACTAGAGAAAGTTGATTTTATATATATATACATATATATATATGTGTGTGTGTGTGTGTGTGTGTGTGTATTGTGTGTATGTATATATATGTGTGTGTAATATACATTAGGTACACTGCTGAGAAGTCGTGCAAAGCAAGTACATGTATATAAAAAATTATCAATGAATTTCATTACAATTTTAGTAGAAATATCTCTTAGAAAAAAATGTATTTGGTACATGAGAAAAAATTATTATGTTCCTGGGAATTTTAATATTCAAATAAAAAAGTACTCCTCTTTTATCCCTGCTTCTAATATCATAAACCCTTTGAAGATTCAGGCAAATAAAGAAAAAAAATCTCTGAAATTTGTACTTGTGCAAATCTCAAAGATATACATCCTCACTTGAAATCTCAAATATGTATGTATTAGTAAAATATAGCACACATATAATTTACATTTAATTTATTATTTTCATTAATTTCATAACACTTCATTATTTAGTTGGCTGTCATTTTGTCTATACTGTTTGTGATATCAACAACATTCAGTTCTATTTTATTCATCAAATAATTTTTTATCAAGTATCTGCAAATTGTCTTTTGTTAAAAGTTAATAACTTATTATAGAAGATGCAAGTAAGAAATAATATTGTCTTTAACCAAAACTTTATACTTGAAAAAAAAGTGGTAAAACAAATATGTAGATAATTATAATAAAAGTGTGCCATAGATTTCATTTCTTCTGAAGATCTAGTTTGATTTTTTTCAGATAATGTCAGTACTTAGTCTATGTTTTATTAATAAGCTATTTCTCTATGTGTAGTCAATAGATTTCTCAGTCATCAAATATATTTATATTTCCATGTTGAATTTTTACTCTATAAAAAGTTATTTCATTCAAAGTACAACTATATAAATTATCTAACTATTTTTCATATAGCCAATGTTTGGTGAGAATTTATCCTCTATCAACAGTTGTTTCAAGACTTGATTATATAATTGAGAGGTCGGTATTTTGGGTCGCTAGATTCCCAGCATTAACAGATTTTAATAAAATTTAATTTAATAAAATTTACCTGTGCTTATATACGGTGAAAATGTTTTAGATATGAGGAGAATTCACTTCCAGGTATAAAAGGTAAACACTTTCCTCCCATACAACAAAGAGCAAATTTTTCACATAGCTTTTGTTCATCATAGAGGAGTTGTATTTTCTACATAGGTTGTGTTATGCTTTTTCTATTTATGTTTTAACATAGATTCACTCGCATTAACCCAAAGGTGCCTACGTGTCTCAATGTCCTTCAGTATCCTTCTAAAATGCTGAATACTTTGTGACCCCACTGTTTAATTGTATGTACATCTTTAATAACAATGAATACTTGTGTTCTGGTTTTGCAGACTTGGAATGACTAAGGAAAAGCTATGGCAGCTTGAAATCTATCAGGAAAAAGTGTTCAAGGCTGTATAGGAACACATCACCATGATTTAAAGTGCTGATTTGAAAATAGTGCTTGAAATACGTACATTTCATCTTCGATACTAAATTCACCCCTGAAAAAAACAAAACACCCACTTATCCATCTGTGGCAAAAGTTCAAAACAAAAAATTAAGTGAAATTTTACTGCCTGTTTTTTTTTTTTTAAATAAAATTTGCTTTATTTTTAATTTTGCATATTTCACTACTCTGATACACTGTTCATAGCTGGGCTACTTCATCATTCCTTTAAGAGACCATTCAAATACTCTGACAACTGACTGTAATTGATTATTAAGTGTAAATTTTTATACTCAAACCATGAAGCCAAACTATTGCTACAAATACATATATGAAAATAGGAATACTAGGATAACGTCCAGGAGACTACATTTTTAATTTGGCATTTTCAATCTGTATCTACTTAGAAATTAAAAAAAAATCACAAGTTATCAAATAATCTAAAAGAAAAAAGACTATATAACAGCTTTCAAATTTTCAGGATTTTATTTTTCAAATAACAACCTTTTTTTATCCAATTCCAACTACATATTTTTAAAAAATAGAATTCAATACTCTGATGAGGATGAATGTGTATAGACTTCATCAAATCCTACTGATGTATTACAATGTCAGAAAGACTTGTACCATAGATATCAGTAGCCATTTATTGTACAAAAAAAAAAAACCCACATTTTTCTACTAACATTTGGTTTTGAAAAAGCACAAAGCCAATTTGATGGCAAGTGTGAATATGTGTTATTTTACCACCAGTCAGATTAAATGGAACAGCCTCAAGAGATCTTGTAAGAACTATTATGATGTCAATAAAATGTTCCATGAATGGTAGGGCTAAGCCAGGGACAATTCACTCTCCAGTGAAAGAGAGGACTACTAAAAGTCCATTCCCATGCTGAGAACACTCAGAGGAGTACTCAGTAGAATTAGAAATAGCCTCAGTGTGCCCAACATAATTTCTCCTCTCAACAAAAATAAGCAAGTGTGAGCCAAAGAGAAATATTGAATTAGGAAGATAAAGCTATGTTTCTACCACTAACAATATATTTGCATTTGGTAAATATAATTTATCCAACAGCATTATGTCCATGGTGATGAAAGTCACATGGGGAACAATTTTATATAATTTAGAAGATTCTAAGAACTTTATAATTAATATAATGATATTAATTGCTAATAGTTTTACCTATAACACTATTTTCAAGGTATGTGTAAAATTTAACATGTAGACTTTTAGCTTCCGTACTTAGCTTGATTTTATTCTAACTGTGAACAACTGCCTTGTGAGATGTCGTAGCCCAGGAAAAGAATTGGCTCAACAGCATTGAGACATGAATAAATGTTAAGAGCTCTTGCAACTACTAAGGTTAGTAATAATCAAGCATTTTGTGGTCTGAAAACATTTCATGCTATGTTCCAATTCCATATGGAGTAAATTTTCCTTCACTTTCTCCATCAAAAAATTATTAACTGATATAAAGTGTGTTTGTTTTCTTCATTTGGGCAACAGTAAGTCTCATTTTCTCTAGTTTCCTGTTTGGAGAGTAGTGATAACGTTTAGAAACAGAAAAATAGGACTGGCACATAATTTCATTAAAATTTACATGGAATATTCTAGGTGTGACTATTGGGGATAAAAATAAAAACAGACTTGGGGAAGGGATGTGGTAATAGAGACCACAGCAGACATATCACATATATTATTTATACTGAAGTATATATGTTTTCTCTTAATTTGTTATTATACACCCTAATCTCATAAATTGTGTTATAAATTTTTAGAGACAGATACATTGGGAATCATTATGAACCACAATGATAATTTATACCTAAAATTATAGAACAATTAAAGTTAGCTAAATACTTTTTTAAGTCTGACCCAAATTATTTAATAAATATTAAATTTATAATTATTATCACATTCAGCAAATATTTTAGAGTATTTATGATGTGTCGGCCTTTAATCTAGGCACTGAGGGCACAACAGTAAAGAGAACAGAAAAATAATTTAAAAATCACAAAACCAAATTAATGGAGATTGCCTAAGTCAATAACCCAAGAGACCAGAGAGATAAGAAATGTAAGTGTGACCACAGCTCAAAATCCAGGGGTCTCTGTAAGAAACAAGGAGGTCTGATGAGGAAGTAGAAGGCAGACACATCTCAAGGAGAGAGACAGCATAGATGCACCAGCATTCTAGCACCTACCTGGGGCTTCAAAGGTGGATAAACAGGGAAGGAACTGCAAAGGGCTAGGGTAGTGTGAGTTAAAACCAAACCAAACAAAGCCTGTAGCAATATTCCTACATTACTGATTGATTACTAAAATTATTCTAAAAATTCCAAGCTAAAATTCTTGTTGAACTGCACTACTCAGAAGTTATTTTCATTTTTCTGCATTAGGTGGGTGTAAGCATAATTATATGCATTTATAGATAATGATAACAGATTACACCTGCATCAAGTTACAAATGATGTGTATTCCCACAATTCATTGATAAAAATGAAACCTAAAATGCACACTGGAGTTGTTAAGGAAAAATGAAATGCAGTATCATTAGAATATTTCATTTATATTATGTCTCCCAGGTGATTTTTTTTGGTCTCCATTTTAGATATGTGTTTACACGTGTATATGTGTAGAATATTTATTGAATGCCTTTATATGCTAAGCACAGTTGGATAAAATCTATTGCAAATGCATTTAATTTTCTTTTTACAAGATAAAAAAATAATTGTAAGAGGTTCTATTGCTGGGATTTAAACCCATGTTTTCTTCTTGGAGACCTAATATTTTATTCAACATGCCAAAGCTTGCCCAAAGCAAATTTCTCATTAGAAAACTCTTAAAAACAAAAGAAAATGATTATTTTCTAAATAGATAATAATTCTATGGCACAATTTTTTCATCATTTCTTAAAGTTTTCTGAGGTAAAGATTTTTATTGTATATTTTATCCATTTCTCATTTATCTTTCTTCAATCACCTTCTTTGATTTATTCATTTAATTATTTATGAATAACAACTTTTTCAACTCAATCTGCTGCATTATTACAGATACTCATTCATAAAGTTATTTAAAGCATACACAAAATATAGAGAACTTTTTCATAAATTTAGATATCATTTCAAAGTAAATATGCAAGGATTTTAATAAAAGCACCTAAATTGTCAAGTTCCCAGCAGTCACACCATCAGGGAGCACTGAGGCTGCCCATCCTCAGGGCCTCTGCAAATCAGCCAGTTTCTCTTGAGCAAGAAATCATTTGCTTCAGGAAGAGTTCTCACAATCCCTTTTCTAAACAGTAACCTTGAGGTTTCTCTGTGGTCTCTCCACAAAACAGTGTTTTCACAGCGATTTCACAGGCTCTTTTTTTTAAATAAATATTAGCCAGCAGAACTCTCTGGGCAGGTTCCCCAGGGTCATAGCCTGTGCAAGGGCATGTGTGCTTATGTGAACACTGTGACGGGTATGTGGATGTGCTGAGGATTTATTAGAAGGTCTTACAGAAAAAAAATGTTGCCAGCAATTTCAGTGACTTCTAGATTGAATTTATTCCTACCATACAGCTGCAACACAATTCTAAACTGACTTTGTAATTGCTGGCAGTTTTCATTTACATAGTTGATTTCTGGCAGGATGAAATGTCTTGATCACTGAAAAAGTATGTTTTACATGAGAATGTTGGTTTTAAAAGTTTGCGTGTATATTCACAAAAGTAAAAGTTTAGACAGTTCTAGTGCTAGTGCATAAGCATATTATCTAATTCCATAAACAGCTGATGGGATAATGTCCGAATATAACCTACTATTCAAAAAAAAAGGCTGGCAGTTCAGTGAGAAAGGGCGATTGCTATGGCTGTGACATACTTCTATAGAAAGTATTATAATTTACTGAACCCTGGAACTTACAGCTCATTCCTTTGAATCAAATTGATTGTTTCTATCAGGTACCCACAAAAGCCATCAGAGAATACAAAACTATAATTTGGGCATTGCCGTGGACATATAAGTCTTTTCAAAGAAGAAACCACTAAAGGAAAATTGACACATTTATCCAGATACCTGTTTTGCATTTCTATATGCTGTTTTATATATGCAGTTTAGTAATATAGTTTCCTAAAAGCTGGGTTCTCTATTCAAAAGAATACATAACCATTGTTCTGTATCACAACTTAATTTTCACCCCACAGGAATAAAGATGTTTTTTTCCTCTCATGTATTATTCCGAAGATCTTTTCAAATAATTTAATCTCATAATTATAACATCTTCATGCGATGACATGAATAGTAAAACCATTACATGCAAGTATTTATCACTGTTAGGATTAACATCCTTATCTTTATATTCCATTTGCCCAGCCCATTTTAGAAGAGATATGGCAAGCCAATGATATTTCTTTCAATTTCAATTCATTGCCAGTTTTCTGTGCCCTCCTCCAAATTCAAAGCTGTATTTTAAGTGACTGGAAACCTGCTCTGTGAAAAGGAGTAGAGAAATGATAAAAGCAATAAATCCCTACTTAACCTTGAATCTTTGTGTTCATATAAGTATGCTAGACTAACACTCTGTTAAGTGACTCAAAAGGTATTCTGAAAATAAATGAACTAATATAGAATTTAGATATTTTGCTTTCAATGGTTTGAATAAAAATGTTTCTAAGTAAAATGCAGTACTTTGATTAAGGTTAAATTGTTCCATGTTGATTGTTCAAGTAATGTCTTGGGGATCTTTTGCCCATCCATGTATAGTCCTTCAAAACAATTCATCAACTCTAGATTATAATAAAACTTTTGTATTGAGAAAAATGTAATGTGAAATCATTTTTATTAGTAAGTACATGGCATTTATTGGTACAAGTTAAGAATAAGAATTCAAAGTATTTCTATCCAGAATGATATTTAACGCTTAAAATTATGGATGAAGAATTTTCTCAGGACCTATAGTGACACTGGTAAGAGACAAAAGTACACATATTTGAAAAAAAAACCCCTCAATTTCCCTGTTCTTCAAAATAAATGAATTTTTAATTAAATTTATTAGTTAACATTTGTTAATAACATTACATAAGTTTCAGGTGTACAACTTTATAATACAACATCTGTACATTTCACTGTGCGCTTACCGCATAAAGCCTAATCTCCTTCTATCACCATATATTTGACCCCTTTTACCTTCTTTATCCTCCCCCACCTCCTTCCCCTCTGGTAATTACCATATTATTATCTGTGTCTATGAAAATACTACTCAGCCATGAAAAAAAGTTGAAATATTGCCTTTTGTTACAACATGGATGGATCTTGAGAGTACCATGCTACATGAAATAAGTCAGATAGAAAAGTACAAGAACCATATGATTTCATTAATATGTAGGCTATAAAACAAAAAACAACAAACAAAGAAACAAATAAAAAAACAAGTAAATTTCGAAATATATCCCTGATGTAAGAAGGGGAAGAGCTCTGACATTCCTATACCCATGACAGCAGCATTGTCGGAATGCCAAACACGGTTTTAGGCAACTTGCCAGCAACAAGTACAAAGCACTGATGCTATCTATAATCATAGGCATATGGGGTTCCAGGGTAGTGACCCATGGTTGTTCTGTTTGGATGCATCATTCATAAGAAAGGGCAGGCAGAGGGCAGACTAAGTGCAATGTGATTAAACATGGCACAACTTAGCTGGCAGGAGTGTTTCTGAATTTAAGCTATTTACAGTGGTCCACTAATCACATGATCAGTTCCTGATTTCTCCCAAGTATATAAATACATGGATTGAGTCAAAGCAGAAAGTGAGAGCAACAGAAGCATTAGGCCATTGAAATGAAGACACATTATATTGATTTGAACTCTTTCAAAGCCTCAACTCATCACCAAGACCATGTACATCCATTATACTAAAAGCCAAATACAAGTATTGACCTGTGGTATATTTCTTGGAAACCACAGGATAGAATGAACTATAATATGATGGGGGGAAAAAACCATTCTAAGAAACAGCTTTTAAATAAGATTGATATACCAGTAAATTGAAATAAACATAAGTGACCATAAAGAATTGCTTTGCTGCTCTCTATACAGTATTTCTCTGGACTCTCACTGGATCGTAATACTGTAAGACATTTCTGGTGACCATCCAGTTTGACAATGTTCAGAATTACCCTGGTGAATACCTGTAACCTAGTTAACTATAGTTAACAGAAAGTCATCACCTTCAACTGAATAAAAAATAACTCTTAATTCTTCTGATTATTGGAATTTTAAGTTAAATTTGAAGGTCCTTGGCCATCAGTCCCTGAAAAAAAAATCAGACTTGCAAGGCATTGAATTATGCCATAGACACAAGAAGATGGCATATGTCAGTTGTGATCCAAGTAAAGTTGGAAGTCCATAATTTCAATTGGATTTCTTGTGGCTTTATTTCAATGATACTTTAAGAAAATTAATTTAACTCAGTTCTAAATTTCCTTCTACTACTGAAGAATGGCACTTTTATATTAGTGTTTAGAATTTTATTGGCACTTAGTGATCGGAGTTTATACTTTTAAAGACATGATTCTCAATTGTTTTTCTTGAGCATTTTGGGTTATGTTGGAGAATCTTTAGGGTTTTCCAACATAATCTTGACTATTTGTGAATGTTTCTAGATATGTAGGGTACACTTGAATTCCCTCAAGTTTGAGAGAAAAAATAAAATTAGCTCTTTTTGAAACTAAGTTTCATATGAACATAAAAAATATCTTTGATACTTAGGGTTATTTTCATAGGCAGTTCATATAAAATTTACAAGAGAATTTTGCAGCTGCATATACATGCATGGAGAAGATATATGCTCCATTATGCAAGGGGAAACATTGTAGAAAATATGCATACCAAAATATTCTTGACCTACTGAAGGTAGTAATTTTTTCCTACTTTATTTCAATTGGCAAAAGGCAAGCTTATCATATAGAACTTTTTCACATTTTTTAAAAATATATATTTTTAGAAAATCTCAAAAGCCTTGAAGACATTGATTAATTAAATATACTATACAAAAACTTGTTTTAATTAAATATTAATTAAACACACTTTCATTAAAATATAGTTAAATACATTTCCTTTTTCTTCCTCTTTCTATCCCCATTTTTTTAGTGATACATGGTTTGCATAGAAACTTTTGTCTGATCTTTACTTTAGGGCTCCATTTGACAGAACTGTCCTTTTTAAAATTTCTGAGTTTTACTCCTTAGGTGTTGCTAATGTGCTGATGGTTGATAAAGGCAAAACTAATTACTCTGTCAAATAGTATTTATAAGAGTTTTCTTTAAGAGTAGTATTCAGTTACTCTTAAAAGAAGTGAGAAATAGAGCATTCAGAATTAATGGGAGGCACAGGAGGATTTCAGTATTCCTCAATCACAGCATATAAGTAACTTCTTACTCTGACAGGGAGAAATAGAGTTATTTTTCTAAAAGAGCAGTTAACAAGAAATTGCGTTATGGTCAGGTTTTAGTAACTAGAACTATGATTTAAAAACTACTACAGTTGCATATTTATTAGCAAATTTATCAAGAAAAGATAAAGAACCAGCATAAAGCCTCCAATATGTAGCCGAAAAATCAAAACCACATGTCCTATTCTTAATCAGTGTGACAACTAGACTTGAGGCAAGCAGTATTTTGATGAAAATATTTAGAAATATTTAGAAATATAGCACATGAAAACACGGTTAGTTTTTAATTGGAAGGAAGTAACATAGTTAGATTTTAATTGGAGGAAAATAAAGCTATTTCCCCCATTTCTGTACTACCAAAAAAATCTTATGTGAATAATGAGAAATTTTTATGTATAAAGTTGTAGGAACTAAATTATTTCAGTAGCATGTCTTCAGAACTCATCCATCTGTTTAGAAAAATCCAAGGTTAATAAACCAAAATAAATACTAAACATATTCTGCAAATACTAGACATTTTCCTCTCAAGCTATTTTTCTTCCCAGATCCCTTGTAAACTATACAGTACTGTGTTGAACTAATCTGTCATCTTTTATTCCTCCTACTTACTCTTTGTTATGCTTCATAAGTTCTTAAAATAAAAGAAAAAGATTTTATTTAGTCCAGATTTTACACACATATTTCAACTTGTGAGTTAACCATCCCAAATACTCAACAAAATTTTTTTTTTTACATATTAATTGAAGGTACTCTTAGAAATATGACATAGACACCAAACGGCTTCAAAATCAAAGTACCCAAAGAAGTTTTCGACGTGAGAGAGGTTTTGTCTAACTTGTTAGTACCACTTCAACTAATCTTTTTAAATTACTGTTCCTATTCAGTTGTGGGTAATTGGTGGAGTTCTAGTTGCTGCAAATGAAAGTATTATCAACATTACTCAAACCTTTTCTCCATTTTTCATGCAATTTTGAACTTTGTGTGAATCCACGAATAGCTTCTGTACATTTTGCTTTCTATAGACCTGGACACACACACACACACACACACACACACACACACACACACACACAGACTTGTTTTTTTATCATAGCCTTGTAGCAGCATGTACAAATGACAGCTTAGTTCAGTTGTATTACACCAGTTTGATTTCAATAAAATTTATACCCTTTCTAGGTTATATGTACCAAATATTCAAAAATCACAGTGTTCTTCTGAAATGTTTTATACATTTTGAGAAGCTGCTGATCTTAGGAGAAAGATTAAGATCTGTTTTAATGAAAAAAAATGAAGTCTCGCCAAGATTAAGCAGTGCATTTGTATTTAGGTTGATATGCATATACACTTATAGAAACAGCAATGTAAGGAATGGTATCACTCATAGACTGTGTCTATTTCTCATCATTGGTACTTCTAATACACAGTGTTCTCTATAGAAACTGAAATACTTTCACAATTAATTTATGATACTATGTCACACAGTTGCATCCAGAAATAAATCCGAATATACAGAATATTATACAGAATATATCATCAAATATTAGAGCTAATTAAAAGTATTAGATGAAGGCCTGGCTGATATATTTTGTAGAGAGACATTTAACATTCTTCATATTCAATTGCAATATACTAAGTGACTCCTCATAAGGTTCCTTAAGAATTCACTCTAAGATCTTTCCAGAACACCTGTCCATAACAAACTGTACCAGGAAATAAGCTGCAATGTCATTGGTAACCTATTTGTTAAATGAATCAGAATTAATGAAACTTTAGCTAGCTAAATCTCATATTAAGCAATCTTGGGAAAAGAGTGTTTCAAATTTGATACCTAGTATATTCAACCCAATTTCACTTCAATACCTCTCTTTTCAAGCCTTCACAAGTATTCAGTTTCTAAACTAGTGCTTTTATAAAAGAAAGAGGCTCATGAACTTATAGTTAACTGTTCCAGAAAAAAATTAATAAGGGATTTCTTATATGGCATTATGTAATTTTCACCTTGCTCAGGCTCCAGTTTACCTTATTCTGCCTCAATATTTTTTGGTCAATTTCTATTTCTAAAAATGTAGAACTTTATTAGCTTTAGTTATGTTATTTTTATAACTAATACTTCAAATAATATTCTTCTTTCATCAAATTTAGAAAACTTATATGTGTGTAATGTATAAGGCAAAAAAGAACAAAAAGCAATAACTTTTCAAAGAACAAAATAATCTTTTAAAGTTAAGAGAAGTCCAACCTCTAGCTATACAGTAAATATATTATAAATATATATTTTACATATATAGTTAATACATATTTTACAGTAAAAATATAACCAAAATATTCTAGACTGATTTATGTTAGAATGAAAATTAAATAAAACATAAGTAAAATAATAATTAATATTAAGAATAGCATATGATTTTATAATTTCAAATAAACTAGAAAAAATATTCATTTCCTAAGGTACTTTAAGGAGGCATAACTAGAAGACTATTACTATCTCATTTTTTCTACTGATGATCTTTTCTTCAAATTTGGTATATCAGAAATGCTATGATGTTTAATTTAACCAATTTTTGGATTGTAACTTTGATTTATTTACTTCCTTCAAAATATCCTTTCAAATTTGTCTTTCATAATTCCATTATCCTTTGCATTTCCAAGAGACCTCGGTGGGGGACCTACATTTACACATGAAAATATGGTAATTAAGAACTTTCTGTCCCTATTTTCTCCTGACTGTGTAATATGGAAAACAATGGGGATCTCCTCTTTTTGTTTAGCAATTTCATTCATGCAACAAAAATGTTCAATGTACATGTCACAATGTAATAACAGTCTAAGTGGATTAAATTGAAGTGTGTATTAAACACGGAATTCTCTCTGGCAGATGTATATGAACATTATGAAGAGCTTCACTTAACACTCTTCATATTCAGTTGAAAGACGCAAGGTAGCACCTCACAAGATTCCATAAAAACCCACTCCAGGAAACTGGGACTCTTCGGAATCACCTTTCCATAATAAACTTTTTTAGAAATTAAGGTAGCAGTGTCAATGGTGAACCATTTGCTAAATCAATTTCATGCCCTTTCTTCAACTCCATCCACCCACCTTCTTTTTTCTTTTTTCTGCCATTCTTTATTTTTTTGATGGAAATCTGGAGAGGCAGCATAGTGTTATTTCAGTTTAAGTCACAGTAGTGTCATTGAGTAAACAGGCCTTAAAGCTCTGTGATAGCTAGAAACATCTTCCAGTTAACAACGCCTGTGCCTGTGAGTTGCAGGGCTTGTCTGTACTACATTACTCATATATTTAACAAGAGCAAAATGTTACTGACAGCACACTAATTATTAAAAATTGTTTTTCCTACCAAAACTGTAACTTCACTAGAGACCTCTTAAAATATAGAGTGGTTGTTTTGGAAAATGGACATTTTCAATATTCCTTTATATTCTGGCAATTCCTTTATTTTTTATAATGTAGGGGTTTTTTATAGAAATTTCGAGAATGGGTATTTATGCATACTCATCCTCTTATATGTCTCACATACTTAATATAAAAGAGAAAGTTTAGGCTCTCTGAGTATCTTACCTGTTAAGGAAAAGAGACTGTCTAAGGAAAGGGCTCTGACAAGAAGTAAACGTTCAAGTACAAATTGGTAATAGCCAAACTCTGTCAGTGTATGACATTCTGAGATTGAAAATTGAACGGAATAAAAATGCAATATTCTTTCAAATGGCTCATACAGAAATACAGTATGTAAGATCTGAATGCATATGTATAAAACCATATTTTGCAAGGAGCATTATATAGGCTATGACTGTGCCTGTTAACCAGAATTTGAGGGGTGTGCTCCACTTATCGATAGTGAAACTCAAAATATGGACCAGTGGAAGTTTCTATGTTGAAGTGGGTGGGAGACTCTTTTATAACTTATATTCTTTCAACTGACATTGTTCTGTACTTTTGCATTCACTTTCATTGTTTAATCTGACCCTCCTGTTTCAGAGTCTGCCAAATAATAAACTAATTCTCCTTTTTGACTGGTTTTCATAGATATAATTTAATATTGGCCAGTTTGCATGCCGAAAGTCTTGGTGCAGAAACAATGGAAATCTACTTATAGTCATGAATAATCAACATTGAAAAAATATTTCTATTTTTAGTCAAAAACATGTTTTACTACATGAAAAGACTCTTTTGTCATAGAAAAAAAATTGTGGTTTTGACTCCATATCTTTTAATCTGCTCTAGAGAAAATGCATCTTAGCACTCCATGTTGCAAGTACCTTTTTCAAACAACTTCCAGTTTTTGCTAGAGGTAGATATTTTATTGGGGAACTAAAGTACTCTGAAATTGTGATTCCAATAGCAGTTGAAGAAGAAGTATGAAATCAGATTTTGCTTGAATAATAAGAATGAGAATTAACTATATAGCACTTTTTGGACACCTAACACATTTATATCTACCAAAATGCTGTTGTAAATGACATTGTTTGCCATTTATATTCATGTTTTCCAAACTTTGCTTCTTTGTTTTTAAATGCAGCACTCACAAAAACTTACTTTTTAAGTTATGTT
Organism: Macroglossus sobrinus; assembly: GCA_004027375.1. Taxonomy (NCBI): domain Eukaryota; kingdom Metazoa; phylum Chordata; class Mammalia; order Chiroptera; family Pteropodidae; genus Macroglossus; species Macroglossus sobrinus. Next base: position 53,994 of record PVKZ01001417.1, on the reverse strand, counting down.
GATTTCTGAGGTATTCAGTCTATTTTATTTTTCATTACCAATGTGTATTTTGGTCACAAAGGGTTTGTCTTGTGTTTTCTTTTCTTTTGTTTTGTTTATTTTTAGGTTTTGTTTTTCTATGTAGTAAGAACTTTGGTTCTCAGTTATATAATACTATTTTAATATTTGTGTCCAAAGTCAAATTACATTTCCAAATAAGATTTTTATATTGTAAATCAATAAATTAAAACAAGCCTTCCAAAATCATGTTATATATTTTATGTTATAAATATAACTCTCCAAAATAATTCACATAATTTCTACTTTTTACATTGACCTCCTTCCTAAAGTAAAAATTTAAGGAATGAAAGTGTTGTAATTGAAGCAAATAGTAATAAGAGGGGTTAAATATTCTTATTTTTCTATTCTTTTTCTGGTCCTAAAGCTAAACATATTTATAAATACCTTGTTATCTAACAAAAAATTTTAATTAATTCCATATTGCAATACAACTATATGAGTAATTTTTTCAAGTCAAATATTATCTCTTTATAGAGCTCTGAAAAAAAATATGTTTTTAAGGAGTGAAAACAATAATTTAATTATGTAATAAGGGTGACTATGAAACTTAGTTATTCTATACCTCAAAGTATGCTTTCTATTTGTTTTTTTCTGACTGGTAATGGATTTCTCATGTTCTTTATACCTCATCTCTATAATGATGTTGTTTCTAGGCTCAAACCAAGAGAAGAAAGGATTGCTTTTATCTTCAGAAGTGTTCTTCTCTAAACCATTCTGCAATTAGTTTTTGAGTATACACTTACAGATATAAGAATTTTACTATTTCTAATAATGTCATCATGTTTATTTTAGTTATTTGATCACTTTACTATATTTATCAATCTCCAATGCAGGCATTCTAGAGGTGAACATGTGGTCTAGAAACAGCATTAAAACTAGATATTTAAACTTAAGCTCTAACAACATTTAATAGCTTCTAAGCATGAATTGTCCTAGTAGTGTGTGAAATAAAGAGAAATAATTGAGACACTTGATACAAAAACCATGGTTATCAATTTCTGTCACCTTTAATAATACAATGAGCCATATTTATATTATAAAGTTTATAAAGCAATTGTGGCTATAAACCTAGTTCTCTGGCAAAACTTATCTATATGGAATATAACAAGTGTGTATGTATGTGTAGGAAACTAGAAATAGAAAAAAATAAGAGTATTACTTCATTCTAATTTATCATTTGCATAATAATAACTATCACAACAATTCTGTAACATTCATACTCTTAAGGTTCTACATTAAGAAAATAATTATACAAATGCCATTAAGCACTTGTTCAAATGAAAATGTATTGAAATATTATTCCACAAAGAAGAGAAAGTAGTTTCAATGTCCAATAATAGGTTACTTGTTAAATAAATTCCTAGTATATATACATGACAGAATATTATATAGTCATTAAAAAGCATCTTATCAGAAAGTACTGAATATCATGATAGAATGCTCCAGAGATACTATTTCTGTGAAAGTCCATCAGCAACTGACTTTTTCTGTAAAGCTCCTGAAAATGCAGATGAGCTTTCTGGCATCCTACCTTCAGTTCAAGATCAGAGTTAAGGAACTTGTAATACTTAAAATCTCTGATTTTTACTGAACAAAGTTTATCTTCTAAGAGACAAGGTGAAGAGGCTAGTATAGCGAAATAATATGGATAAACAATATCCCTCAAAGAAGAAAGTTCTAAATTGGGAAAAGATGGTTACTAACCTTAGAAAAGGACAAATTCAGAAAAATAGTATAAAGAGGAGCAATTTTATGAGGGAGCAATCAATATACAGAACACACACGGGAAAAATGAATAAATCAGAGAGAAGAGATTGAAATGAATCAGCACAAAATGAAATTTTATCCAATGAAATTTGACAGGCCATGTTTCACAGCATCTTTACTGCTCAGCACCTTGGATGGGGCACCCAACCAAGCCAAGTAGCGCTCCATGTACCTCCTACTCTTGCTGCCTGAACCCCACTCCTCAGCAACTTTATGACAGATATTATCTAGCCTCTCTACCCACTAGTTTCATAACTCAATATGGAGATGTTACCTCACCTGAACACTCTACTACCTAGTAATACTACCTATTTAAAAATATCTACTTAAAGTCTCCATGATCTCTTCACACTCTCTACAAAAGGACAGAAGCATTGTATTCAATATTATAGTAGTCTATTTCCTCACATAAATTATGCCACTTCTCCTTCCCTTCATCTTATGAATGGAAGGGATCAAGTTTATATAATTTGATTTAGTTCTAAATATATATGTATGTAAATATTATTTTATAAATACCTATTAATAAACCCAATAGAAACCTCACCACCACTATTCTAAGAAATAATTATATAAAATTAATCAAAGGTATAATATTTTATAATTTTGGTCAAAATTTTTGGTTTCTAGAAACATCTCCAAGGCAGAGTTCTCCATCCTTATGGAGACGATGGCAAAGTGTAACAATAAGACAAGCACAAAGTATGCAATATGTGGAATGTGTGAACATCGTTCACATCAAGAGGCACAGAGACTTTGCAATCACCTATCTCAACTCTGATTCATCTGATTAGTTATGTGCCATCTGTAAAACATAAAAATAAACCAAAACTTTCTGTTACTACAGATTTTGATGTATTTTCTTTATTTCTAACTATGAACTGTCATTTACTTTACAACTATATTCACTTGGGAGATCATTCCCCTAGACACATACGGAAAGTTAGGACAGGAGGGCATTTGGAGTAGCGCCACTGAGAGTTCAGACCTGAACTTCATACTTGATGCAAATGCTTGGCCCCTTGCCACCTCTCTCTACGTCCATCAGTTTGAATGACATTCTCTCTTTACACAGAGAGAGATCAATTTTATACACCACAAAAATAGGAAAATAAATTCTATTTTTCTTGAACATGTATACATCTTTTTACACTATTGTTAATAGAATGTTTACATGTGCATTTTATTTCTAACCAAAAAAAAAAAAGCATTTGCTAAAATTCATTTCTAAAGGCAAGGTTTATATTTATAATAATTATTATTTTATTCTCTGAACACAGATTTAGATTTAGTTTGCTATCATAATTTCAATATGTTTAAGAGTAAATCTTATACTAACTGAATATATATATTTTTTCAAAATTTATGTGGAGATTCCTGGTTTTAAAAGACCATTTTTATCTCTTGGACCTTTCAGTATTTGTGAAGTATCTTCTTTAAATATTATTTTTAGCTATGCTCCTTCATGTGATAATTAGGCAGTTCACTTCAAAGGCTCTTATAAATCAGTGACAATTACGTCATTTTTATGAAATAAAAAAATCTGCAATATCATGTGAACATGTGATGGTAGAATATGAAGTAAATTACTATGTATCTACTGAGGCTTATAAGTGATTAATGTGGTGTTTGCAGAGTAACACAAGAAAAATCTTATCATGTCTGTTAATTTACGTAATTATAATTCAAGCACAATGTAATTATTATTTCTATCTAAAATAAAATTTTAAGCAAATTTTGCAAATATACCATTATTGACTTTCATTCAAAATAGATTAGATTGTTTACAACTGAGGTTTCATTTCAGAAAGAAATATTACATTGGTACATGAAGAAATGCAACTAACTACCTAGATTTTAAAATAGCAGTAGAAATCCAGCAATAATTCTGGAAATCAGTTTAAAGAACACAGGTCAAATGGAAAGTATGTAGTTAGCATCAAAATAAAAATCCATTTACAAAATCCTGTCACATTTCTCTCACACCTAACTGGTACATTACCAATTAGGCTAGAAATAGTCTCCATGAACTCAAGAACCTTTTATTATTTGTTTGTTTTTGTTATTATTTGTTTACCTTGTATCTCTAGGGGTAGAATATCTAACTTAATTGCCCTCAATTAATAACATTTACTGAATAGTTAAATACAAGTTAATTATAATTTTAACACACTAAAATGTGATACTTTTTAGAATATCTCTATATATCAATATACCTATGTCTATTTCTAATTTCTATCTCTCTAACCTATATTTCTATCTAATCTCCCACCCTTCCCAAATGTGTAATAAAAATACTATAGCATTATCTACTAAGTTTCTCATAACACACTCCCTAATATAACTCTATCCCCAACCCCAGTGTTGTTTCTAATAGACACACATGTCACATAACAGGTAGCCTTTTTACTTTCAAACTTTTACATACAGAAAAATTATGGCTGTGTTTTTTCCTTTCTTCCTCTTTCCCACAGAATAGTCAGAAACATACACCATGGGTAGAGGAAGGAAAGATTAAAAGGGCACTAGTAAGCCAGCTTTTCCACTACTATCATCAGGGCCAGGGGCCTGGTTTACCTTTAAGGAACCAAACAAGGTATAGTGGGCCTAGACAGTACTAGTAAGCAGAGGGAGGTAGACATATAGGTCAGATGACTATCTCACCTGAACATGCTCCACATGATTGGAGCCATTAATATATGTTTGGTGCAGAATATTGACAGTAATTAATACAAACTTGTAAAGACTTCAACTATATAAAAAATTTAGGTAAATTAATATTTTATATAAGTAAAGATTTTACTATTTGCAATTAAAAGTGTCGTTTATTTTTTTATAAAAGGGGGGACAGAAGGGACATATTAGAAAATAGGAATAATATTTAGTATCAAGACTTAGTCAATAATTTTACAACAAACTAAAGAAAGTAATAAGAAAAGAAATGCACAAAGGTGCCATTAATGCTGCCTTTTATTCTTGCTAGCATGTTTCCAGAGCCTGCAATTATGGTTTTCTTATGTAGAGAATTCCATATTGGTGTAAAATGCTAAAGCTTACCATTAAAAATTATAAGAATAATTTTTTGGAAATAATTAAATATTATACTAACTTGAACTTCAATTAGACCTTCAACTATAAAATACAGCTTAATGAGGAAAACGATTATTTTATTTGGTAATTTGAAATGTTAATTTAAGGTAGAAATTGCTATATAAAACATAGGTATTATAGCCAGCAGATATGGTACTTTCTTTAGACTTAAAAAAAAAATTAAGATTATTCAAAAGCTCTTATAATAATTTTTTTTTCTTTAACTACAAAGTAACTAAGAAGTTTTATATGAGAATGTAGAATTTCTGCTTCATTTCAGTAGTTATGTTATCAATATTTTTCTTCCTAGGTATGACTGAACACCTAGAAGTAAGAAGAAAAGTGTTTGAATATAGAACTGAAGGCAATGGAGCAGAGGATATATAGTATATATCTAAACTGCCACCTGCCATTTAAAGGTGGTGGCAGTGTAGCTTAAATCAAGATTCGACATGAGATACAAAAATATTGAAGCAAATGAGTCTAATTACATTTAGAATGTTTTCCTATATGTAATTGATGCTTCATAACATTTTAAAAATATTTTTCCCATATTTGATAAAATGATTTTTTGGTTGTATTGGATCCAATATACCAATGCCTAAGAGTTCCAGTCAACTTGATTCAAATTTGACCATTTCCATTTTTTAAAGAGTCAACTTCCAACCAATTGTGTCAATTAAGAAAACTGAAATGATAAATTCTGCTTTTTCTGAGAATGATAATTTCAAACTCAAAATAATAGGACTTCTTAAGTTAACTTATCATTGCAGATGCATGCATCTCAGAGTGCTGGAAATAATTCTTCAGGGATTCTCACTTAAAAAGCAAGTAACAGACAAGTAAAAACACTGAGTATACAAGAAAGAGTGGAAGATTTTCTCTATCATTTAAACTTTTAATTCCATCTATTAATATTTGAGAAAATATCTTAAAGTGTTATAGTTGATGATACATGTGCATAAATTAAAGCACTAAGCCTGATAATAATCCAAGTGATTTCATTTTCAAGAAGAAAGAGAGTGATCATTTTAGGATAGAGTTCTCAAGTCTGAATAATGTTGTCACATTTAAAAAAAAATTAATCTCTCAGTATTTGCTTAAATTTTTTAAAATTTTCTATTTCCTTACTTAATATATGCAAATATAAAATAAAAATAAAATTATTACCTTAAAGTTGCTATAACTATAAAACCAAAATATTTGACAAATTTAATACAAACAATACTACAAAATCAATAAAATTTAAATTAACAATACTAATTAATGTGTTACATAATACTCTTTAGCTGAAACTAAAATGCTATGTTCAACTGCAGTGTCTTGTCATCACATGGGGAACTTTTAAGTTCAACAGTGATGATTCAGTTTTTTTGAAACTATTCTATATTTAAAAGCTGTAAAACTTTTATTCATCCAATGAACATTATTTCCATTTAAATTTTACTTGATCATGAATCACTTACAAATTACCTTCATTATTTTATCCTTACTCAGCATAATTAATATTTATGTAAATTGAATCTGAACAAAAGGGTCACTTTGAAACAGTGCAAGAGTAGATCAAAGAAAATGCATGTTCTGCCAGTGTTCAGAATTAAAATATATTACATTCGGCTATGGTCTGAATGGTTGTGTCCTGGCCCCCCGCACCTCATCCCCATTCATATATTGAAATCCTAATCCCCAATGGTTATGGTATTAGTAGGTGGTGCTTTGGAAAATGCTAAAAGTCATGAGGGTGGAGGCTTTATGAATGGGATTAATGCTTTCTAAAAGAGGTTTCTGAGAGATCCGTAGTCCCTTTTACCATGTGAGGACACAGAGAGACATCTGCAGTCTGAATCCTGAAAAGGGCTTTCAACACATACCAAATCTGCAAGCATTACCATCCTGGACTTCCCAGCCTCCAGAACTGTGAGAAATAAATGTTTGTTGTTTATAAGTCACCCAGTCTCTGGTATTTTCTTATAGCAGCCAGAAAGGACTAAAATACTTTTATATTTTTGTGGAAATTAAAACATAAAACATAAATATTCTATTAAAGATCTTTAAGGACTAGAATAGTAATATGTCCAGGAAATCATTCTGAAAAGCACCTTACTAAGCCAGCCAATCTGTCATTTCAAAGACAGCTACAGAGGCTTTAGTAAACAGACTTACTCATTGTCATCTGCTTCTGACAGAGATGGTTTCTGAAATATTATTAACTACTTATATCTTAATTCATCGATCTGAATTCTTTGTAACTTAAACTGATATCATTCAATAGGTTTATGTAGATTAATGAGCTTTAAAATATATCAACCATAAGGACATTTTTAATTTTTGTTTACTTAACTGCCATAGGCAAAAAGTCCATATAAGATTTTTGAGTTAGAAATGTCTTCAAAGCATTTTATCTTATTAAATATAGGCTAAGAATAGTTAATTCATTGACATAATTATGTTATGTCAATTTAATGGTAAGATTATACATGGACTTTACTATATGCTGAAGTCATGAGACAAATATGTTCAACAGTTTTAACAGTGTTTTGTTGGTAATTCTTTACACTTAGACATTTAAAATTTGAACAGTCACTTAAATAACAATGTTGAACTAAAAGGGTAAAAAACATTCAACTTCGATTGTGTGGGAGTGCGTTATAAGTGTGAGTATATGAGTATGTTTCAAAAAAATTTTTTTTTCTGAAAAGGGACTTCTCAACTAACGAGGGCCTGGGTTACACAAAATAGCTTCAAATTAATTTAGGAAGTAAATAAATATATTTAAAAAATTCTCATTATGTTCTGAAGGAAAGAATTATTTAATTGATTAAAACCAACATTGATAATGTGGTAACTTAGATCTATGTAGAAACTAACATGAGACAAACAATTTATGACTAATTTTCCAAATGCCAAAATTCTATCCTTCGGCTAAGATGGGGAAGTAGGTATTTTTAACTATATCTTATATAAAGGTCCACTTTAAATTTTAGACTCAAACTAAATTAGATGGAAAACTATGCATTAGAAAAACAGAATTGACTATTCTTTATTTATAAAATATGTTCTCATATTTTTATTCTCTTGAAATTAAATAAATTATGGTTTAAGTATCAGAAATGACTGATAATTGGGGGGAAAAAAGAGCAATCTGAAAGATTTTTAAAATCATATCCTACAGGGAAAAAAAAGACTTTGTTTATGAACAAATTATCAAAAAGCAATAAACTGAACTGCTTTGCTGCAGTAGGAATTTTCTGATAACTTGTCTCTAGATAAGTGAAGATTAGAGGAAAATCTATGAAAATAACTTGGGTAGCTCCTGGGGACAGAGAAGTTGAAATTGCATTCTAACCTATCTTGCAACTGGCTTGCAGCTGTGCTTTATATAGAACACTATATATAGTATAAATTGTATATTAATAATATATTAATTTGACAAAAACTCAGCTAAAATATCAGTATATAATTAGTCCAACTAGATTCAGTAGAACTCTACAGTTTATCTTATCCTTTTAATAATGTAAGAAAAAAATATCCTGCTGACTTTAAAATGTATAAAATGAATTGAGAAGACAAGATATTAATTTACCTATATTTACTGAAAATTCAGTCTGCAGTGCTGTAGAATAAAATTGACAACTGGGATTCACACTAGATGACTATGCTTTGGTTTTGACAACTTTGAATTACATAATAGATAACCATTTCTGTGTTGCCTTTGCCATTACTCCCACTCTTCCTTTTTTCTACCTTTGCCTTCGTTATATAAAAGGAGTGTAATACAGGAACTAGAATTGAGACAATGTTCTTTTTTTATTTTTAATTCCACAATACAAGTCCTATTAAGCTGCTAGTAAACAGATACATATTTTTATTTGCAAATGTACACACGTTCATTAAATTTATTTAAAAATATGTTTAAGGTATAGACTATTCTTGTTCTATGTGCTATTGATATACAAAGTCCCTAGTCTCATATTCTACAGAGAGAGAAAATTGATAATTTTATAAATATATGAAAAAATGTATTTTAATCAATATTTAATAAGAAACTATTACCACTAAACATGATATTAAAGTTATCTCTATAAGATACAGAAAAAATAAATTAAAAGTAAAAAAATTCCTACAATAAGCAATAATAATTTATGATGATTATCTTGAAAGTTTATGTCTTCCTACAGAAGAGGACATTAGTCTTTAATCTTATTGTCTAATTTTCTAGCTGGGAGTGGCATCTTCAGATACTTGAAGTACATGAACTAATGTATATATAACCAATATAATTCAGTAAATTAAATATGACAATAGTTTATCAAGGTTTTGTTATGAGAAGGACAACTATTTGTAGTTGATAAAGACTAAGCAGAATAAAAGCTTGATTGCAGTTATGAATAATGCATATCGTCTATGGTACTAATTAACCTTGTACTCCAGTAAGGTATTTTGGAACAATAAGGCTAATTTGAATGTGGTCCAGTACTTTTCCCTATGGCTTGTGATTATCACCCTTCAGAACACGTTAAATTTGATTTTATTAAATAAGAAAGCTATATTTATTATTGTTTTTCACATGAATGAAAAAATGAAATAATATTTTAATATTCACTTCTCAAAAAAGTAGACTATATAGTAAAATTATATATTAATAATATATATTAATTTGGCAAAAAACTCAGCTGAACCCAGTAAATCTCTACAATTTACATCTTATCCTTCTAATAACATAACTAAAATTTTTCCATCTTAAAACATATAAAATTAATTGAGAGAACAAGGTATAACTAAAATCTGTAATGAGACCATTTTTCTTTTGTGACTAACTTACTATTGAATGGATAGTAATAAGGATGCCTGAGAAGAGATAAATCATTGTGGACCTTGAGAAAGAAGATTCATTTTATGTGAACCCCAAGAAGAAATTTATCTTCTGAGGTGGACTCCCATGATCCACCGAGGACCCAAATTTTAAAAACAATAAGAGTCTAGTAGCTGTTCACTAACAGAAGCTTCTCACATACTCTGTATACTAGGAAGAATCTCAGACTGAACTCAGCTTTCTGCACCATGCCCCACTCATTTACACTGAGTCAACCACTGCAGAGAAGCCCTGGTTTTGTCTTTCACCCAATGGACTGAAAATTGCCTCAACCAATCAGAGATACACAAATTATATCCTCATTTGCATCCATATTGCATCCAATCAGAACAGCACAATTAGAAACCACATTTGCATAAAATTGGGAACTATTTAGTAAAAGAGGTTTCTATTACCTTTAATATTAATATGTTTTTGAACAAAAATATCGTTGTCTTAGTTCACAATTTGTTAATTTTTAGAATTTGTATAACTGTAAATAGTATTCTTAATAATAAAAATTCCTTAGATTTGAATTATTTTCTTTATGAGAAAAAAGTATCTAGTGATAAAGTGTTCTTGAGATTTTTAATCAAAAAAACATCTACAACAATATTATTATGAAGTCTATTTAACTGTTCACTTATCACTAATGTAACTAATTATAAAGGAGAACAAAATTTACTATCCCAAATATGCCTCTTGGCTTATTGATTACTTTGAGATGGTTATTTAAAAAAAAAAAATGGAGATATGAGAGAAGCTTTGAAAACTGAGCAGAAGTTACCCTTTTGTATTTATAAGGAAAGTCTCCATTTGTAGAGATGTCTCTCTGTACCTGGAAGAAAAGAATAATTTTAAATTTCTATAAATTCTTATAAGTGGAGAAAGAAGTGACTTAAATCCTTATAACAACCTTCTTCTTGTTTATTATGCTTTTTTTGGTAACCTCCATAACTGACTCTCTAATCCCAACCACTTTTGTCTTTAGTTTAAGATGGTATTTAAGGTGATGGCTTTAGACATTTCAGGGAGTAATGCAGTTTTCCTGAGTCTCTTCCATGTATACAGAAGGTATACATGTTATTAAACTTCTGTTTGTTTTTCTCTTCTTAATCTGCCTAATGTTAATTTAATTATTACACCACTCAAAGAACCTAAAGGTAAGATTTTTACACCCCTACAGTTATATATATGATTTTTTTTCCTTTTTTTTTTTAACTAGTATCTTTTGATGGAAAATTTTGAAGAGAGGATAAAAGCAATGCTCATAAACCAGTGTGCTGGTCCCTCTATCACCAGTGTTATACAGTAGTTAAGAGCAGACTCTAAAATAAATGGCCGAGGCTTTCATCCAATTTCCCCCACTTACTATCTCTTATCCCTGTTACACAAACTCTCTTTGTCTTTCTGTTTTTCTGTAAAACTTAAAAATCACACAAGTTTCATAGGGTACTTGTATGTGTGTAGAAGATTATAGAATAAATATTCAGTGCTTAGAAGAGTGTGTGACATATAGAACATTATAGTAGTATTGGACATATTATCACTATTATTTTAATATCATTTTCAATATCCTTATCATCATTATCTCTAGTGACAGACCAAAAAGGATGAATTTATTGCATTAAAAAATTCTTATACACATTCAACAAATATTTGTAAGTCAGGCTCTATCTTTATAAATCACAATAATATCCTTCTCTGTTGTTTAGGAGTTAACAGACCCAAGAGTTCTCTTTTGGAAGAAAAATAAAATAAAACAAAAAATAACAGTAGCCAAAATAGTTTTCTCTTAATAAATTAACATAAAAGTTATCTCAAAAAGTAAAGGTAAATAAAAAATAAATTTATAAGAGATAAAATTTATAATAGAGGGATTTTATAAATTTATAAAAAAAAGAAATTAAGAAGGGATATAAGTAATGAAAATAATACAAGAGCAAAGTGGATTTAGAAAATAATAATTAAGAATTGGAGAAAAGGAATAATTATAACCTGCTTTTAAATCTTGTCTGGGAGTTGAGCCTCAAGAGTTTTTCAAGGTCAGATGTCACATCAGTGAAAAAAAATATGTGACTAGTATTTTTTAATTAACGGTAAGAGCTAAAGTAGTGAATATTTTCCTAAGTTTAAATGGGATATATTCACTTTACTATGAGAGAGGCTGACATGACAGAATACAAATAAAAATACAAATCTTTTTATCTCCAGGACCAAATCAAGTAAGACTTCTTTGGGAAGAAAAGAAATATATGAGAATTATTGGAGACCATAGTCATATTTAGCTGTGTGACCTCCATATAGAAAATATGAAACATTTGTTGCAATCAGTGGTTATAAATCTACAAGCTCTAAGCATTTAAAACTATGTTGTAAATTAGAAACTGATTAGACGAAATATAGAAAAGGAACATTTTTCTATAGTAGCCAGGGAATTGTTATTCCTCCTTCTTTGACCTTATTATATAAAATGGGTGATATTTATAATTCTAAAACTGAAAAATAAAGACCTCTAGTTTAGTTCTTTTGTTTTGTTTTGTTTTCATTTGAAAGACACTGAAAGTTATCATCTTTGGAACAATAAAAATAGTGTCTCTCACTAAAAAAAAAAAAAAAGAGGAAAAGAGAGAAGAGAGAAATGGAGTAAGGGAGGTGAGATGCGAGAGAGGGAAAGTACTCTTAAGGAATTTGAGTTTGCATCCTATTTACTTTAATTCTTGGATTTTCGTTCATGATATAAATATTAAGGAAGCTCACTGAATCTTAAGTGTTTGATTGTATATTACTTTATATCATATACTTCCGTCTTGTGTACTTCAAAGTGGTCATATATAATCAATTTCCTAAAATTAAATCTAATTTAATAACTGTTTTCCAATAAAAGCAGGTCACATATTCAAGTTATGACAATTATACAATATTGATTTCAGTAGTGAAATTTAGCAATGATTCTTCTATATATGTAATACATATATAGTTTTTATACATTTTCCTATAATTACCATCAAATATTATATTTGAATTTAACTTTTTAAAACAAATAGCACTTATTAGTTTTTCTTCACATCAGTACTACAATATTCTCCACACTTGTCCTTTGATATACAGTTCTCCCAAATGGATTGAGAATTCTTAACCTACTGATCCAATCTCTTTTTAGCAGCACAACATGTATATGAGATTTGTTCCAAAAGGGTCCACCCCTCCATTTGGATGTTTACATACAAAATATGTTATAACTTTCAGTTTGGTACCAGATTTTTTGGTAGCCAATTAAAGGGCCTTTACTGTCCAGGGTAAGAGCTTTGTAATCCTAACACATAGTTCCTGCTCATACTTGGCTTTCATCATTCGGTCTTGCTTAGCTTTATTTGTTCCATTCTTCTGCTCTCACATTCTTCTTTTCTAGACACCTGAAACTGCCTTCCACTTCTTCAGTTTGAGGTACAAATCTAGAGATAGAACTGCATCTAGACAACTCTGGTGGTCCCCAGGTCTGTCAGCTGTTTAATGTGCAGTACAGTGCAGCTCAAATAGATATTAAACATATAAGTGATTTATTCAGGGTGACAAAATTAAGTGAAGTTTAAATGCATTTTAATTGGAAAACATATAATATAGTGGAAAGACAAACTTTGGAACAAATTCACCTGGTTGAAATGTCAGTTTGCCATTTTCTAGTTTTAATCGTCATAAAAGTAACCTCTCTGAGCTTCAGTTGCCCCAGAAACTATGGCTCAGACTGCTGTCAAGCTTAAAAGAGAGAATGTGAATACAATTTTTAACAGTACTGGCACACAGCAGGTTTTTTTATATATGTCAACCATTCTTCTTGCCTTACCATTCCATTTAAGATATCCTGACAATTACGATGTTCAAAGCTTAGGCCTCATTACTTGGATTCCTATTATTTCTAGTGTATTTCTGCTTTTTACACTCACTTGAAAGCCAAACTATTCCATTTGGTCCACTTTTATATTTTCTAGAAACAAGGTCCTTCTCTCCTCAGCTTTAATTCCATTCTGTTCTAGGTTTAGATGAAAATAATTTAACTTATCCTGAAGTGTGATCCAGGAATGCTCTGGCCAGTCTTTCCCTTGATGAGGCAAGTTGCCCTGAATTAAGAATTTCACATTCATCAGATATTTTCAAAACTCGGTGCCTAACTTTGTGCTTCCTGAATGAATAATTTTTTGTCCCTTCAGTCCCTAATCAAGGTCTGTTATTAACAGATTCTCCATTCCTGTAACATATATTTAATTATTTGCAACATGCCTGACTGTCCAGTTTATTTCCCTCTTAAAGTGAGATAAAATGTTTCACACTTAGGCTCATACAAACTCACACTCAGAAACCTCCAGTCTATAAAGTCCCTGACATGAGTAGCTGATCTGGTGAATACTGGACCAGACAGAGTGCTCCCACCCCCAGTGTTCTGCTGTCCTAGGAGAGAAGGTCACCACCATAGAGTGGTGGTAACAACACCAACAAATGTTAGTTAAAAAACAAAAAACAAAACAAAAGATAACACACCAGCACTTTGTCTAGGTTTAATGTTCATCAAAATTGCTTTCAACTTTTAAAACTAAATAGCATGCATTGAGAATTTTCTTTGTGCCAAGTACTAAGTTTCATGAGCCTCAAACCTTTAAAATTCCATCCAGGTTTTGAAATCATAAACAATACTTTTAGTATGAAAAACAGTGGAAAACTTTTTTTCCTAGTGGATTAGTTTCTAATGTTATGTACTGAAAGCAATAACATCTCAGGTCTTGGCAATAAAGCAAAGAAGAAATCAAACTATACAATAAAGTGCTATCTTTCAGTATCATTTTGAGGAAACTACTAACAGATATTTTCCTCTTGTCCAAGGTGGAAAAAAAGTTCTTATTATTGGATTGAACTCCATTTACTTCTGAATGAAATGTGAAATTCCCCCAAGTTTAAGTGCATTATCTGTTGCTCCTGGTTTGTGTGGGACCCACATGACTTAAGTAGGTTCTATTATTACTACTTAAATGCCCTCACCACCCCTCTCTCTCCAAACGCAGTGTCAACAAAAACTACTGCTGGCACAAAACAAGGAGTCCTCACTGTTTTGACATTTCATTTATCTGGGCAGTGACATGCTTGAAAGCCAACTGCCTAGTTCCAAATAAAGTATGGAAGACAATCAAACTCAGTTAAACAAACCAGTGTTGACATATTAAATCATGCTTGAACCAAGAGAGTAAAAACAGATGACACACAAAACCTTCTAAAGAGAATTTTAAATAAATAAATAATACAGGTCAGTCTTGTTCTAAAAAAAGCTTTTAGCATCGGAAAATATCAGGACTAGGTGAATGTTGGGAAACCATTCAAGAGCAAAGAATTGTGTTGCTTTCTTATTGTGAGGTGCAAAACTCTAGTTCATGTGGCAAAGGGAAGCATGAGGGGAGCACTGGGAAACCTTGGCGACCTCACATCCCATTACTTTTCAATCTATGAAATGGAAAATAAAATTTTGATAGTCTCATTCTTTATTTAAAAAACGTCCTAATGGAATTCTTTCAAAGAGCTTTGAATTCATCAGAGGAAAAGCCCTTATGCATGTAGAGTAGTGTATCATTATTCTCTTTAACAATCACACAGCAGGAACTTTGGAGCATTCTTTCTCTAAGTCTGATTCCTGCTAACAATTCCATCAAAGAAATGGAGTTATCCATCAGTCAAATTATTATTTGCTCTAATTGTTACTTCCCTCAAACTGTGGCTCTTCTTTCATTTCTTTCCTTTTCTTCTTTAAACTATAACTTAACATCACTCAAGTGAGCAGGATATATTCACACTTAGAAAAGATAAAAGCATATCAACAAATCATTTTAGTTTTTACAGTTGAATCTCTACTGGTCAGCCTGAAATACAAATAAAGCACTGAAATACAAATAAAGCACTGAAACACCAAAGAGAGTCAAATGCTAGAAAACAAGATGTGATCCATGACTAGAAATAATAAAGGATACAAAAGCATTTTCACATAATGTAAATTAGTTATGAGATCATGTAGCTCAGATTCATATTTTTATTATGACAGCTATAAATGATACACTTTCTAGAAAGAACTATTCCAGAGCTAGTGGCTCCATTTCTTCTTGCTTTATAATAACTGGCAAGTCCTTCTGGACTAATACATGTTATATTTAAAGGCAATAAATTTTATAGTTTAGGCAAACAGCATACTTACCTTTTTTCTTGTATGTAGTATATGTAAAGTGGATAAAAAATAAGTCAATTAGATTGATACCTACAAATTAAGCTGAGCTTCTTACTAGTTACTTAGTGTTCTGTTCAAACCTCAGAAGTGGTTAAATAGATTTTCAAAGCTAATCTATACAGAAGCTTTACTAAACAAATCTATACAGGTAGAGAACAAACCAGTTAAATATTAATTATAATAGAAATAGGGCCCGAAGAAGGATCAGTGCTTTTTACTCAGGATTATCATTGATGATATATTTGATTATAACCTTCAAATCAATCATTGTGATTAAGTGTGTTTATATACTGTACAAGGTACAATAGTAGAATGAAGAACCTGAGTTAAATACATGATTGTAATCCTAAACCTAAAACAAGGTGGCTGTGTTATATTGGGCAGGTTAATTCTGTCCCCTACTCTCAATTCCTGGATTCCAATTTCTCTATTAGTTTACTGACCATCAACTAATATTTTAACTAATATGTTAAAATTTGATTAAAATAATGTCACAGGGTATGCTAAAAATTTAAATATATAATCCACCATCCCAATAAAATTAAAGTTGTCTTTGTTCTGAAAAAAGGGACAATTGAGTTTTACTTTTTATTGTAATAGTTTATGGAATATATCAAATTTCCAACTATATTAAATCTCCATTTTAGTACTATGAAAAAATATTATTCATTGAAATAAGTAATATTGACATAACACCTGCAAACTCACTTATTTTGCTTTTTTTTATATAGGATGAAATTATTATAATTACTGAGTCTAATAATACTAATAACTAATAATACTAAATTAAGTTCTGTGGTATCATTTATGGTATCCTTTATGGTAAAATTATTTTAAATGTAACAATCTGCCTACAAGTTTGTTTTCCACAGTTTAATAAAAGTTTATTTTCCATGCCTTTCTCAAAGCTAAGATGCTAAAATGTCCTTTTCCCTAAATTAATCTTTAGATATATTACTTTTTTTTGGTGAAGCATGAGAAATTTTGATAAAAATATGCAAAAAAAATGTAAAGACTTGGAGAGCTTTTTCTTCTCTCTTTCATAAATTATTTTAATTCTAGTGCTATTTATAGAAGAAAAAATTTAAAAAATAGCTTATTTCTATTCATTGCAATGTTGAAATATCAATTCTCATTAAAATAAGTTACTTTATTTGCCAAATATTTAATATTTTTTCAGATATTGACTCTAATAAAATGTGCTGATTAAAATATAAATAAAATATACTTTTGAAAAAAACATTTTTTATTTCTGATACCACTAATACCATTGAATTTCATATTTGGCAGATGGGATGTGTCATAACCTCACACAAACTTCATTTTTTTAATATAGGTTTTTTTTTAATCTGATTCAAGTTGGTTTTGCCCAGATAATGGCATTGTAACTCAGTTACTTTTTTTTTCTTTATCTTCTATATGTCTGCTCCTTTATTATTAAGCCTTAAGATTAACCTAGATTAAAGTCTATAATCATGAGGACAATTAGTTTTGCTTACACTAAGGATAACATCTTAGCTTTAGGTGTGTTTCAGTCCCAGACCCATCCAGGCAGAACACCCTCACCAGCCATGGGACAAGAACAAATGGCGCCATAGCTGATGCAGAGCCAGATCCATTCAAAACTCCAATCAGTAATTCCCTTAGTTACTGAAACTACTAACTTTTCCCTATGTGTCTATACCTCAGAGACAGCGAGGAGCCGGGTAGTTGAGGGCAGTAGCTCGTCTGTGTACCCAAGACTTGCAACTCTCTAAATAAACCTGCATATATCTCTTCTTCAGCTTAGATGTGCGCAGGCAGATGGGCATCCTGATAACACTGTTTCAGATAAAGAAGTATGTATCTTTCATTAATTTTAGCTTTCTGCAGATGTACAATAATTTTTTTAAATTAAAAATTTTACATGCAGGCATTGTGTACTTGGGGAACAATAGACTAAAGTTTAGAATTTACTAGTTCACCAAAGGCTTCAGGTTTCAATAACAAAATGCTCTTACCTGGAGCATTTTCAGGTCCAAGAAGACTTGAAAATGCTCCAGGTGTTCGGTCGCCTGCAGATGCCAATAAGTCGCTAACAATGAGGTGGCTTAATACCTAAGATGGCCGACGGCTGATGCAATTGAGACCTCACATTGCACCAGGAACCTTCTGGGTGTGGAAAGACCCTAACTGCAGGAACACAACAATGGAACACCACACCCAGCACATCCGGGACCAAAAGAGCCTTTAAAAACAACTCCCTCACCCCCTGCATATGCGTCTTCTCTGGCCCCTAAACCTGGGACCAGTGAACCTCACCCGCAGATCCCCAATAAAGCCTGTCCAGTACTTTGCTTTAGTACTCTGTGCTTTTTATTCAATTCCAGCCAATGAATAGGAACACTAGAGATGCTCAATTAAATAGAACAAAGTTCGAGGTCTCATTTTATGTTTTGTTTTTAATGCGGAAAAATTACAAGAAAAGTAATAAATAAAAAAATTCTGGGAGAGACAGTTCATGGTGAGGAGCGAGGGGAAGGAGATGGAGCGGGGAGCGGGGAGAACAGAGTAACAAAAAAGGAGCTAAAAAGCCTGGTAGACTGTCTGCTAGAACTGATCCTGCTGTTCTGAAGGCTGGATGGGGCTGTTGGGGTGTGGAAAACTGGAGGCCTTGGATTTTAATGCCTCAAATTCCAGGATAAAAGGCCATAGCCTTGGGCCAAGTGGGGAGCTCTTCAGAGAGCCTGAAACCTTGAAGAGCTGGCCCCACCCTCAAGAAAGCACTGGGTAAAACACCCTGCCCATGGGTACAAGGAGAATCAAAGACCAAAGAGAATTGTGTGTGTGTGTGTGTGTGTGTGTGTGTGTGTGTGTGTGCAATCTCTTAATGTGGAGTGGGGAGAATCACAGCCTTCAAGAATCAAAATCTGTGGTCTTCGCTGGGTGAACTTTTGGGGTGTAAATTTATACTAGCCACCAAAATTCAGCAAACTTTAATCCTAACTTTTACAATATTTCTCAGCCTTGGCTTCACATTGCAATCACCTGAGGAAATTAAAAAAAAAAAAAAAAGTGATGCCTAGGCCAGTACCACAAAATGGAATCAGAATTTCTTGTAGGTGCATCCAGCAACAATATGGCTTAAAATTATTGTATTGCACTGTAAATATCGAAAATAGCAGAATTAAATAAAAGTTGGTCCCCCAAAATATTTCATAGTAGGCAAAAATGCTAAACCATATGAGGAACTCCTACAAGTCAATAAAAAAAGACAAATATCCCCAAAATGAACAGATCATTTTTAAACAGGAGTGATTAGGACATGGGTACCATTTGTACTTTTTCTTCTGCTGTGGTCTTATTTTCCCCAAAATTTTCCAATATTGTCTATTTGTGACAATCGTACCAAAAAAAAAAAAAAATGACAGTAAATATAGACTTCCTAAGTCAAGACAAAATTAGCAGAAATATAAAAGAAAAAAAATCATGAGATCCAGTACTGTCAAAGTTATGTAATTATAATCTATATCAAAAACCGTCTGGAGGGAGAAATATATAATTAATGCAAAATCATTCTGAAACATGGATAGTGCAATGTTTTGACATATATATGTAGTTATATGGTCCTAACTTATCTGTACCTCAGTACTGTAAAATAAAGGGCATTCACTCCAAGAGTTCCTTTTATCAGTGCTTTTCAAACTTGAATGTACACAAAAAACACATAGACTTTGCAGGTGCATATTATATGATTTAACATTTCACATAGGAGTTGAACTCAATCCGGTTTCGCATTTGGCCACAGTCAACACATTTACCAAATGGAAGACCAAGATCTGAACTGAGAGCTTCATCACCTTAAAGCCCAATGCCCTTAACTTATAGCACACAAAATTCTTCTGGTGATTTCGCAGATCAGTTTTAAAGTTTTAAGTCTACTTAATAATTTTACACAAGTATTGCCTACTTTGTTTCTTATCATTTGCATTTTTTTAAGCTTTCTGCTAGGAATCCAGAAACGAGATGTTTGATGAATCACATTCAGTGAGTTTTCAACACTAAATTTCTTGGTACACACAAGTTTTCCCATGAGAGCTATGCTGATTTATGTTATGAGACTTTGTGAAAGTTCTTTTGCTGCTTTCTCAGTAATAAGAAATAGGAAACTATGTTTTGGACTATGATTTGGTTTCCTACCACATTTAAATGTAGATTTTAAAGCAGTTCTGAATATACCAATTAATATAATGCCTTGGTGAGATCTTTAGAGTTAAACATTTTTTTCTAATAATTATCTTTGTATATTAATTTATTATCATAAACGGAGCCTAAGAAGTGTATCTCATATTAATAAATCCCTATTATTAAAAGGTGTTTTATACAGTTATGTGCCATTTGAACATATATACATATAATCATGAAATCTCCATCTATATGATCATGGTGGAGCTCAAGTTCATTAATGTGAAAATTAATTTGCAAAGTAGAAACATGGACTATGCCATCATCATAATAAAACAATGTAGAGACTCATCAAAGTAAAATTCACAAAGTAGTTATTATTACTACTGTAAATATGAGGTATAGCATTTATCTGTTAAATTTATTCTCCCGAAATATATGTACATATAGAGAGAGGGAAAAGAGGGTTGGGGAAATTCAAGACTTTCACTAGTATACTTTCTTTCATGAATGAGAAAGTAGGAGTACAAATCAAGATTAAGTTCGTCCAGGAGGCATTACAAAGTGGTTTTTCTATTCTCTTTCTTTCATTGCCAAGACTCCCTTTCTTACTATGCTCATATATCAGAAGAGTCACAAGTTAGTAATCATTGAAATGGTTGCTAAGCACTGTTGGACCAGCAAAACATTAAGTTCTTTGAAAAGAAAAGACTATCATTTTTTTGATGGCATAATAATATCCACCAATACCATTCATAAATAAACTGAATTGTTTCATGTTTGAAATGCATGCATTTGACTGTAGATATTATTAAAAATTCTCTAGTCTTAAGATAGTATAATATGTAAATGAACAACCTCCTTTAGAAGATAATTTCAGGAGTTGGCATCTTTTAATTATTCAGATTTTAATATGTAAATACATTTAAAATATGATTTTAGAAATAAGAAATGTACACAAAATAAATTAAAGTGATATAATAGATTGCTGCAGTGAAAACCCCCTATGCTTGTTAAGCTGTTCCCCAACTGTTTAATTTGATTTTTTTTCCATGTCTGTGTTAAACATCACCTTTTTAGAAAAACATTTTTTTACCACCCTCTTTAAACTTGCACACTCACACAACATTAGCAACTCTCATAAGTTTATAACAGTAGCTATGAGTCCATATGTATGTTTGTATGTCTGTGTCTGCATTCCTATATACAGGAATTATATATATGGAATACAGTGCCCAGTATAATAATAACTTAATAAGCGATAATATCAAACCAGAGAGCAAGCAATTTTCTTTATAAACAAAGTTTTAGTGAAAAAATAAAAATGAAAGATTGTCCTTTAATAAACTGATATTCTTCATGAATATGCTATTTAGTTTAAGAAAACTAGAAAATTTTCTAACCTGAACCCCCTTGTATTTTATAATAAACAGATACATTTCTTATAAATACATTTTGTTTTTAATAAGAGCTTAAGAAATAATGTTCACTGAATAAGTACAGTGTACCAAGCACTATTGTAAGTAATTTTCATACAATGTGTTATAGGTAGAGGTAGGTATGAGGTAGAGATGAAAGCAAGAAGTAGAGAGATTGAATAACTTGCACAGGAATATAGAGCTCATAAATGGCAGAGGTGGATTTAAATCCAGGAATTCGGGCTCTGACTCAATGTGCTTAACCCACTAAAGCATACTGCCTCTCACAAGCAGCGTATTTCCCACAATATACATTTTGAAATGTGAAACATTTAATTTCTCCTTTGTTCTGCAGAATTTTAAGAAAAAGCTTCGCTTTGGCAAAGATACCTGTCTATAAACATATTTAGCTTTAGCAGCACTTCTGCTCATATGAACAGAAGGAGAAGAGTTTGATTAGTGGTTCTCAACTGGGAATGATTTTGCCCTCACAGGTGTTCGGCAATATGTGGAGGCATATTTTTGACTATCAAAATGGGGGGTGGACCATCTAGTGCATCTAGTGAATTAGAAGCCAAAGAAGCTGCTAAGTATCCCACAATGAAAAGGACTACCTCCTTCCTCAACAACATAAAATATCAATAATGCCAATGCTGAGAAACCTTGATTTGGGGTGAGGGAAGTAAAAATAAATGCAAAGTATGTGCTAAAACTTTTATAGAAGTAATTAAAAGCTATTCAAAAGAAGAGTTTAAAAGAAACAATTGATTTTATTATTCTCATGTGTGATACCTGCAAATGGATGAAATGACTTAACTATTTAATTATCTTGGTGGTGGTTTGCAGCAGCAGGACACACAGACACACATACATATGTGTGCCACTGATACTCTATATGCCCATAATTGCCATTTTTGTTAAAATTTTGAAATTAAAATTGGTTTCCTTTTGTCACATAAAAGAGAATACCAAATAGAATCCAAAGTTCAACACCTTTGTTTTTTTGGGGGGTAATGTGCCTAATTAAAAATAACTAGGCTCTCCAACGCATAATTGCAGAAAGACCTAATACACTATATTTCTAGCCAATTTTGTTTCAAACATAAATGTGTACCAGAAGTATGAATGATCAACATACTGATCCCTGCAGTATCTGTACTGTCTCTAGATTGAGGCTTTTTCTTGAGCTCAGTATTTTTACTTTATTTTCTTTGCTGTGCAATCATCTCCCAGTTGGACAATTAATAAGTGCTTTTTCTCCACAGCCCTCTGCATGAAACCTCCACTCCTTGCCCTGTATTTTAGCAGGAATTATATACTTCCTTCGCTCTGACTGGTTTTGGCAGTGACCCACAATCTAAATCTCTTTCTCCATTTGATATAAGTGAAACTATAATTATCTAGAAGTAATTTCAAATTACTACTTCATTCCACCAGCAACTGATGAAGATTAGTGGTCTTGCCTTACATTCAAGTCAGCAACATAATCACAAGAGAACTCAGCAGGCAACATTTGATTCATGTGAACTCAATTGCTTCTGTCAAACATATTCACTTCAATAAAAAAGCAGAAACTTCCAAAATGGGTTTTTGCTAACAATTTTGTACTAAAAAAAAAATATATATGATTCTTAAGGAAAAAAATAGCATGAATTTCATCAGAAATAATAATAGGTAATAAGTAGAAAAATATTTGTATAAATGGATTTAATAAATTATTAGTTTCTGAAAATAAAGAACATTTCAAAGAAATAAATTTGTATACTTAAAGCAGTTTAATACATAAAATTAAGGCATAAAAGTAAACTTTAGAAAAATAAATACATTCTATATTTTAAGTTAATACAATAGAAACCAGAGTATTTTGTTACCTCATTAAAACCAGATTATTATGGGAAAAGTAGTCAATTTCTCTTAAAGCAAGTTAAATGAAGGGGCATGAAGATAATAGATCATGAATTGCTAAATGAACTGGGACTCCTGAATCACTTCCTGGTCGTCTTCTAGGTTGAAACCTTATGTTAATGAGCTGCCCAGCATTCTGAAATCTTAAAATTTAATCTCTAAAAGCCTTTAGATCAACTCCATCACGCCTTGAATGTATATCTGGTTACAAGAGCATAATCTCACAGCAAATACCCAGTCATCTCCTAGTATAACAAATTTATTCAAACTTAAGCTTCTTAATATAGTTACATCCTTAATTAAGTCCCAACATATCTTCATGATCAAAGATGTAAATCTTGAGATATCTCACTTTTCTAGCCTCACTGTGGTTGAGGCACATTATCTCCATTCTAGAATATTGAACATTTTATCTCAGGGGCAAGAGAGTACACAACTGTAGCAAAATAGATTGATAAAATATGCCCCAAACCTTCTTATTTGAAGTAATTTTTAACTGTTTTCTAAATACATGTATCTCTCTACAATTTTTGAGATGTAGAAATAAACTCAAATATTTGTGTAGGTGATAACAGAGAATCATAATTTAGTGGGGAAAAAAAACATTTGGGAAATTCTATGTATTACATCAGCTCTAATATCAAAGTAAACCCCTTTACCCATCTGAAGATCTATGTTCACATCTATATAAATAAAACATTAATTTTTCATAATTTGTTTCATTAATTTTTTTAAAAGACCAATGTTATGTAATCAAGTAATCTTGATTACTTGAGGACAAAACTTTATCTAAAAAACAAAACCTGTTACTCTAATATACCTGCATTGATCAACTTTGAAAACTTAAACAATAACAACATACAAAAACAAAAACAATAAAAACTGAGATTTCTGTAGTTCAATGGTTGGATTCTGAGCTAAATTCTAACCTGATTATTTTCATTGTCAATGCAGATAACTGTCTGATGTCAATCTTATATTTTAAAAAATAAACCGAGTAATTAAATGTAAATATATAAGGCTATTTTATAAACACATTTCAGTATGTGATGTTTGAGCTCTACAAAAATCACTAAGATGGCCTCTATAATAGTTAATATAGTTAATATAGCATATACCAATCACATATAATTTTATACCTGAAACTTGAAAATTTGACCTGAGAATTATAGGATTAAGAAAGGATTACTTTAAAAGACATATTTGTCAGTTGTGTTACCAATAATATTTTCTATTGATAAATACAAAAGTAAAATAAACCAATAATTTAAAAATACACTATTCTTTTATGCCTTTGCCCATTCTATTTCTTCTCTTTTGAATTCATTCTTTCCACCACTTACTTTTTGATTTCTTTTTCATTCTTTAAGATGGTATACACCACTCCTGCCATCAAGAATTATGTAGTCTAATGAGGGTAGGGAGAATCATTAATCAAATAACATCAAATATATGCGAAATCATAACTCTAAATGGTTCTATGAAGGAAAGATTATATGAGTAAATAACAAGCAGGCATGGCCTCTTCTTGAAGGGTCAAGAATAGTCTCCCCGAGGAAGAGGTGTTAAAGCACAGATCTGAAGGATTAGTATGAGTTAACTGGACATTAAGGAGGTAGAAAAATGTTTAAAGGAAGGGAACAGAATCATAGAAGACAACTGTTGAAACTGAGCCAGCTATTGCCTTTGAGAAACTGAAAGAAAGCTAGTGTGGCTAGTGCATGAAAGGGAAGCAAGCATAGTTTAAGATGTGTCTGGAGAGATAATAGGGGCAAAATCATGCAGGATCTTAACTTACTGTAAAAAATCATTATTATCTTTAAAAAAAACACTGAAGTATTTAAACTGTGTATGTTGGGAATAGGTGTAAGAAACGACCAAATTTGCATTTTTGTAGAGGCAATACATTCACATGGCTTAAATATCAAAACTATATATAAACTCATTCACTATATTTGAAAATAAAGTTCTAATAGGATATGCTTATAGATTGGAGGAAAAGAAAATAGAGAGACGTGGATGATTTTAAGAGATAGTTGGGTGATAATTTCTATAAAAACTTTGTGACAGATTGGAACTAGGTAGTGAATAGGAAGGAGATATTAAGAATGCTTCCTAGATTTCTGGCCTATGAAAGATAATTCAAAATTATCAAGATCCCCACTTAAATTTGAGGAATAGCATGTTAAGTTCTTAGAATGAGTTTCAGTTATAGTGGAATTTTATAAGACACACATATTCATTTACTTGCATATATATATATATTATGTATAGATATAAATGCCTAGGAAATATCTATGATGCACTTATTCTCTAAAGCAAACCTTAAACATTTATTTATTCATTAAATGTTATTTATTTAATAAATATTTGAAATCCCTCATAGAGTAGCCACATACCATTTGTCCATTGACAAACAAGAAACGCTGTTTATATAGACTACATTTTGTAGAACATCCCCTGGGGCTGTGTAGTTCACAGCCTTGATGACGCCACAGCCTTTGTTCCTACTACTAGAGTGGGATAATAAATGCATCCCTTAAAACAAGAGTTCAGTGTAGTGAAGCTTTATACAACATAGCCTCTACAACTCACCCCAGTCTCAGGTATTTACTTCTCAGTTAAGAGTATAAGTAGAGAAAAATATGCATTAAATGCCTGCACTAAGAAACATTTTATAAGAACACCTGCAGAATATTTTAATCCCAGCAATAATCAAACATTATCCTCTAAAAATGCAGAGGTCTTTTATACCCTCTGTCAATATGAATGAAGACAAAAGTCCTGAACTAAAGTAACCACATATTCCCTATATGGTATAAACATACAATCAATAGAGTATGTTGCTTTATTATACTAGTAAACAATTTTTTAGGAATTAATAAGATTTATAGTGTGAATATTTTAGGGAAAAGAATGAAACATAGTCAACGGATTATATTTAATTTATGCTTCTGATTCTACAATTACATGTATCTTCACCTTATGACAAGTAGACTGCTCAAAAAAAGTTAAGGTTAGTTAGAACTTTCCTTTAAACCCAGTCTAGAATAAAATATAATTAATTTCCTTGACATACTTAAAAGTATTTCTGAAATATAATTTTAACTTAAGAAACTTCAAAACTTCATGTGTGAGTGTGTATACGTGCCAGTAGACAAAATCCATATGAGCTGATGCTGAAAAACTTAATTTAAATATAGTACAATATGTTTCTAGAGAGAGATAATTAAGCAAAATCACTTTGATTTAAAGGTAAATCATTAACTCTCAACATCTGTTTAGCACATGTACGTCATGGTGAAAACAAGTTCAGGTCATAAGGATGAATGAATTTTTTTTAAGGAAAAATTTTTTTCTTTTTTATAAGCTGTTCTCACTTTGACATAAAGTATTATCCTGCTCCAAAAAAGCCATTGCTAAATATCCACATTTAAAAGGGTAACAACTCACCACACTATGGGAAGAAATAGAGTATTTACAAATGAGGAGGGAAGCATATGCATGATCGAGTCTCAATTAAAAAAAAAAAGTTAAAACAGAAAAAAAATTTCCAAGTCCAAATACTTTGAAATAACCTTTTTGTACTAGTTCTTATCTCCAGGCAGTTATTTTCTTGGAAACTACTTATTACACATTTTTAAATGACCTGTAAATTTTAAAAAGCAAGATGTATTAACAATTATATGTAAACTACACAGTAAACCTTATAAATGTTTTCTTATGGAGTTCATGTGGCCAAACTTATTTCTGAAGAATTTTTAAAAGGCAGTTTTGCATGCCAAAACAAGTCTCGTCTAAGATTTGCATTTGAATTTATAGAGCAAGTAAAAATACTATTTTCTCCTCATGGAGAGAAAATAGCAATCTATTTTCTCTTCATGGAGAGAAAATAGCAGTAGAGTAGCAGATAATAATCGTACAAAGAAAGTTACCTACAAAGAAATAATCCCTTAGGTTGACTTGTTCAAAAATAAAATTTCTGAAAGTAAAATGAATATGAACTAGTAAATTACAAGTAAGACACTGAATATTAAATATGTAAAGCCAATAAAATATAACATTAAATCTTTCATCATTGCCAGAAAATTTTAAATTCTGAGAAGAGAGAAATCAAACTTGAAAAGAAATAATCTCCATAAATTAGCAAAGTAAGGGGTCACCTACTCATAATCATTCAAAAAACTATATATACATGACCCAAATGAAGCAGACCGCACCTGCAGATACACAGGCAGACCTTACCTTGACAGGTGCCATTTTTCTCTTCATATCCTGCCTTGCACATGCATTTCCCGATGGGCACCAGCCACTCCCCTTCAGCGCTGCAGTGCATTTTGGGTGGTTCATCTGTCACAGAATGGTTGACACAGGAGCCTGACACTTCAAGCAACTGTGAAGAATCAGCTCCAGTGATTGTGTCAGGGAAGACAGCTAAGTGTCGTACCACAGAAGGACATTTTTTATAGTACACACGTACAGAAACCAAAGCAATGCAAGCACCCAGATCTTGAAAAGCAAGATAAAATCCCTTTTTGCTTAGAGGTCCTACATCTCTGACCTCTGTATTCAGTTTCATGACACGGTCACCAAGATCAAGTTCTGTGAAGCTTTCATCAGCGGCAATGGTATCGATTTTGATGTACTGGTTTTCCTTGATATTTCTCCCATTCTCATCATCTGACTCAAAGTAATACATGTTAAAAGTTTCTTTACAGGTCCCCAGTCCTCCAGGAAGACTATTGCAGTCCCGCAGAGTAAACTTAAGTTCAATGAAGATTCTGGAAGCACCTTCATTAGAGATCCAACTGGTCAGGAGCCAGTTATTCTGATTCTGTTCCATAACTTTGCATACTTGGTATGTATGGATAGGAGCATAATTTTCATCAACTTCACCAATCTCTTCCCACTGTACAGTATAAAATAAAAACACATTTTTTAAAAAAGTTAGAAAATAGCCAGAAAGAATAACCAAAAAAAACTAATTCAGATGTAAAAATTTCTGTAGACTCAATATGTAGTATTGGGAGAAGGAGCTATATAGCAAGAATTTTTTAAAAACTCCTTTTTTATATTAAATAATAATGTATTATTCATTGTCTCCAATGTAATTCAAAGGTGAACATGTATGAATAATATTACCCAGAAAAAATCATATTTCAGTATAAAAATAATAAAAGAATAAGTACATTTGCGAGTAAGTATATTTGTAAATAAGTATATCAACTAACAGTGTAGATAAAGTTTTAGAATAAAAAGAAAAAACATCTTTTAAAAGACAACAATGGGAAAAATGCATAAATATAAAAAAGAAGAAAGAAAAATGTAATGTGAGTTCCAAGTTTAATTCTGGCATACTACAAATAACAACTTAATATAATAAAACTTAAAATTCATTAGTTTAAAATTAATAACAGATTTTCATTTCATTGAACTAATCTGTTTAGGACTTTTACAAATTGGGTAAGTTGTTTATTCATAGACTTATCCACAACTATAAACAGATATAAAATACAGATAAAAATTATAGATGAGTAATATGGAGAGCCTTGTCATTCTGAACACTGATATGTTGTTATATCCTTGGGATGCATTAATTCTTTCTTACCAATGCATTATTTTATGTATAATCATCTTAAGAGTTCTAAATATGTACAGAATGTAGAAAAATGAAGTATAATTATATACCTTCCAAAATAGTATTTGGTCAAATATCTGAACCAAACTTTTTCCTAGTAAAATACTGCAGTTTTGAGACTATCAATGTACCATAACCACTGTCTGAACAGTATAGAACCAATTTGTTTTTCATAGATGTTATTATAACTTAAAAATTTCTTAAACCTGCATAAAGTCTATGCATACAAAACTATATATAATTTTTAAAAATCTTTTAAAGTGACCATGAAGCATAGAGAACAATAAAACCATACTAACTTTCAATAAAAGCAGAATGTGATTTCAGACATTAATATGGATAATAAATGTCACAGGATCTCATTTCTTTAGACGTAAAATTAAAGCGTTATTTCTTGATTCTGTTCAATGGAGAACGATGTAAAAAATATGGAGCCACAAGAGATGCACATAAATTGTATATATCAGATGGCCCCTCTCAAAATTGTAGCTGCTATCAGACAGCCATAAGAAAAAGGACATATTAAGAGAAAACTGCTGAGTTCTTAAATTCACAAGAGAGATATCAAGATTTTTATCTCACCTAACAACTTTCACATTATGGTGTTATGAGAAACCTTAGTTTTTTCATTTAATCTCACTGTTATCCTCTCTCAGAATGTATATAAACTCTGTTTAGCTTCTGACTTCCTAAACCAGACTTCTGTCATTTTCCTCCTGAAGTGATCCTGGTACCAATATCTTTTTTATAAATGGTTACTGAATATCTTGGTTAATATTTCATTCAAAAAAGCACCTCAACTAACCAAATGAAAACAATAGAAATGATCAACTTACTGTAACAAAATTCATTAAATATATGCTCTCTGAATTAGTAAAATGGAAAATAGCATAAAAAAGCAAAGTATTATCTGTATTTTAGATTTTCTTCATTTTATAATAATCTTCCAATGCAAAACACAGATTTCAAACCCTTGGCCTTAAATCATTATAGAAGTCCTATTTCTTCATCATATATTCCAATAATACTGTGCTAGCAAGTAAATGAACCAGAAAAGTTAAAAGAATTAAAACAGAAATATTTTCCAAGGTTTTAAGCAATTTACAGTCTTTGTAACAAAGTGTACTTCATTTATTTTAGATTGGCTGAAATAAAACTACAAGTTCTTCCAGTTTCTTCCCTTTAAAACAAAGAAGATGTCTTGCTGGCCTCAGTAAAGAATTTTATCTAGGAAGAAAAAATAAAGGAATGAAGAGAAAGTAAGACTCATCAAAAACTTAAGAATGTGGCAAGTATATTCCTAGACACTTTTGCAAACATCATATTAAGGTGATTACAGTAACACAATGAAGGACAGACAGAAAACACAATATGATCCATTCAATTTCTTATAATCTATGGTTTAATGAAAGTATTTAATGATCCTCTGATTACTGCAGAAGTGTTTGAGCATTGTGGACTTGAGGTCACTGAATGAAATAAAGGGATTGCAGCTCTGTTTGTCAGGTCCATGGAATTCTCAAGGCCCAGCCTCTGAGGCCAGGTTTCTCTGTGTTTGTTTCCTCCTGATTCCTATTTCTTTGTCTTAAGATTAAAAACTGGTTACATAATCAGCTTGGGTTGGCTTGATTTTTCTCCCAGATGCTTGGGCTTGCTCCTTTTCCTATTGGGCATTGAAAAGTCCAAGTCATTTGCATTCCAATCCCATGCCTGGCTAGGCATCACAAGTCACCCACATTGATCATAGAGGTGGAAAAGAAAAAGGATTTATTTTTATATCTGTATGTGTATCATGGAGTTACCAACTATTCCTGTCCAAACCATTAAAAACTAGTTTCTCCCTATCTGTCACTCATCTTGTTAGATGTCTTGCCCCAAGCTCCTATTGTCTCTTAGATTGTTAGCATCATTCTCATTTCCAATCCTCTAGCCTAAAGATCACTTCTTTTGACTTCACAATCTTAAAAACACTGATGAGCCAATTTTGACTTTTCAAGTTATTAGGGGTGCCTATTTATCTAGTTCTGCTTTCATTATTGTTTTCTTTATTGTGTTTCTATGTATCTTGTTTTTACACAGAAATTAATATATTGAAGTTCAAAGAAAGCAGTAAGAAACATTGTATTAAATACCTAAATAGAAATACTCCACTGGTTTATACTGAAGCCCTAGTTTTAGTCCCAGCTCACACATCTAGATTAATAAACTGAGAGCCAACCACTGGCACACTGGTAACAACATAAACTAGAGTAAGAATTGAAACTCTCTATCTGTCATCTAATATTTTAATATAAAACATCAGAAGGGGTTTTAAAAGTTCTGGTCCTACTCCTCATTGTCAAAATGAGGAAATTGAAGACAACACCAAAGAAAGAATTTTCCCAGGCTCACACAGGACCAGCCAGACCATCAAAGCAATCCCTCTGCCTTCTTGTCACCACATTTCTGTCTTTGATGTGGGTGGGATTCCTTGACTCACTGCACTGATTGCTACCCTAGCCTGCTGAAAGTAAATTCAATTTTTTTTCAGGCATCATGTAAACATAAATAATTATCTTTCCTTCTCTCTTCCTTCCTTTCCTTTTTTACCCCCCTCTCTTCCTCCTTCTCTTTCTCCCTCTCTCTCATTCTCACTTTCTTTTCTCTCTCTCTTTCCCATATATCTTATACTCTGAAACACAGATATGAGGATAAAGACATGATTGTCTTTTTCTCTACTGTATCTCAGCATTTGACATCACAAGATACAAAGTAAGAAACTCTGTGAATACTTTATAAAGAATGAATTAATATCAAACATATATACAACTCTCCTCTTTCAGAGATGAACAAATTTGAAATTTAAAATAATTCAAACATGAGAAATAAATGATATGATTTATCTTTTGTTTTGATTGAACAAAATAAATTTGTTCTCTTAAATTGTATGAAATTTTATAAATTAAAATTAAAAATTTTAAGAATTCATAGTTTTGAAAATTAGTATTCAGTATAAAGCTCTAAGCATTGAAGACATTTTCTTATTCTAATTAATCACTCAATTATTTTGAATTTATATTTACATATTAACCATTTTTCCATTAGCATTACATTTTATCAATTATAACTTCCAGCTTAGTTTAAATATGTAATTTTTTTAGCATTTTATTTATTTATTTATTTATTTATTTATTTATTTATTTATTTATTTTATTATGGTGGCATTGCTTAACAAAATTCAATAAGTTTCAGGTGTACAATTCAACAGTAAGGCATATATATGTATATGTGTATGTATGTGTGTGTGTGTGTGTTTTTGTGTGTGTGTGTGTGTGTATACATGATTCAACAGTAAAATATATATATAAAACTATGTTAGATTTCTTGCTGTCACCACGTATTTGACCTTTTTTTTACCTCATCTACCTCCCCCCTTCCCCACCTACCCTCTGGTAACCACTAGTCTATTGTCCATGTCCATGAATCTGTCGATTGTCTTGTTTGTTTGTTGCTTTTAGGTTTATATCCCACATGCAAATGATATCATGTGGTTTTCAACTTTTTCTGTCCAACTTATTTTGCTTAGCATGATAATCTCAAGGTCCATCCATGACACAAATGGTGATATTTAACTTCTTCTTATGGCTGAGTAATATTCCATTATACATATGTACCACTACTTCTTTATTCAGTCATCTATTGTAGGATACTTCGGTTGCTTCCATGTCCTGTCCACCATGAATAATGCTGCTATGAACATCAGTGTGTAAATATCTTTTCAGATATATGTTTATAAGTCTTTGGGGTATATAATACCAAGTAGAGGGATTGCTTGATTATATTGTAGATAAATTCTTAGGTTTTTGAGGAGCTTCAATAATGTTTTCCATAGCGGCTATATCAACAGGACAAGTAATAACAAGTGTTGGAAAGGATGCAGAGAAAAAGGAACCCTCATACACTGCTGGTGAGACTACAAATTGGTAGGATATGTTTTAAAATATTGTTTTTACTTTTCATTCCCTGGTCTTCTTCAATATTCTGTCCAGGTTAAAAGCCCAGGATAAGCATATCAGTAACTAGCATGACACATTATTTCCTATTTCAGTCAAATATTATAAAGACTTTCTCCATAATTTTTTTTGACAGTGATGTTAAAATATGGCTAGGAATCAGCTGCCTCCAGCTTCACTCTGACATGCCCAAGTAAACTTTACAGGAAGACCTTGTTCACCACATAAATGCTTCTTTGAATACAGAAATAACTGTCCATTATCCTTTAATATCATAATATTTGTCTAATTCCTTTTGAGATGCTCCAAAAAAATAAAATAAATTCTAGATGTCCCATTTTCTTAGAAGCATTGTTAGATAGCATTTATTTTGGTATTTACGGTGTGCCTGTGTGTGTAGTATATTTGCTAACTTCACTGAAGATATCCTAAGTTTCAAATTACTAATTAACTGATGTTTTTAAAAAAGCAGTACCTCCACATGATCTTAGAAAGCACCAAGAAAATAGTTTGACTATGTGCTCATATTTGGCAGTTAGTCACTTTCCTTATTTTAAAAAGTGAACAAAACATTCTGACTGCTACCTTATAATATGTTTACCTAAAGTCTAGAATTTTTGGCAGTTCCTGCTATTGTCAAAACCAGATAAAATACAATATAAAAAATCAGAAACTTCAAAGATACCAAAAAGTTTTTTGTTTTCCTTCTTATTAGTGTTTAATTTATTATAGTAGTTTACATTTTTGATATTAGATTTTTAGTTTCATTATTTCTTTATTTTTTTCTATTTCACATTACTGATTAAAATTAGGTAAAATATACTCAAGTAAGGTCCTAAATGAATTGCTTATTTTCTTCTTTTCCCCAGGTGCCTGATGATTCCTAATATTCTTTCCTATAACATTTTATAAGACTCACTATGCTTACAAGAAATCATTATATTTTTTCTCCCTCTTGAATGTACAATTGAGCTAATTGTCTATGTGTGCATGCAGAAATCTGCTTTTATCTAATATTTCTTCTGAGAAAATTGAGCCAGAAATTCCTCAAAGAGTAAGTGACTAAGGAATATGCTCAATAGCTGAGAAAAGTGAGAAATCTTGTTATTATAGCAACAAGCTTTTTTTGTCTCTTTTATTATTACCTTTGATGTGTTACTGTCCATTAGAAGCCATTCCTCATTAAAAAAGAAATACTTTATCAGTAAGACCACTGCATGTTGAGTAGAAATATAAGTTCCTAGTTGGCCTGCCTCTTCAGTGGCTGCCCAAATGCTTAAACAATGAGGTTCAAATAGAAGAGTAACCTTCATCTTGGGTTGCAATGCTTCAAAAAACATTTTGTTATCATTTAAAGTTGATCCTGCAGTGTATGAAACCTCACAGTTAATATAGTACGGGAAGAACAGTTTAGAGCTACGGCTAGTCAATCCACGTTAAAAATAATTAATTTTCTCATTACACACTAAATGCATGACATAATCATACAAAACACATTCTTTTGAAGATGAGTAAACTGAGACTCGAGCTACTGACACACTAATTGGTGTCAAATTAATGTCTACGGTCATAACTCTCTGATATTAACAATGTTTTCTCCTTTAGAAGGATTAAAATATAATGCATAAAATATAGTGGTAAATGAGGTCATTTTAACAAGCAAAAGAGAAAGTTTTAATATCTGATAAATTAGATATTTACATTTTCAAAAAATAAAATTGTGGGCCTCAGTTTTTTGGAATTATAAGAATCCATCTTTCTTTAATCAGTTTCCTGACTTTTGGATCAAGATTATGCACAGCCCATTGAGCAACAGAGACATCTCAGTTTTTATGTACAACCACAAGGACAACATGGTTTTGAAAGAATAAAATATATAGAATATAGTTCTATTTTATAAATTTGATCTCTCTTCTATCTATGGTTCTTCAGTAAAATAAATATGACAAAATATATCAACTTATAGCAAAACTCATTCAAATCAACAATCATGTTACATTTCCTCAATAATATGTTAATGGAAAAAAAACTCTCAAATAGGAGTTTGAGTTGTATAAAGGATCTTTAAAATTCATAAGTATGATGTAACAATATTGCTAAAAGTAACTCAATTATTTTTCTATGTATAAAATAAAGCTGAAGTCAATTATTTTATAAACCATGGAATAGTACAAATGCTCAAATTCAGTTCATGAAACAAATAAAATCACTTGAAGAAACAAATTAAAACTTTTAAGTTTATATGAATATGTTCACAGGAATTAAATCTATAGACAACTGAGCATTTGTATATAACACTAAATATGATTGACAAAGAAGAGATTTTTCTTCTCCTGGAAAACAATTCATAGTTATTTTTTCTCTCCTTAATGATGCAGTTGATAATTACAAAAATATTTTTAAAAGGGAGAAAAAAATAACATGGAGTCATTCTTCATTTATTCTTTTAATAAATTATCCAATGTAGAAGAAATAAATTGGAAACAGGAAAAATCATAAGCTCCATAGCATATAAAATATACACAATTAGAAAAGTTTAAGATTCTAGCAAAAAAAAGGTATTTCTTAGTACAAAACTATGACAAATTAAAACTAAAAATGTACATATCATAACTGCTTATGTATTCACTGTTATTTTACTTTAACTAAAACTAAAAAAGTACACATCATAACTGCTTATGTATTCACTGTTATTCCACTTTAAAGAAAATGTATATTAAATAGATTCACATTACATAAAATGTTATGGCATGAATACTTCAAGGTTTTAAAATCTTTTTTCTTTGAAAGATTTACTTAGAAAAGTGAATTTAAAATTATCAAGTTGTCAATCATAATTTTAAAAGGTAGAATGAGCTAAGTTTACATGCCTAAAATTAACAAATTAATAAATTAAATAAAAATCTTAAATAATCTCATTAATGTTTTATCAAAAAGTGGTTCCATTAAACACAGTACATGTTAATCTAGTTTCTCAGTGATTTTATGGAATGAATTATATTTTTTAAAGCACAGCTAAAAATAAATAGATGTATAAACCATTATTATCACACTACACATTTCATTATTGTCACATGCCATGCCTAAGCTACAGTAGCTTACCACTGTATACTTTCATTGTGTAAAACCAAGAGATCAGTCCAGCATTTGAGAACATGCAAAACTGTGGTAATATTGTCTTTTGTGTACTATTACAAAGTTTACAAAGTCTGTGAGTTTATGTCTTTCTAAAGTGAAGATTTGTTTTCAATTATATATTTATTTAACCAGGAGTATACATTTACCATGCAGAGTTTCAGATCTAAGAAGTCATGTTTCCCCTGTTTCAGGATTTCACAGTGAACATGCACGCGCGCGCGCGCGCGCGCGCGCGCGCACGCACACACACACACACACACACACACACACACACACATATACATTCTTTGAAAAATTATTTTGTGACAGTCATTGTGAGATGTTAGAGATGTTTCTCCCAACATTATTTAAATGTGTATATTCTCAATAACACTTAAAGTTTTAGAGTGACATTACTAGTCTCTTTAATATAAATAATGTCTTATTATAGACAGCTATAAATTCTGTGGGGAAGTTTTCTTTTCAAAGCTATATGAAAGTTTTTGTTTCAATTGGGATTCAGTTTAATGAAAAAGTAGATTAACCTCTGGTGTGCTTAATGTTTCAGGAAAAATAGATACTATACCCTAGATATTCTGACAAAAAAAAAAGTTTTTTTCAGAAACCCATCTGCAAGTCTGAATTATTAATCCAGTCTATAATATATACCAGAAAATGTAATATTGACTCTTCTCTGGTCTTTATTCTGCCCTCAATTTTCAATAAATAATATATTTTGGTGTAGTCTGTAACAATAACACACATAAATCAATTCAATTCCATACCTCATATTAATCATGTTCTTATAATCAGTGGCTATTCAACATGAATTTCCATGTTATTTTTTGTTGTAAAATAGCCACCTTAGGGCTTTGAACTTATTCAAATTTAAGTGACTGTATTGCCATAATATAAACTAAAGTGAACAGCATCCATTTGCCATAGTTATATTAATAAAATTTTATAGAAATGGAGGCCATCCACAGTTACTATTCTTTCCAGTTTGGAGCTTAAATTTCTAGAGGAAACAACTTTATTTTTTCAGAATCCCAGTGCTTCTTTCTTTGAGATGGAAGTAAATTCTCCTTCTTCCATTTTCAGCCCTGTCTGTTCAAAAATCTAATCTCAACAAAAATAGTTCAGTGAAAAAAATTACACATTTCCTACCAAACACTAATACGAGTTTAAAATGCTTAGTAATAGTTCTAAAAGAACAATTCCAATTTTTCATTTTTATTTTTACATGTTTTTGATCATTCAATTAATGCAAACTTAATTTTGACCTATATTAGAATGTAAAATTTTACAGTAGAACACACTATTCAAAGACACTGACTAATATTTATTTTTAAAATTGTTTATCAGCTCAATCTAAGTATTTTAATGCATTTTATTAATTAACTTTATTTGAGAATTACTGTGAAAACATATTTTTCTAAGAATGCTAAGAATTCTAAAAAATATAAACTCTTCATTGCATTAATGAGATTACAAAAGTAGGAAAGAGAAATCTTACATTTGTTCCTCCTACTTCAGTCTTTTACCTATATTTTTTCCTTAGCTTCCTATACTGTCCCTTAATCACTTCGAAACTTTTTGATTTAGGTTAATTAACTATGAGTGGAAATAGTAAAATTAGTTTTGAATTGTGACGTTAACCTTAAAATTAAAACAAGTTATTAACTGCCTTTTTCTCTGCTTATCAACATAATCTCTTTCACATATTATAATAAGAAGAAACATAAGTAGAACAAATACATATAACAAGTAAGTCTAATTATAGCACAGAACTATAGAATTTTTTAGCCTAATGAATCTTAGGCATTATTTGGTACTTGCATATCTTTTTGTAGGTGAGCAAACAGCATTCTTGATATGATAAATATGATATTCATAATTGCAGGAGATAATTGTCCTTGACTTTTATCTATTGCTCTGTTATATAACTAATGTTTTGAGATTCCCCCCCGCCCCCGTTGGATAACTCATAGTCCTTAGAAAGGATAACAAAATAGGCTCTTGAACATCTAAACCTCTTTGATAATATTTTTTCTATTGTACTTTTGGCTGGTTATACTGAAAATATGATAATTCTTTAAATTTAAGTGCGTGTTTATTAGGAGAAGCATAGGCAGTTACAGAATCAAGTTTTAGAAAAGCTGTAGGAAACAAGGGCTCTTTGATGTGGTTGGTAGGAGTAATACTGGTAGCTAACTGTTGGGAGCTATTTGACAATACATGGTAAATTAAAAGAAAAATTTAAACCAGGATTTTCATATGTGACTAGAGATACATATGCCAAAATGTACCGTCAACATTGTAAAGGCCAAATATTAAAAACCATCTACATAATCATCACTAGGAATAAAAAATTGTGTTGTCATACTATAAATCACTATACAAGAATTATCATTAAATCATTTATAAAGAGATCTCAAATACAGATGAGGGGAAAAAAATTTAAAACAATAAAACATTTTGCCTCACTTAATAAAACAAAACTATAAATTTTGTTTTACTATATCCATACAATCATGTGGTGAAAAAGTATTAACAAACAGGAAAAAGTGCTACATTCATGAAAATAGATCAATAAAAGGATCAAATTGAAGAACTTAGAGAATGACTGCATAAAAATTGGACAAGGTCTCAGAGACCTGTAGAATAAAGCATATCAATATATATGTAATGAGAGTACCAAAAGAGAAGAGATAAAAAATGACAGGCACAATATCAAAATTTTCTAAAATTTGATCAAACACATTGATGTACAATTCCAAAATGCCTACTGAACCCAGTTAGTGTTCACACAAAGATCCATGCTTAGACACATTACAGTAACACTGCTGAAAGCCAAGATATTTTTTTAAAAAATGACAGCAGCAAGAGAAAAACACTCATCAAGTAAAGAAAAACATGGTTTTGTTTATTAGCTGCCTCCTCAGCAAAAGCAATACAGGCCAGAAGAGTGTGGAATGAAATCTCCAGAATGCTGAAAGATAAATAAAGTCAACCAAGAATTCTATATCTAGCAAAATTAAACTTCAAAACTCACCATTAAAAAAAATTAAATAATCCAATTAGAAAATAGACAAAAGACATGAACAGCCATATAAGCAACAATTTGAATGAATCTCCAAATACTAACGTTGAGTAAGAACAATAAATCTCAAAATGCTAAATGCTGTATGAGTCCGTTTATATAATGTTTTTGAAATAACACAATTTTAGAAGTGGAAAAGATCTTAGTGATTGCTTAGCTAGAGCTTAGAGTTAAAAGGGTGGAGATAAGATAGGAGGAACAATTTGAATGTGGTCATAAAAGGGCAACATGAGATATTCTAGTGTTATTTCTGTTTGGTATTGCAGAGATGGTGAATACATAAATCTACACAGATAATGAATTTTTATAGAACTTTATACACACACACACACACACAGAAAAAAAGAAAAAAATGGAAGAACAAGAGAAACTGTTACACAATTAATGAAAAACATCAGCAAAAAATGAATTTAGATATATCTGACTTCAAGACTCATCTTTAATTCATTATACCATAATGCCTCCCAAAGTATGGCCAAGTGTTTATGGGAAAACAGTCTTTCCTCAGCAATCTAATAAATGGGGGATTGGAAGTCAATCTCTGGTATTCTTCCCAAGGCATAGACATATTTTTTTATTCTCAAAGATTCTACTCTGTACTTTATTTTTGTTTATCCTTAACTTTAAATTAAAGCTTAAGTAGTTATTAAATTAATGTTACTCCAAGTATTTTCTATGCAAATAGAATCTCACTAAATATTTGATGAAAAACAAGTGTTCTTTAGGGAGACATTAATGGAGCCTTGCCTAGTGTATCTCTTTCTAAGATACTAAAATTGAAAGCTTTGAGAAATCTAAGCACATGTGTAAAGTA
The DNA here is from genome assembly GCA_004027375.1 of Macroglossus sobrinus. Lineage (NCBI taxonomy): Eukaryota > Metazoa > Chordata > Mammalia > Chiroptera > Pteropodidae > Macroglossus > Macroglossus sobrinus. The sequence continues at coordinate 13,815 of PVKZ01001417.1, read as the reverse complement.
AATTTGTATTGTATACACATCCATATAGGAAAGCTTTACAGTAAATTATCCTATTTAGTTTTATACATTTTACTATTTTCCACACTTGTATTGAGAGATAACTCCTTTAAATTCATAATGCATATTACTACTATTCCATTGAACATTCCATGGAACACATTTTGACAAATTCTAAATTTGTTGACTGATAATTGCTTAGGTGTAGCTACTTAATGGGATATTATATCATTGTGGCTTAAATTTTGACTACTCCCCTGTGACAAATTTTTCATAGTACCTAATTCCATTGTCAGTTTACATATCTGTGTGCTCTGAAAGATTCACTACATGACAAAGAAACCTGCTGTCAATTGGTTGTGCATCCCCAATGTTTAGAATTATGCCTGGAGAACTGAAAAAATTCAATACACTTTGATTGAATGTAAATACGTAAGAACTAAAAAATAGTTAATAAGAGTAGAAAAGAAAAAAAGAAAAAAAGAGAGAGAGAGAGAAAAGGAGAGAGAGAGAAAGAAAGAAAGAAAGAAAGGAAGGAAGGAAGAAAGAAAGAAAGAAAGAAAGAAAGAAAGAAAGAAAGAAAGAAAGAAAGAAAGAAAGAAAGAAAGAAAGAAAGAAAGAAAGAAAGAAAGAAAGAAAGAAAGAAAGAAAGAAAAAGAAAGAAAAAGAAAAATCAGGAATGCTCTGGTTTACTTTTACTGCTTTACTCAGCGATGCACTGGGCCTTAACAGCAAAAGAACAAGAACTTTTTAGTGAGTTATTTCTCCCTCTTTTTTCTAGAAACAATTTAGTCAAAGAACACTTGGCATGTCAACCCTGAAATGTTGCCAGCCTTTTGCTCTGGCCACTATTTTTTTCCTCTCAATAATAACCTCCACCAGAAGAATGGCAAGTAAAGAAAGAGAAGGTTTAACTCAATTCTGTCAAATGTCGTTAAGAGTTGGCAGCTCCAGGAAAGGTTTTATAATGAAAAGAATTGAATCCAGTGAAAAAAAAGGGCTACCTGAATCATTGCAAATTTCATTTATCTATGTATCTCCGTTCATAATTATCACTGCTAAGTGACAGTTGGGAAGCCCATGGAAGTCTCAGAAATTGTAAAATGTTATTAAATGGTCAGAACATAACATTTAGAAACTTCAGTGATTTATGTAAATAAAAGTACAATTTATTTCATGTGATATCGAGACTTGCTCTAACCAGTTTGTTTTCTTTTCACATAGAATAGAATGTTAAATTATACAATATTATCTGAAATTCCTCTCTTGGCAAAACCTAATTAGTTGGGCTAAATGTAAAGTTCAAACACTGATACATAGTCTCTATCACTTACCTTCCAAAGGAAGAAAATGAGCTCTCACCACTCCAGTTCACACTCTCAAGTTCATTTGGCTCAAATGAAGGTAAGTTACAAGGCTAAATATAAAAGTTTCCTTGAAATATATTGGATAAGTAATAGAGTCTCAATAATTCCTTTATCATATTTAACTACAACCATTTAAAAATACATTAATAATAATTAAATTACTAGTAATTTAATTATTTAAAATGTAACAATGTGAATACTTCCTGGAAATTTTTTAAAAGCAAAGAAAAAAGTTTTTTAGAACACAATATTCATAATTAAATTTATTGCTTCAATTGAACATCTCAGAGTACTTTTAATTTGTTAATTTTCACAAGAATTTAGAGCCATATTTTAGAGCTGACCACCTTGTGGCATCATCAAGACATAAATACTTTTTTGATGATCTTACTCTATGAAGTTACTTTATGGTTTCATATAACTTTACTGCTGACACAATTCATTTCTGCAGTGATTTATACAGAGTAACTAATGTGCCTCAAATGTGCTAGTTTATGTTTTTCTCATATTCAGTGTCAAAGTAACTCTTATATTCATAGAAGATGACTGCATTTATAATTCTGATAAGTTCCCAAATTGAGACAGTCTACTCATAGTTAATAAGAATAAAATAATATTTATCCTAATCATAAAAGTTTGCCATAAAGGGGCCTGTGAAAGAATAAATGTATCATACCAACAACCTCCCAGCTCTTTGCATATTGTTTACCATTGATGGCACCTTATTCTTCAGAGGTATTTACACTAATTTACGATAAACAATTTATTTTTTCTATGTAACTTAAAAATGATATCTTTAACAATGATTGCAAATTATATTTGAGGAGTTAAGTTTCCTCAGATTTTCATAAACCAGTATTAGATAAACATACATATATACATAGGTTTAAGCATTTTTTTAAAAAATCTGAACTATCTTTGTTAAAGGAGAGACATTAAAAAAGGGGCCTTGGTATTTAATAATAGAATATAAAATTTTATTCAAGGTAGGATTAGTAACCATAAACAATATAACTATACAAGTTATATATTGATATTAAATAATTGAATTTTATTTATGCATCCTGGTCTTGAAAGTCTCTCTCTAAATAAAAAATAAATAATGACTGAGGCCATTTTTTTCTATTTAAACCACCTTAACTCATTTTTTTCTCAACTAAAATACCTTAAAGCTGACAGAATTAAACATTCAGTAAGAGATGTACTGAGTCTAATATATATATATTCCAGGTTTTCCTAGGTAAGTGTCTATGAGTATAGAATTTCCACTAAATTTAAAGGGGTCATGCTTACATTAAAAAAATATACATATATATGCATATATATACACACAGAAAACCTTAGAATATTTCTATATGTCAATCCTATTTCAGTTTTCTTTTCTCTTTTCATTTCCATATTAGTATCTCTTTATTCTTTTTTTCTGTTTTAATTAATAATACTAGTGCAAAGTTCCTTTCTTTTATTCCTCGGCACTGTTTGGATGACCTACAACAGAGATTTCCAAACGTGGGTTTAATTATCAGCTGTAACATATCCATTACTGGTGGGCAGATTCTTGTAAACTACACACAACCTACAGAATCCTGGGACCCAGTAACATGTATTTTAATAATATATAATAATAATTTAGAATTTACTGAGAACTTAAAATATTCCTAGAGAGTTCCTAAGTATTTTACATGTATTAACATATGTTATCCTCACCAAAGTCCAATAAGGAAGATATTATTATTTAGATGAGAAAACTAGGAAAGTTATGATTCTGGCAATATCCCTTCAGAGTCCCAGTTCTTTATCTCTCACCACTTACATGGCCTTTCTTTGGTGAGTCTAATGTCTAACCAACTTTCTATAAAAATATCTGATAAATGTGGATGTTTACAGTATATCAAATTATAGATAGCTATCGTGTACCTGTTTCTCAAAATAAACAAAAAGTTCCTTGAGTAAAAGAATACTATATATTCATATTTTGGATCCTTAAGTACAATATTTGAGATCTTAGTACATATTAGTTGAATCGATTCTTCCTTTCAAATCTTTCAAGAAAAAAATTACTAAAACCATTTGCACTCAGGAAACATTAGATAGCAAACCTTCCTTTGAGGATGCAGCGTATTCTTCTCTTATCTGACCAAGCACATTTCTTAGGAGTCTTAACTGAGTGTTTATAAGAACAACTCATCATTAGCTATAATTTTTTTAACTTCAGGACTTTTGAACATATTTAAGTTCAAAAATTTACTATTTGAGATGGCTTCTGGCCAACTTCTAGAAAATTCAATTCAATGACCTGAACTATATACCATGTCTTAGGAGGCCCAATTAAGGTCAAGTTTCAGGTCCGTATATACAGAGAAATAAACTGAGTTGAATTAAAAACAATTTGTTCCTCTTCCCTCAAGTTAAAAATCTATATGTACACTGTTCTTTTAAGTATATCAAAAATGAAATCAATGCAATATATCTTCATGAACTTGCATCCTATTCAGCTTTTTTTCTGTGAACAAATGGCTGCCATTCTTTTAGTTTCCTTACTGAGATATGTTACATTTTACTTTTTAAAAAAATTTATATATTTCTTCTCTTTATTCTTTACACTTTGTTTATGACAGTTACACAGAATGGACAGCCATTCAAAATCTATCCATGGGTGAATATAACATTTTTCTTTTGTAAGAATCAAAGTAAAAATAATATTTCAGCTCTCAAAAGTTTCCACACACACACACACACACACACACACACACTGCTGTCAGATGAAAGTAGACCATGGCATTGGTTGAAATTCTTTGGCTAACAATATGCTAAAACAGAAATGAAATTAAAAGTTTCTGCAACAAAGAAAAAATTAAAGATATTTACTCAGAAAAAAATCTAAGTAACAAGGAATCAGATAATGGATATGTATAAATTTATAAAGGCCTCAATGCCTCACCATACAAGGAAGAAAAGTGGAAAAATATAAGGTAGTATGGTCTTTCCTCTTACAGACAGAAAAGAGGAAAAGCAAAGAGTAAGAAATATTCAGAATATTCAGGGAAGAATATGCTTCAATACTTCCATATGTACAACCAAACATTCATATGTATCTAATCTATGAACTAAGTCACCATTTCTTCCATAATCTATTAAAACTCATTTGAAAAATCAATGGAGTGACTGCTAACCTCAGACACTGATCTTGGAAAAATGACTCTCCCCTTAACCAGAATATAGCCTAACTTGAATAATGAACACTGCAATCATGTTTAACAAGGTTAAACAAGAAAAGATTAAATAAATACATTAGGAAACATCACTTGTTTACACAGACTGCTTCCTTCTTTGCATATGCAGACTAGGACAACATTTACCAACTTGGAAGACACCTAGACCCAGAAGTGGCAAATACTACTGTAGCCAGAGCAAGACAAAGCTAACAAATGTATTGGTATAGTGATTCTAGATTTTAAACCTTTTGAAAGTGGAGATAAAGTATCTATATTTGATTCTCCAGTACCAATTACAGTCACTGGCCCCATAGTAAGTGGGAGATAATGTTTATCAATTTATATTTACAGACTGTTTTCCTCCATTAGACTAGAAGCAGTACAAAGTTCATCTTTCATTTTTTTTCCATTTCCAATGTAAACAGTACTTAGTACAGAAAAGGTTTATAATAAATGTTATTTCATTGAGCAAATGAATGAAGGCATCAAAAACAAAGTGAGGGTTCAGAAATCATAATCCAGGAAAAAAATTAAGATCCAGAACTAAAAATACAGTCAGGTGCCTAGGGACAAGAATGTGACTTCAAATACTGAGTTATTCCCAAAAACTCTCCCACAGGGTTCTAGCACTTAATGTTTATACTAGGGCTTTTAGCATGCTGACATATTTAATTCTGAGTATCTTCTGGTGCTCTTCCGTGTCTAATACTAAGGAGTGTGTGTGTGTGTGTGTGTGTGTGTGTGTGTGTGTGTGTGTGCGTGCGCGCGCGCATGTTGTGTTTCTGAGTGAGTTAGAAATATGGAAAACCAAAGAGAAGGAACATTGGATGTGAACATTTCCATCAGCACTCTGTGTATGAAAGATAGACGACAGTCCACTAAATTCTCAGATTAAAGTTTCACCTAGATACTATTTTTCTCAAGCTTAAGAAGTATGATTAAACCTTAGATGAGCATGTTAAGGTTAAAATTATTCAGTCAGGCCCAACTTGCTCTAGGCACCCTTATATTAAGTCTTATGTTACTGTGCTTTGTTCAGTTTGCTTTATTCTACAGAAAAGTATTTTTTTTTGTTTGTTTAAAATCAAGTCTAAACAGTATTTCATTTGGCATACTTTTCAAATATAAACTGTAAACTTATTACCATTCTTGATTAAATCTACCAACTAAAGTCTGAGTAGATACACTGACTTAGAATAATGATAAATACCACAGTAGCATCAATATTTTCTAGAAAAACAGTACTTTAATTTAGTTAATTTGTTACACATGAACCTGGATGAATTAGCCAAAGTGTGTTCAATGCAGAGGAAACATGATTTGAAAAAACTCTAGACAGGAAGTCAAATGCTCCACTTTGTAAATGAAGATACCAATTTTACATCATTCCCAAATTTAGCCAATGGACCATGATAAAGTCTTCACTGATTCTTAAAAAAAAAGTAGATAATTCATAAAATCAAATCTGTTCAATATAATGCATTATTCTTTATTTTGGAATTTTGTGCTTATTATTTTTGTATTAGAATTCTCTCTTTTTTTTTTTAATGTGGTTCCATAGTGTGGCATTCAGCACATCTGCTTTACACACAGAAGGTCCTGGGTTCATATTCCAGTGGAACCATGGTCCATGGTTTACAGCCATGCCACCCTGAACAAGCCCGATGTCTGATCTTGGAAGTTAAGCAGGGTCGAACATGGTTAGTATTTGAATGGGAGACCACCTAGGAAGACCACGTGCTATAGGCATAAATAATAATAAATAATTTTTAAAAAATAATTATCTTTTTTGATGAAACAATAGCTATAATAGAGGGTAGTCTGTGAGTTTCAATCTAAGGAATGCCTTGAATTTAATTTTTAAATCAATGGTTGATGAACAGATAACTACTAATAAAACATTCATTCATTCATTCATTCAATAATTATATTGACCACCTACTATGTTCTGAAGACACAGCAGTGAACAAAAAAATCTTAATAAAATTACATTAAAGATTGCAATACAGAATATCTGGTTCTTATAAATTAACTATGTGCTTTAACAACCACATGCTTGATAGCACTGCAACAACTATTATAATTAACAATGAATGTTTAAGGTTTTATTTGACAAAATTACTCAATTCCAAGAAACTTTTCAAACTAATAAATAAAATAGAAAAAAATCATGCTAAAATCCATGGTCTAATAGCTAACCTCATGTTTCATTATTACCAATCATGATATAGACCAGAAACTAGAAAAAAAGAATTTGGCCAAAAAATCTATAAAGATTTATGATAGAGGTAAGAGTATAGTAAAAAGAACTATTCTACAGGGAAAGATAAAGAATCAGAAGAACAGAAAAATTTATTAACATTTCAAAGCCAAAAATTGAATGTTTTTAGGTTTACTTGTCATTCTTCAATGCCTTTCATATCAGTGATTCACAAAGTCATTGAAGAGTGTGGTAACCACACACTGATGGATGTGTAACTTGCATACTCTAGACAAGCACAAGAACTTTCATTTGCTGCTATTAAAAATTCCTTTTAGAATCACAGCAAAATAAATCCCATTGTTATTTCTTTCATAATATTTTAATAATTCAGAAGTACATGTCTTTGAGGGCACAAACTATTGAAAATAATTTCATTGGGAAAGGGACTTAAATTAAATAGACAAAATGCACATTTAAAAACAACTGCTACAGAAAAATTAGTCATTGGCATAGATAAAATAATGGCTGCAGGTTGCTCCTGATTGATCTTTAACTATAGTACAAATGGTATTTAAGATTTAGTTAACTACGAAAATAGGGTTTTTCTTTATGATAGAACATCCAGTAGTCCTCCCTTTATCCGCAGCTTTGCTTTCTACAGTTTTAGTTATCAGCAGTCAACCATTGTCTAAAATATTAAATGGAAAAAGCCAGAAATACTATCTTAAGTTTTAAATTGCACACTGTTCTGAGTAGTGTGATGAAATCTGGCACTGTCTTTTTTATCCCACCGAAGAGGTGAATCATCCCTTTGTCCAGTATGTTCATATTGTATATGTTACCCACCTCTTAGTTGTGTTTTAAAAATTAAACTTTACCATAGGTATGTATGTACAGGAAAATGCACAGTCAGTATAGGATTTGGTACCATACAAGGTTTCAGGCATGTATTGAAGCCGTGAAAGGTAACTCTGGCACGTAAAGAGGGACATTATTGAATTAAGGTTTATAGTATATTCTCTCATACATAAATTATTTAATATAAAAGAAATATATAGAGCTCTGTTATAGAAGAAAATCTATTAAATGTAATAATATACTAAGATAACAGAAGAGAAAGCTATGTAAGGAGAATCATTGTGCCTCATGGATTCTTTTTCTGATTGCCAATTTATCATATAAAATATTAAAAAATAATTAATTGTGTTTTACATGAGCATACAAAAAATGCATCTATGAAATATTTCATGTTACATATTCACTTCTTTTCATATGCAGAGGTGATCGTACAGTAATAAGAGGTAAACTGTTATGTTCTTCAGTCATCAAATTATTCCAGCTATCACATTCAGGAATATTAAGATATCACTTAAACAGTGTTTAATATTTCTCTCCCAGTTCTCCTATGAGTAAGTCAATATTCTCACCTCTAGAAAGATTTAGTAATTGACCTACTTGACCTAATTCACAAAGGAGGCCATTTCAAAAATGAGGTAAATTTTAAAATCTCCTTGTCAGTGTAGTTGTAACTACACGACAAGAAATTGTCCACAATATATTAATAACTGATTCAATTTACAGTTAAAAAATAAGTAAAGCTGATTTTGGTATCACCAATTGACACAGGCAACATCTAGATCCTAGTATGTAAGTTTGTTAGCAGTTATTTTAATATTTATTTAAAGAATGTATTTCAAGAAATGTTAACTAAATATCACATATAGGTAAGTCAAACTTTGAGTAACAATTTTACATTTTGAAAAGAAGCATTATGTAAAACATGGCTTGGTATTTAAGTATATCATTGGCAATGGAGAAAAAGGGAGAGAGACAGAAAGAGAGAGGAAAAGAGGGAGAAGGAGAGAGGGAGAAGAAGAGAGAGAAAAGGAAAGCAAACTCTCCCCCACTTCTTACAACCCTTTCCTGAGGACTCCTCACTCTTGACCTAATAATCTCTCAAGGACCCCATCCCCTAATGCTGTGGTTTTGGAGGTTAGGATTTCAACATATGAATGAGGAGGGTGCACAAGCATTCAATCCATAGCAGTGCCTAAATTCTCAGACTTTACCAATTCACACCTCAGTTCTCAGTCTTGACCACCCCACCTAGAACCATGGAAGTGATTTTATTAGATTCATACAAATTCCAACTATGAACTAATTCTAGTGTTAACACCTTTGTAGATATTATAACTGCTCATTCGGTCAGATTTCAAATTAAAGTCAAAACCATAAAAGCATAAAATATGAGTATTAACAGAATCTTAATAATTACTAAAAATTCTTTTTTAATAGAAAAGTTTACTGAGATAGTGAACATTTGGAAAACTCACAAATTTAACTCAGTATGAACACATGTTGTTATTATTATTTGTTGTTATTTTCACTGCTGCTTTTTTGTGGTAGTGGTTTTCATAGATTTATACTATTTAAATCCACTTTAAAAAGTCCTTAAAAGGTATTAGAAAACATTGAGCATATTTCTAATACTATAAAGAACCCCAACTTAATAAAATCCTATGTTTCATTTATTATTTTTTCACAACTATATCTTAAATTGTCCATTTGAAGATGGGGGGAGGGTACATAAAAGAATTTCCATTTCGATGTTTTACTGATTGTGTGTATGATTTTGTATCCTCATTTTTATTTCTACTTTCAAAGAAAAACACAGTATATAAAGATGTCAGGAATGAACTTCAGTGCACTAATGAATAATGCTACACAAAAAACGCCAATGATTGGCTAACTAGAAAGCACTATCGATATTTGATGACATGATAGCTGCCTTTTGCCTTCAGATTAATGACATCTTAATGCTACTCTGAAATCACATTAATTTTCTTGATATTAGTACTGAAATTGTTATTTTGATCATAAAAACCTTAATCTATATATTTTAAGAATGTAAAAGTATTCCCAAATTATAAGGTGATATAAATGCAATATACTATCACTACTGTTAAATTACTTTAAAAATCCCATTATTCAATCTGGCACCAAATTAAAACAAACACTAAACAAGGGAAGCTTCTTTAATAAAATGACTTTATCTCTCAGGATTATACTTGCCCTTATGCCTTTAATTGTGCAGACTAAAAGAATTTGTGACACTAACTGAATAATCTTGAATTATTTGAATAAATTGTAATCAAAGCAGAGTCTGTGACTCATTGGCTTATTACATATTTACATGTTATCATCAACTAAATGTCCATGCATGCCCAACTATACAAAATTTTTAAAAATAAAACTTCTCCAACATCCATGGCAGCTGTCCTATCCTGATGTGTATAATGTAGAGCGGAATACATGAAGGATTAAATTAAACATTCATGAAGCATATGCATATCATTTGCATTGTCTGTGCTCTAGATAAAATGTTAGGAAATAAAGCTAAATTGGAATATATTTTCTGAGTAAGTTCAGATTCATAATCTATGGCATTAAATATTCATAATAACATTTTGGAAGTGTTGTAATCATGTAAGGAAATTCCACATAAGAAAAGCAATATTAATCAATAGTAAAGATCATCTTCCTCTTTTGTTCCTACATTTTTATATCTATAAATTGCTTCTAAGTAAGAAACTTGACTTTAGATGATGTGGAGGGACTTTCAGAAATAGGTCAGCAATCACAAGGGTGATTTTCTTGGGCTCTAAGGAAACAATGAGCTAATAGGATGCTATTAGTTTTATGCCTACTCATAACTAGATTTAGACAGCAATATGCAAAGTAGCATAGAGGCACAGAGAAACCTGTGCTACAGAAAAGAATGATGATAACCAAAAGATGTAAAATCAATCGCTACAATGAAGTCTAAAATATAAAAATAGTGATACAAGTAATACTAATATTTTAAATAAGTCATATAAACCAATTAAACATGATTATCAAATAAAATGATAAAACACCCATATCCCACTTAAAATTATTGAAAGCTGGGTAAAATTCATATGTATTATAGAAATCAAGCTTTATAGACATAATGAAAATTATACACTGAAAACAATTCATTTCACTGTAAATTTTTGTGATAAAGTATTTCACATTAGTAATTATTTTTATAAAAAAACTAATTTTATATGAAAAAACACCTTTATACTTGGGGAAATGCTTTCTCATAAGAATTCTTAAGAGACACTAATTGGGATAAAGCCCAGATACTTTTTTTTAACTTGCCATCCTGATAGCAGAGATGGCCATCAAGAGTTACAGCTATACTGAGCTACTTATGATCTTATCCTCCTCCCCCAATCCAGCTACAGACGTTTGCATCAATGATAGACAGTTGAACCAAGTAGCACCCATGAAAATCAATGTGGAATATGAAATGTTCTCAGTCAGTGAGAGCTACTCTTTTAAATGCAGGAGATCAAATTTGTAATTGTGGGAAAGCAATGTGCAAAGTAAAGCAGATAAATCTGGTTTGTAAAGAATGAAGAAATGACTGTTCAGAAGCAGGAATCAGAGAGAGAGTGACTAATGCCTAGTTCATTGAAGCTTGCCTAATCCCTTGGTTTCATCATTTCAAAAATTCAATTGACCTCAGGTTCTTCAAGTTAACCATTAAGTCCCTTTCTTTCTCTTAAGCTAGCTGAAGTCAATTTATGTTACTTGAAAACAATTAAAATTTGACCACAGAATAATAAATAACTAAATCGGCTTTAGTTATCTGGACAACTCACAAACTTAAGACACCTTTTAGAAACTATACCTGTCAGCATACTATTTTATTTTAAATGAAGTAATCCCTCCATACCCTATGTAAGAGAAAAAGCTGAAAAACACGTAAGTTGTTTTGAAGATAAAGAATATTTATTCAGTATAAATATTCAATGTCCATCATTGTACTCCTGCTCCAGATTAAAGTAAAGAGATGCATATAAAATGGTTTTCAGAGTATGAAGTTTTCATAGATTTGTGTAATCCCATTGTCTTAGTCTTTTGCACAGTTATAACAAAATACCACAGACTGGGTAGCTTATAAATAATAGAAATTTATTTCTAACAGTTCTGGAGGCTAGAAGTCCAAGATCAGAGTGCCAGCACAGTCAGGTATGGACTCTCTTCCAGGCCTCAGATTTCTCATTACATCCTCACATAGCGGAAGGGCACTAGCTAGCTCTCCAGCGCCTTACATAACAGCACTAATTCCATTGAGGAGGGCTCCACTCTCATGACCTAATCATTTCCCACATGCCCCACCTCCAAATATCAACACATCAGGCATTAGGATTTCAATATATAAATTTTGGTGGGAACATCTTCAGATTACAGCACCCACAAATCTACAAAATTATAAACCATTCTATTTTTAGTAATTGTTTCCTTCCTTCACTGAATTTTTGTTTCTTGCTACAATTAATGTGCATTCCTGATTTGATTTGTAAAACTGAATTGTTTATTAGTGAGAAATAATGAAATGTTTTATATATCTACTACCAAATAAAGTGTCAGGTGACTTTTGGAAAAACTTTTTAAGTCTTTATTAGTAAAGAATCTAGATGATTTATTTAACAAGTGGATCTATTTTTCCATCTTTAAATTTTAACTATGGTTTGGTGCAAACATACTGACGAGAATAAGATAACAGTCGAGACATAGTGACCTTGATAGACTTATAAGGTCATAGACTTATAATGACCTTATGAAACTATACCTGTCAGCATGCTATTTTATTTTGAATGGAGTAATCCCCCCATATCCTATTTAAGAGAAAAAGCTGAAAAACACATAAATTGTTTTGAAGATAAAGAATATTTATCTTTATAGACTTATAATGACCTTATAAGTCTATTAAGGTTACTATGTACCTCTTGGGAAAAATTAAAATTAAAATAAAAACCAAGAACAAAAACCAAGATGAAAAATAATGGCAACATCACACACTGACTCCTTAATGTAGGCCAGGCATTGTTCAAAATATTGCACCATTATCTCTTTCTAATCCTGATAAGAATCTGGTACAGTAGTAGTGCTAGATACATAATTTATAGATAAGGAAACAGATGGAGATTAACTAACATGCACATATTAGGTAGTCAGAATTGAATCCAGATTTAAAATCGAGATTAGTTGATTTCAGATTCTCCAATGAGGCAAATATTTATATAAATTAGTAGAATGGATTGAGCTCAATAGAGAGAGGCTCCCAGAGTTGTGTATATGTGTGTGTAGGTTGTATATTTTACAACTCTAGGGGACATCATTCAAAACTTATCTATTTAGATAGTTGAGTACAGGAACTGAGTCCTGTTTATCAGTTTAATCTCAGTGCTTGGCATATAAATGTCTTTTGGTAAAATCGGTTGTATAAGTAAATAAAGCATTCTTGGCTCAAGTTTGCATGACACCAAATAAATATGAACATCAAAAATCTGAACTTCGATGTGTCTTTTTATTATTCATTTTTATCCAAAAATGTGTAGTCTTTGGGTCCAACAACCACCAGTTCCTAAAGATTTAGATGTCTAATAATGTATTTATCAGTAGCAGATATAGTTAATGTAAATTTATATTTGAGGCATAGGGCAGCATGCTAGCAGTAAAGACACAGGTCTTTACTTCATACAAACAATAGGTAACATTATAAATATATAATTTTTAGTGTGTTTAATACACAGTATGTGCTATATGAATTCAGCCTAGGAAATGTTCACCCTTCTGTGTGGTAATGAAAGATTTCATTTTGCATAACCTCAGTTGGGCCTTGAAAAAATGATTAGCATTAAGATGGGTTATATGGAGAATAGAAGGTGGAGTATTTTAACTAATTTAGGCTAATCACTAGAGATAAAAATCTGTATAAATCCTTTGAGAGTTAAGAAGAGAGAAATCAGGTGATTTGAGCATAAAGTGTGATGAGGTATGAGCTCACAAAGATAGAAACAACTAAGCTCTAGAAGACAGATATTCCAGGCTGAGCAGTTTGGTTCATCACTTCTGCCTTAGTGAAAGCACTGAATGGAGAGAGGAGAGGGGAGAGGGGAGAAGGGAGAGGGTATAGGGGAGAGGGGAGAGAGGAGAG